>JBAIZL010000006.1:100380637-100465637 GCA_036971475.1 Prosapia bicincta | reverse complement strand
TTTATATATACATATATTTAAACCTTTATTTATTATTACAACTACAAAACTATCGTAGTGGATTATATGTTTTAGTCAGAAAACATTTTACGCGAACTTTAACAGAAGTATTTCAATAACATCGAATAAATAAAAGGAATCTATTTTTGTTTATATATACATATATTTAAACCTTTATTTATTATTACAACTACAAAACTATCGTAGTGGATTATATGTTTTAGTCAGAAAACATTTTACGCGAACTTTAACAGAAGTATTTCAATAACATCGAATAAATAAAAGGAATCTATTTTTGTTTATATATACATATATTTAAACCTTTTAATTTGGGAAAATTGTTTGTTAAACTTTAAAAGATCGTAGCACTGTCGTTATCTAAAAAAGGGCAGTCGATGTAAATATTTCGGTCAAAAACAGTTACTGCACACACCCGGTATACCTTAAATAATATTATACTTTGAAAGGTTTCATTGTAGGTATAGCGAGAAGTGACTCCATAACTAAAGACGAGAGTTATGGTCAACACCCAGGAACCATGGAAAATAATGGAGAACATCTCTTAAAATGCAGAGCGAAAACCTGCATCTTGCGAAAGTTCTAGAAGTCCCTACCCTAACTAATGAGAAAGTGATGAAGGAAACGTTCTGATAGGGTGAAACAAAAGTAGCCAATCAAATTTGAAGAGGGGATGAAACCCGTACGGAAAAGATCCCAAAATAACAAGAGAAGAAGTCAAAAAACAGGACTCGAGCGAGAAATATGTTAATTTGAGTAAGATATTTTATATTCAAATAAAACAAATGTAAAGTCGCAATGTAAAAGTATTGGGTGTTATCAAGCAAGATAGATAGTTAAGTAGTAATTGCTATTAAGGGAGAGAGATATAAAATTAGTAGGTTGAGACTAGTAAGGGAGATAATTAGGTGGTAAATTAGGCGAAATATACAAAAATAAATTTTGTGACGGGTTAAAAGCATTTGGAGTGAATAGGGAGAGTGAAAAATTTATAAGTAAATGGGCGAGCAAGTGAAGTGGAACAAGAATTCACGCAAGATACAAGAGTCAACACCTATAAATATTTGCACTCAAGTGCATTTAAAATGATTTGCGTTCAATTTAAGGTCAACTCTTTATAATATAAAGAATTCTATAAACTCATCATTAATTTCGTTAAGAAATAATAAGTAAATCCAATATAAAATTTACTAAACCAAGTGCAGTAACCTATACACGCCTTAGGATAATTATGAACGTTGTGTTAGATTTAATAGTTTAATAACCAATTCAAGAGTTGTGTTGCAAAGGTTAATTTGAGCTAGACAAAATGATAGCGTATAACATGTGCATTGGAATCCCCGTGGAGAATAACTTGATGCTGGAAGGTGGAGAAGAAATCAAAATTTGCGACAAATACAAATATCTAGGGGTGCAATTAACAAGGGATTGTAAATAAAAAGAATTATTAGTACCTAGAGTAGGACAGGGACGAAGAACGTTAAAAAGACTGAATGGAATATGGCAGAACGAGATAACAAGAGGAATATATAACACATATCCATCCTAATATCACTTATGTGATACTAATATATAATATAGTAAAGAGTATCTTAGCGTACGAGAAGAAAAGCCGGTAATGTCTTAAGCAGACAAGATCAAGATTAACGCAGTAGAAAAGGATGCTTTTAGGAAATCATGTAAAATCACTAGACGAGAACATAGGAGAAATGGAATTATTACATACATGATAGAGAAGGAGACAGTCGTATAGTAGATTTAGAGGAGACAGCTGTTATGGTTCGGATAAGTAAAGATCATGTCCTAGGGAAGATTACCGCGGAGAGTTGCTATGGCATGGACGCCCCCAGGAAGAAGAAGAAAGGGAAGACCTAGACTAAGTTGGAGAGAAGCCATCAATAAATCCAAGTTAAAAGAACTTATAGGTAGAAAACTGATACAGTAGGAAAACATGGAGGCAATGTTTAAAAATCAGACAGCGGCAGCAGACGCTATAATATATATATATATATATATATATATATATATATATATATATATATATATATATATATATATATATATATATATATATATCATAGAATGATTATTATAACAATACACGTAATCCAATTATTAATTGTTTATATACCTTTGCTTTTCTCCATTTTCGTTATTATATTAAATCTATTTTACTAATTATACTCGGTTTTGCGGAGTACTATTCACACTACATGGCAGACTCTATGCATAAATGAATGGAAATACCAAACTGAAGCGGAAAAAAAAGTTAAAGCCAGAAGATTATTGAATACATCTTTTATTTACCTCAGAACTAGAACTGTATGTAGCACAATAAGGGTAGCTTAACCACTTGAATGTAAGTGGAGCTTAATGCACATTAAACCTAATAGACCGGGTTGTATTGAGAGAAGGGTCTGTTGGCCAAAGTGCCCCTTAGAGCAATATGCCTGCAAGGTAGTTAGTATAATTAAACCTTCCTACAATGCAAGCACTATTAGCCTAATTTATTTATCGTTTATTACAGTATAAGGTGAACATACGAATGTATTACGCTGCAGAGTAATAAATCCTTATTTATACATGTGCTGTCAGAGTTAAGGCGTAATATGTGTCAAAGAAAATTTTAAATATTTAAAATATAATTATGAAAGGAATTTCAAGACATGCAATAAGCATGGCCGTTTGTTATAGTTTACCTGTGGGAAATTAGAGACTGCTTTCTCAATAATGTTATGTTGGATTGTACTTTAAATTGTAAAATCAATATTAAGTACAAAACTTACCTGTATTTTAGTCAATGTGCTCCATTTGAAGTGGAGCATTTCATCTACGAACATTAAAATAAACACAAAACAAATGCACTACCTACCTTATAATTAGAACCCACCAAGACTAAAACTTGCAACATGACTGTTCCTGAAAATTTGACATTTTTCAGAATATATTTTCATTATTACTATGTTACCTCTTACAAAAACTTTAAACTATTGAATAAGAAACATTTTTCCCTTTTTTTCGATTTCGTTACCTATATTAGTTGCAAAACTATTTTTCTTATAAAATAAAGTTCTGTAGGTTATAATAAAGAGATTATAAAAATTGGCATTACAATCCAAAGGTAAACCTCCTTTGGGAATTAATCATGACGTCTATAATTACTTGAAAATCAGGGTTAAGTGGTTTTCTAATCACATTAATCTTCGACGTCCAAAATTACAATAATTATTTCATTTACTAAAAGTGATTGCATTTTCCTAGGGAGCTTGTGAAACTTTCCAAGCTCACCATTCTCTCGCTAACCTTATTTCAGCAGTCTGGCCAATTTATATGTAAAATTCATTTTAGGGATGTTTTCATCCCGCCCTGTAGCGTTGACTTTTAATGAGTTTGCACATGGTTACACAGCACTCTCGATAATTCCAGTCCGCAAATTATTACTAAAGGAGCTGCATAATTTAGGTTATTTGTTTTACAGATATTAAATAATTGTATACAAATATTCTATTTAAAGTTGCTTGTTGTAATTCACAGATTACCCTATATTTAAATAATACGTAGCTAAGTGTTCCCGTTTAGAGGCTTAACTTCGTAAGAGGGACGATTATTTAGAAGCGCGTCAGCAAGTAAACCCTTAGGTACTCACTTAGTTACGTATCATTTAGTTATAGTAATTATTCCATATTAAATTTTACTCTACAGGTCTAACTTCATGAGAATTTCAAAACCTTATATATTACACAACCACCCATAATGATACATTCTGTTGAAACATATCCCCTCACATCAAAGGCAAGAAAAATGCTAGAATAAAAATGGAAATTATTAGAAGAATTGATGCAAAAATACTGAGGCGTAGAGCATATGCTGCAGAGACGAGATTGGACACGTTAATGGAAGGGTACGAAAAGAAAACTAGAACGAACGACCATATAGATAAAAAATCTAAAACCTAGAGAGATTATTCTGTGATAGGAAAAGGGACACCGGATAGACTTGGAAAATGAGGGGACGACCACTTAATTGGAACAAATTATAAAACTGCCCGAGTAAAGGCTGTAGAAAATACATGATGAATATATTTATTCACAGTAATTATCAAGTTGTACCAACACATAGATAACTTTGTCATAAGTTAGCTATAACATAAGTTGACTGACATCTGCAATACATTTTAATGACGCAACGGACTTGTTTCATTCTACAGAATCTCTTTCCTGCATTGGTTACTTTCTGTCGCTTTTTACGTATTGATATATATATATATATATATATATATATATATATATATATATATATATATATATATATATACTTTTTTATATACAAGCAACGATCCAGTTCCAATTTTAGATATCGATTCTAAAGGTATTGAGTAGTCGTTGATACTCGATTTTCCAATGATGAAAGTTTCGATTCAGATTCTTGTTTTTATTAAACTGTTCAAACAGTGTGGTGTGAACGGGAAAATAATAAACTAACAAATATGGCTTACTTATGTATTAAGTGCTATGAATGAATTAAACGAATAAAGCAACCGCTGATTTGAGATAAGGAGAATATTATTATTATTTATGAAGCAACTAACAACAGTATTTCAGGTCCGTTTGTTGTCACTGCTTTTCCCGCCCTACTCTCTCCAACTTTCTCTCTCTCTCTCTCTCTCTCATTATCTCTCTCTCTTTCTCTCTCTCTTTCTTTTTCTCTCTCTCTTTCTCTCTTTCTCTCTTTTTTCTCTATCTATTTATCTATTTTTCTATTTAACTCTCTCTCCTCCCTTCTCTAGCGGCAACCGTTCCATAGATTTAAAAAAAATTGTTTTAATGTCTTATTCCAATAGATCAAATAGCAACTCCAATAAATTGAATACATGATCTAAAAATACAAAGTACACATAAAATAAGTTTAATATATGTTCTAAGATGACTAACATCATATACAGAAGTTGAATATCTTAATATACACATCTTCGTTTGTGTTAGGAATATTTCTATATATATGAGTACTGTTTCCTGCCTTCCGTAACGTTGCTATACTTTCCTCTATTGACGCGTTTCGGAGTGACTTCATTTTTAAAACTTAAATTGTACTCTTAGGAGTACTCAAATATATAAAGAGAAGTTATTGAATTTTTAATATCAATAAAATAATAACTTTTAAAGGAAGCAAATAACAGGAGATAGTAATGCTGTTTGTAATGATAATATGTTGTTGATCACGTGATTCTTATCCCAATGGCGATTATTTGTGAAAACTAAAACTATAGCCTATCAAGTTAAGAGTCACATAAATTTATCAAGCATGGAACATAAAACCCCCAACCATACCTAAACTCTTTCCGCTCTTCAATTCCTCTCTCTCTCTCTCTCTCGCTCTTCCTCTCTCTCTCTCCCTCTCTCTTTCTTCGTCGGTCTCTATTTAAAGCAATGATTAATCTTGTTGCAATGCAGCGGCTAGTGCTTCTCCTCGCTAGGGGTAATTAATGGATTCAGCTATTACTGCTTGCTGAAGGTTCACAGAGGGTTTACATTAAATGTATTTAGATACCTTACACAGGATTGTTATTCGTTTTGAAATAATAAATGTTTCTATAGAATGGAAGAATATCAATATATTAAAACAGTGTCAATTTACCGAAAAGGTCTCGGAATAAAAATTAAGCATCTTTTATAAACTTGTGTTTAGTATAAAAAGCGCTACCCAATATCACTAAAGTTGGTAAAATTTATATTTAATCATTTTAGTAAATATTCTGACAGCATTCATTATTTGTACGTTTTCAACACATAAGAGATGCCACAAAAATACACAATGAAATTAAGTGCTAGTTTTTAGAATTTTTCAACCCCCTTATGGTTGTAATATCTTAACGCATTAAGGGAGCAGGATTTTATGAATTTAAAAAATGTATTTACGAGTATTTACTTCATTAATTTATAAATGCACCATAAACCGAATTAAGCTTATACGTTCTTGCACATATACAATTTTGTTGACTATACATGCCTGCAGTGGTGTGATAAATAAACGAACTTTGGCAGCCTAAAGTCTGGAGCTACAGTTCGCACCATGGAATTGCCATATCAACTATATTATTGCTCTGAATATCTAGAAACATTCCACATTATATTTTGCACTTCTTTAGTTCAAATAGAAGTGATGATGATAGAGTGCAGGAAATTATTTTAAGTTTAACAAATTATTTTGTATTGATAATAATAAAGGAGTAATTTATTGGCCGTTTTTTAGTAATCAGTTATATTTGGGGATTTTCTCACTGGCAGGGAGAAAAACCACTTAAATCCAATTACCATCCCCATAGTTCATGATTATGATGAAACCCTAATAATAGAAGTTTACTGTATCCCCTTAAAACGTTTATCTGCCTTCTTTAACACGGAGGTCGAAACTTTCCTCAGACCCTATTGGACTCATAACCCCTTAATTATTATCATTGCACAACTAAACGGGATCCGGAGACTATATATATATATATATATATATATATATATATATGTAGAATATCAAATAGGTTTTCCTGTTAAAATTATTTTCAAGATTATATAATATACACTAATTACAGGAATAATTTATTGAATAATACACTCAAAGCTTTTCGTTGGTTGACATTACCAACATCCTCAGGAATTACTAAGAATGACGATCTTCGTCATTCTTAATAATTCCTGAGGATATTGGTAATGTCAACCAACGAAAAGCTTTGAGTGAATTATTCAATAAATTATTCCTGTAATTAGTGTATATTATTTAATCTTGAAAAAAAAATATATATATGAATAAATAAATATATATATATATATATATATATATATATATATATATATATATGTATATATAAATGTATGAATACACAAACTTAGACGGTCTAACCCTATTTTTCTATATTGAATAGATAAGAATGTAAAAGTCATTGATATTTCAACTTAAATGTTATAACAAATGTAAGAATAATAACATATGAATAATATTGTTCACTCAATTATGAACGCAGTACTTCGAAAGCCTAATAATAATTTATAGTTAAACACAAATTAACTGGTTACATAGAGACCTTTCCGAGATTGTAATATGTATTGAGTTACGAATGCCTATACAAGTAATGCAATTTAGAAAAGTACAATAAATGAAACCACTATTTCAACGGCCCATTGGTCTCCCAGTCCCATGACTTTCCCACCGCTTTCTTGCTGAGAGTTTCCTCAATCAAACCTGGAGGACTGTGGTGAACTCAGATAAACCAAGGGTCTCTACTGTTCAGCGCCTCGCCAAATGGTTCAACTGCCAGGGGTGGGCGTTAATTAGTATGTAAGTACTATTTCAGTGGTTATGATTGGCTCTTAAAAGGGTACAAATACGATCTTAGAATGTTTCTCGCAAAGAATTTATAAATTATATATAAGCAAATAAATGTTTGTAGAACTATAAAATATATTGTTACAGATATTCTTAATTTCCTCAAAGTCAGGTATACAGATGAAATATTATAAAAAAACAATACTTGTCAAACAATCCTAAAGCATAGATAAAGATTGCTGTAAGATAACAAAAACTTGTATCATCTCATAATAATTCAGTTACCAACTTGTGGCAACACTCAAAAGACATACATAAAAATGGCCGTATAGTATCGACATTGAAGACATTGAAAATGAGCAAGAGAGAGTTAACGAAGATAGAAGTATGAAATTCCTGTTCTTGTGCCGCAAGAAGGCTTGACTAAAGTTCTATCAGTTCAAAGAAAACTTAGTAATGGCTTGTTTTAAATCAGTTTTTACAAACAAATAATTTGATTTACTAATGTTAGGGAAGTCTTTATTTTTGAAAAGAAACAATTTTTCAATATTGAAAATATATACTGAAAATGATTTTTTTCAAATAAATCACGGTTTACAAAAAGTAACATAACATACACATTTCTTCCATTTAGAAATAAAGTCAGTGTAGTTTTCATTGATTTCCATTGTAGTTTTCTTTTTAAAGTCAGTGTTTGCCTTTATAATGAAACGTTCAGGGCTACTAAACATGGTTCTGTGCGCATTGGCGATATTTTCAAAACATCAACTGATTGAATCCAATGGTTGTTCAGAATCCAAAGAGTGTTGAATTTATAAGTTGTTTCCCTGTATGAAACGCTCAGGGTTACTAAACATGGTTCTGTGCTCATTGGCGATATTTTGAAAACATCAACTGATTGAATCCAATGGTTGTTCAGAATCCAAAGAGTGTTGAATTTATAAATTGTTTCCCTGTATGAAACGCTCAGGGCTACTAAACATGGTTCTGTGCTCATTGGCGATATTTTCAAAACATCAACTGATTGAATCCAATGGTTGTTCAGAATCCAAAGAGTGTTGAATTTATAAGTTGTTTCCCTGTATGAAACGCTCAGGGTTACTAAACATGGTTCTGTGCTCATTGGCGATATTTTCAAAACATCAACTGATTGAATCCAATGGTTGTTCAGAATCCAAAGAGTGTTGAATTTATAAGTTGTTTCCCTGTATGAAACGCTCAGGGTTACTAAACATGGTTCTGTGCTCATTGGCGATATTTTCAAAACATCAACTGATTGAATCCAATGGTTGTTCAGAATCCAAAGAGTGTTGAATTTATAAGTTGTTTCCCTGTATGAAACGCTCAGGGTTACTAAACATGGTTCTGTGCTCATTGGCGATATTTTCAAAACATCAACTGATTGAATCCAATGGTTGTTCAGAATCCAAAGAGTGTTGAATTTATAAGTTGTTTCCCTGTATGAAACGCTCAGGGCTACTAAACATGGTTCTGTGCTCATTGGCGATATTTTGAAAACATCAACTGATTGAATCCAATGGTTGTTCAGAATCCAAAGAGTGTTGAATTTATAAGTTGTTTCCCTGTATGAAACGTTCAGGGCTACTAAACATGGTTCTGTGCGCATTGGCGATATTTTGAAAACATCAACTGATTGAATCCAATGGTTGTTCAGAATCCAAAGAGTGTTGGATTTATAAGTTGTTTCCCTGTATGAAACGTTCAGGGCTACTAAACATGGTTCTGTGCGCATTGGCGATATTTTGAAAACATCAACTGATTGAATCCAAAGGTTGTTCAGAATCCAAAGAGTGTTGAATTTATAAGTTGTTTCCCTGTATGAAACGCTCAGGGCTACTAAACATGGTTCTGTGCTCATTGGCGATATTTTGAAAACATCAACTGATTGAATCCAAAGGTTGTTCAGAATCCAAAGAGTGTTGAATTTATAAGTTGTTTCCCTGTATGAAACGCTCAGGGCTACTAAACATGGTTCTGTGCTCATTGGCGATATTTTGAAAACATCAACTGATTGAATCCAAAGGTTGTTCAGAATCCAAAGAGTGTTGAATTTATAAGTTGTTTCCCTGTATGAAACGCTCAGGGCTACTAAACATGGTTCTGTGCTCATTGGCGATATTTTGAAAAAATCAACTGATTGAATCCAATGGTTGTTCAGATTCCAAAGAGTGTTGAATTTATAAGTTGTTTCCTTGTATGAAACGCTCAGGGTTACTAAACATGGTTCTGTGCTCATTGGCGATATTTTCAAAACATCAACTGATTGAATCCAATGGTTGTTCAGAATCCAAAGAGTGTTGAATTTATAAGTTTGTTTCCCTGTATGAAACGTTCAGGGCTACTAAACATGGTTCTGTGCGCATTGGCGATATTTTGAAAACATCAACTGATTGAATCCAATGGTTGTTCAGAATCCAAAGAGTGTTGGATTTATAAGTTGTTTCCCTGTATGAAACGTTCTCATATAAAAAAAAGTGAGATGTTTGAGAAAAATATAGGCAACAAGTCTAATTGTAAAAAGCTTTCAATTCAATAGAAAAGTTCAGAATTTTCTGAAGTTGACAATACTCCTTGGGTAAAAATACAATGAAATATCCATTTTATCAAGTTATACTTTTGAAGCATACTTATAAACGTTTTGTTAGATATTTCCTAGAAAAGGCGAGGCAAAACTTATATAAATCTACCATATAAGTAAATCCATTATAAACTTTTGTTACTTTAATAAAAAAAGAATTGAAATGCCTTTCTTAAATTATTTACACTGCTCTGTTTTATAACCTATTATTTTCCAAAATTTAATGAAAAAATCATGATTTCTTTGCAGAATAAATAAGAAAGTTAGATTTTCCCATAAACTCACATCTTTAGCTCGTGTTAAGTGAGATATAAAAGCTAAAGGGACAATTTTATACGTTATTAGATATTTTTATTTGTGAAAGTTTGATTACTAGATGCTATTATAGAACTTCTTACAGCAAGATTTACTTTTGGAAGAGTAATTCTGCGACTAATGACAAAAATAAATTGGTTTTTATTATTTTTTTAAGGAAATATTAACGTTTTTAAAATAAAATTATTTTTTATTCTATTCAGATTGTTAATAGCTTAGAATATTACTATAAAATGCGTAGCTTATGCTCGTTTTGAACACTAATCCAGACACGGAAGCAATATGAAATATAATATGACAAACTTTTATGTTTTAAAATAACAATACTTTAAGGTACTTGTAACAAATTTTACTTAAAGGTGCCTTAGCCATTATATTTTGCACCCGGGACCATCATGGTCCTATACTATCTATGGATAGTAACGTTATACAAGGTACTTATAGAGCAGCAACAAAAACGTTACCGTATTCTCTCTAAAAGCAGAAAACTATAACAGAGCCTCTTGAAAGGCAAATTTATATTTCTTCCTTTTGTCCCAAAGAACAGAGGATAACGAGTTTTGAAGGAATTTCCTTTGAAAAAAGCACTATTATTTCCGTTTATAAAAGGTGTAGGAATTTTTCAACTCTGACGATTTACGAGCCCTTTAATTTTCAGCTTTTGTGGCGCTCAAGTTCATTTTAGTACTTTTGACATTTATAGTATAAAACCTACAATGTGTGAAAAATACTATATAGGACAAACTAAAAAAATATAAAAGAAATGTATAAAGAACATTTAAAGGCTTATACAAATCCTAATATATATATAAATCAAATTTAGCAACACATTGAATAGATAATAAACATGATTTCCCCAAGACCCATAATATGAATTTAATTAAACATGCTGAAAAAGGTTTAAGAAGGAATGTCATTGAGAATTTAGAAATATATAAAAATATTATTAAATATACACTTATTGAGGAGCTAGTACAAGTAAAATCTAAACATAATACTATTTTAAGCGTATTCAATGAAATCTTAATAATAAAAGATTAAAATAAACACAGATTATTGATGACTGTTTAAGCAAGCAGATAGGATAAGAATAACTAATATTTTAAGCATAGTACAATCATATGAACAGTCCAGATGTAGTCATAGACTAAGTTATTTGGAAAAACTTGATAACGCAGATACTGCCAAACAGTGAAAACCTTCAATGTATGGAGAAAACTTAAATAAAAAATTCTTGTTTATGAAATATTCATTTAATTATATATATTTTAAACAAGAAAAAGAAATGCATAAAAGGATTACTATATATATATATATATATATATATTGTATATATTAATCAAAAACAACTGAGGTTATTCAAATACAAGAATTAGTTAATAATTTTTTATCAAAGGTTTTTCTTTAATGAACAGCCCCAACATCATTAGAAATTTAAAATACAAAAATGCAATATACGAGTATGAAACATATATTTATTTACTGTATATATATATATATATATATATATATATATATATATTACGTTATTCATTGTTTTTCCGTTGCACTGACTTTATGAAGTTAATATATTACTATTGAAAGTAATTTTTTCCACCATTAAGTGCAATGATTTTACCTTGAGTGATGAGGCGCCTTTCGGTCACTTGACCATTGTCGATTCACTGATAATTTTTTCTTAATTTTTCTGGTGCGGATGTTCGATCCGTCGTGTTGGTAATAGTTGACGTCATATACGTTTCCTCTTGAATCTTGTGTATTATGTTTTTTAATAGTATGTCTTCTGTATATGTTGTTTGTAGATTCATTAAATTGTTGTGTATGTTTTTATAAATGTGGTATTTTTCTAGTGAGTTTAGTTCTATTGGGTTATTATTTATTTCAAGTATGGTTAGGTTATTTTCGTAATTTGTTATTTCATGTTTACGTGATATTAGGTGTGCTGCAACATTTGTGACTTTTGAATTTTGGTTTTTAATGCTCTATAATGTTCTTCATATCTTATTTTAAATGTCTGGTTGTTTTCCCTATGTCAAATGCGTTACAGTTGTTACATGTAATTTTGTAAATTCCTGATAGGTTATTTTTTTCTGAATTTGTTTTGTGGTTTGTGTTATTAAGATATTTTATTATTTTGTTGTTTGGTTGGAGTGTAGTATTCTCTGTTGTATATATTTGTTATTTTTTCTATTTTGTTATTGGTGAATTTATATTTTAGGTAGATTTTTTTATTTTTATTATTTTTGTGTTCCGGTTGTAGTGTTGTGTTGAGGTTAGGTTTTTTTGTGAATTTATTGTATATATTTTTTATAAGGTGTTTGTTGTATCCATTTTCTATTGCTATTTTTGTAATGTTATCTAATTCTTCATCTAATTTTTGTTTGTTATCCTGTGTGTATTTTATTGCTTTATTTATCATGTTATTGTAGGTGTTAATTGTGTGTGTCCATGGGTGGATAGATTTGTAGTGTATTGTGGTGTTGTTGGAAGTAGGTATTCTGTATACTGTAGTTTCCATTTTATTATCATTTATATTTAATGTGATGTCGAGATAGTTGATTGTTCTATTTGTTTCAACGGTGAATTGTATCTTTTCGTTGTATGTATTTAGTTTAATATTATGATGTGTTCGTTGTGAATGGTAGGTTGGTGTATTACAAGTATAGCGTATCATCTACATACCTTGTCCATAGTGAAATATTGTGTGTGTTTAGTATAGGTTTAATTATTATTTGTTCAAAGTGTTGTAAATATATTTCTGACATGACTGATGATATGGGTGATCCCATGGGGAGTCCAGTTGTTTGTTAATAGTATTTATTGTTAAATTAGAAGTAATTTTGGTTACATATGTGTTTGGTTAGCGTAATGATACTATCTATTGTGTTTCTTTTTTCGTTATTGTGTATTAGTTTGTTTTTTATTATTTCTATGGTTTCTTCTATTGGGATGCTAGGGTACATGTTAGTTATGCCATAACTTATTATTTTTGTGTTGCTATTTGCTTTTATGGTTTTTATTTTATTAATTGATTCGTATCCATTTTTTATATTGTATGTGTTGTTGATATGTATTTTAGATCTTATTATTTCGTCTAGTATTTTTGCGATTATGTAAGATGGTGCTGTTGTGAAATTTATTAGTGGTCTAAATGGTGTTCGGGTTTGTGGATTTTAGGTATGCCTGATAGTATTGGTGCACATGGTTTGAATGGATATAGTCTTGTGTGGTATTTTAATTTAACTAAAACACAGTTTACTGAAAAGGAAAAAATAATAATAACTAATTCCTTCAAATATAACCTACCTAATTTCAACAAAAAACAAGTAATAAAAAACCTAATAGTAGATACAGAATCTAACATCCACAAAATTACCCACCAAAATACTGAACACATAAGAAACAATATTAATAATAAAATTAACCTAATAAAAACGGAAAAAACAAAAAACGGAACAATATATAAATAAAAAAGAAATTATAAAACTCAGAGAAAAACTAGAAAACAACGACTACTTAATATTAAAATCCGATAAAACAAATACACCTGTAATATTAGAAAATACCAAATACATCGATTCAATGACTAACTACATAAAAGAAAATAAATACGAACAAATCCCAGACCCAACTAGCAAATACGTTATTACAATAAAAAACTTAATAGTCACTCACCGAAATACCATAAACTATAACAATAAATTAATGATAACTGCCACCTAATTATATAAAAGAAACGTTTTTCGTGTGTATTAGGTCTTCAAACTAAGTGATTTTTTAAAAATATTGACGCAAGAAATCAGCATTGAAATGTCAAAAAAAGTATAACCGTGTGTAACTCTCTTCAATCTAAATTAAAAGAAAAAAGTGTTTACATAACGTAATACAAATAAGATACTTCCGCCTATGATGAGTTATAGCCAGCCATACGTTATAACATTTTCTGAAAGAAATATGCAAAACCTGTTTCTGGGCTTACGTTCGTGACTGTAAAGTCACACACACACACACACACAAACACACAAACACAAACACACACACACACACAAACACACACACACACACACACACACACACACACAAACACACACACACACACACACACATAAACACACACACACACACACACAATCACACACAAACACACACACACACACGCACACACACACACACACACACACACACACATACACATAGATTGTTTTTTAGATGTTTATTGATGCTATCACATTGAATTAGATAAAACATTTTGAAATAATGTTGTATATTATCCCTTTAATGATTGTTTACGTAGACATAATCAATTTGGGATGAATGATAGTACATAATTACAGACGGTTTCATTTGTATCTGAGAATATGACAAAGGCTAGGCTGGAGCAGTGTTGCGTAGAGTAGGCTATCCCCAAGCGCAGATCAGAGTTATGCCTTTACATGTATACATTAGCAACCTCGTGGCCCAGAATTCCATTGCCGCAATACCTTCTAAGCATAATATAAACATATTTCAAAGCACTGTTTAAATTATTTGCATTTAATTATTTACGGTAACATTCCAGAATAACCGATATTTTGAAAACTGTAACAATATTGAACTCGGAAATGTAAAAGATTCCGTATAAGGTTTTACGACATAGGCATTTACAATAATTAACGTATAGAAAAGAGCTTCTGTTAGAAAATAATCTTACGTACTTTGTATAGTGCTTACAAAAATCTATAGAATGTAAACGTGTATTAAATTTGTCAGAGTTAAAATCCAATTTCACTTAATCTGATTTTTCAGGCTGCGTCATTCAACATTCATTTGTAATCTCTTTACAATATTGAAAGTGACGGCTTTTACGAGTCATTAAGCCCCGTATAATCCTTGTAATGAGATTAAATTTCGTATTCGTAGACAGCTTTGGTTTGCTGGCGTATCGAGATATTAAATATTTTTTACCACAGAAGTCGATCAAATTTTTAAATTTCATGAAACTCAAATAAATGTTATAATTTTAGATTGGGTAAAAACCGGTTGTCGGTATCAATAATATACGTTTGCGAGTTTCTGTATCTGTGCGGAATTACATCTTCTGGAAAAAAATGTTTTTTTCTAAAGAGAAAATTTAATCTTAGAACGCAAAACAATTACAAACTGAGACTTTCGTTTTAAATTTAGTAGAAAAAAGTAGAATGAATTAGATTAATCAAATTTAAGTCAAGTGTATGAAAAACAATAACATATAAATTGCATTATATATGAAACAATACAAAATATATAGTGATTTAAAATAATATATAACGCTAGGATAATCACTAACATATTTTGTATGAAAGGGATGCATTTTATAAACTTTGTGCCAGTTATAAATTCACGAATTTTTATGCAAAACATATTCTACAGTTCTAAAAATCATATTTTGGAATTATTGGCGAAAATGGGTTCAGGGCTCTATCATCTTCTTAAGCCCTTTTTCATTGCAATGAAGTGTCACAGTTGCAATTTTAAATCTATATATTTAAAAATGAATGTTTGTATGTTTGTGTGTATGTGTATGTTATAGACTCCTAAACCACTGTACAGATGTAGATGGAATTTGATAGGATTGTTTAAGATGGTCCTCGGATGGTTTTTGTGAAGTTTGTTGTAGATTCATCTAAAGGGCTCCGGCTCAGAGGATTAGGTTGGTTCACAAACCTATGTATGTATGTATGTATTTTATGAACGCCTACACCGCTGAACAGAAGTTAATGCCAGTGGGAGAGATTGCCTAAAATATTTAAAGGATAGTTTTTGTGAAATGTATCTGTGTGTGTGTGTGTGTGTGTGCTTTTTAAGCGTCCATACTTTATAAGGGATGAGGCATCTGTTGAATAAAGAAGAGTCAAGTCAAAACCTTGAGCTGACGTTACCATTGAAAGCCACACAAAAAGGGTTCTATTGTACGATCATCAATGTTGTTTTGAAAGGTTTGAAAAAATAGCCTGATCTTGAAATATGGATAAATATAGACAATTATCCAGTAAACGTCCTTTGCCACAAGGCAACCTATTATTTATCCAGCCCTTGGGTACGTTTAACCTAGTTGCAATGGAGACTCAGCTATGTCTAAAACCATTTAAAGATTCAATTGGGGCTAAGTATCACGCTTTTTTTATCAATGTATTCTCGTGTTACTCGAAGTCGATATATTTTCCGTGCATAAATAATTTAGCAAAAACAGTTCTAAATAGAACGGCTGATCGATGATTACAAGCAACAGCGGAAATAAAAACAAAATTAGTGCACATAAAACAGATTGCTTGAGATTAAACCCTTATGTGCGTTTCTCATCATCATCAGAGGGTCTTATAACACAATTACAATCTAGCAAACAAGAAATTAAATACTTGCTTGTAAGTGTGTAGTAAGACCCTTTGATGATGATGACATTGCCATCGAAACGCACATAAGAGTTTAAACTTAAATAACTTGTTTTTGATTATTTTTATTGTATTCGGGTTCCTTCCAATATTTTCATTGTAATATATTTTACCACTGTGCTCTTAATATTGTATATTTAATTTCAACTTACAATCAACTCGTGCTTTACAGATACCACTTTTAGATTAGAATTTTAGTTACAATAGTAATCCGAGGAGCGAAAATAAACAAAGGGTATTTGTAGGGGTCTGATTAAATGCGAATCGTTAGACACAGGTTTTCAGAGGTACACGAATAATTGCATTGTGAAAATAAACTGGAATACACTCAAGTTTCTGAATTAATAAAACGATTAGTATACACACACACACACATATATATATATATATATATATATATATATATATATATATATATATATATTAAATATGGTGATATGTTTTCTTGTAATATAGTTAATAAATTAAAAATATTTCAAAAACAAGAATACTTTTACTGAATATATTTATTCAAATCTTTTCGCCGATAAAATAGTATCAGTATCTTCAGGAAAATAACTATCTAATAATTAACTTAGAGATTATTAGATAATTATTTTCCTGAAGATACTGGTACTATTTTATCGGCGAAAAGCTTTGAATAAATATATTCATTAAAGTATTCTTGTTTTTGGAATATTTTTAATTTATTAATTAAATATATATATATATATATATATATATATATATATATATATATATATATATATATATATATATATATATATATATATATGCTGATACGTATTCCTTCAGGGATGGAAAAATATGATGAATAGTTACTATCTGGAGTACATCCGTTCATTCTGCCGTCCATAAATTCGCAGTTCCGACGTTTCGCTAGGATCTCATCTAGCATTGACGAGGTGAACCGAACAACAGTAGAAGAGTGAGTGACAGTTAGACACTCGCTCTTCTACTGTTCTTGGGTTCACCTCGTCAATGCTGGATGAGATTCTAGTGAAACGTCGGAACTGTGAATTTATGGACTGCAGAATGATCGGATGTACTCCAGATAGTAACTATTCATCATCATATATATATATATACACATATACATATATACATACATATATACATATATATGTATAGCAAGAAATGATTGTTTGTGGATTCGCCGTAGAGAATGGAGTGACCCACAATGCATGCAATCTTCATTCATCTAGCCTACATTAAGTGAATTTATAAGTAGAGCCTACTAATATATTTCTGAACGGTGGGCTACTGTCAACGTCATTCTGTCAAGCAATGTTATTGGCTTCACGAACAGCTCTCCTTCTTTCTGCATTGTTTCTGAAGACAACCCTATTCTACGTGGTGCCCCCCTTACATTCATATTAAACTACACAATAAAATAAATAATATAAACACAGAAACTATAAAGACTATTAGCAAAAACCTATAACTACACAGAAACTTTATTACCGTTAATATTTGTTTGTTTAATGATCATAATCATCTGTTTTTATTTGCAATTTATACACTAGCCTTCTTTTTTACTATAAATTATTTGTATATTTAAAATCATGCTCAGTTGCTTTTTATTTCAATTTATACACATAACCTCCTTCTATTCTGTTACAATATTTTTTGTTTACAGATCATAATCATCTGTTTTATTATTGAAATATATACTTATAGAGATTTTGGTAACTTTAAGTCCCTCTAAATCTTATAGAAGAACGTATAATTTCCCCGCTACTTTGTGTCACTACCTTTAGTTTGAGCCATCTCCCAGATATGTACGACTTTCCAAGCTCCCACAATCTTTCTCTCAAAGTTACGAATTTATATATTAAAGACAAGTTATTATTTCGTTTTAGATTGCCGGACCAATTTATTACAAATCTTTGACATCTAATAAATAACAAATAGAATAGGCAAGGGGTTACAAAAGTCCCGACAGAATGT
Source organism: Prosapia bicincta (assembly GCA_036971475.1). Lineage (NCBI taxonomy): Eukaryota > Metazoa > Arthropoda > Insecta > Hemiptera > Cercopidae > Prosapia > Prosapia bicincta. Next base: position 100,447,034 of record JBAIZL010000006.1, on the reverse strand, counting down.
ATTCGTAAAATTCCCTAAAGATTACCTTAAGTTGCTTAGGCAGTTAATTACTCTCTAAGCCGCAACCTTGCCGCTTTAAAGAAGCCCAAGTGTGCCTAATCCTACAATTACAACGAACGAATATAATCCTTGGGAATACACATGTCACCGAAAAACAAAACCGAAATAATTTTCAAAGTTTGGGCTTTACAACTGACAATTTATTTCAAGAGATTAGAGTATGAGTCCATGTTTCCACTAATTATAAGTTTTCTAAAATCTTGTTTGATAGTATCCTTGTCAAAATTTATAGGATTTGTTCTCGGAGAATTCTCGTGCTCATTACTAATTATTATTGCTCCCACCCGCATGTTACAAAATTTTCGTGTGTATAGGCTACTACGTCGCATCTCTACAAGTTGAGCTGGTACAGTGATGCTCTCACTGTCATGGTCACCCTACACATCTCCATATCTTCATAAACTTACTATGATGCTCATCCTCTTCACTGTAATAGTTATGCCATTTATTTTTCTTCCTTGATCAGTCAGGAGTTACTATTTTTGGGTAAAAAATAATGTTAATTAGGGTTTACTTATGTATCTTCTACAAACTTGTGCAAGGTAACACTTTTCCTCTTTACATATGTATATTAAACTACATATTGTGGACTGATGTAATGGTTTAACTACATTTTATAGAAAAGACACACTACGTGATAGGAATTGCACTAAATACAAACACTTACAATTCCATTGGATTTTTTAAGCATTCAATAGCAGTGCTTATCTTCTAGTAAAATGCATTACAATCCCTTGTCATATTTTACCCTGTTCGGACACGAAATTCTAACAATGTATTACAACACTACTGTGGAAGGGGTTTTTTGGCAAGCTAAATACATATTTTTTTTAAAGAACTACTTTTATTCTCAAGGAAAGACACGTATTATGACATTTTCTATTCTTAATTATTAGTAAATTAGGCAAACATATTAAAAAACAAAAAAAAAGATGTTCTGAATTATATAGAAAATATCCTTTATATTTATATATATATGTTAAAGAAATATATTATTATATTTAATTTATATTTTAATTTGAAATTGCAGGAATTGTAAAGTATAATATATTCATTGATACAAAATTGGTCGTAAGTAAAGCTTTGAATACAGTATATATTAGGATACTAACAGTTGTAATATTGGATACATTGAGTTATTTTATTACATTGAACTAGTTTATTTTTTATATTTAAACATTAAATAAAAAATGAGAAAAATATAAGTATATGTTAGTGTTTAGTTTTTTTCACTTTACAGACACTAAGTTGAGTACGTAAATTTAATTTCACCTAATTACCACTTCAATAGTAGATACTTTAGTCACATTGCATAGTTAATTGGGACATACGTGAAGAACTCGCCTTGACACACATTGTGTTATACTTTTAATTAAAAAGATTTTAAATTCTTAAAAAGGTGACCTGATATTTTAAGAGAAAATATCGATATATACCAATATTTTAAACAATAAACATATCTCAAGAAAGACAATAAATGTTAAGTTTTATAAACTAAGTAATATACTTATAATGAAGTTAAAGTTATTATATACAAAAATTCATTTAGTGATTACAAAATTCCTTCAATTTATAAATAGTGTAAGTATAATTCTATGTACTTATATGTTTTGTAATGTTCAAAGCAGATACGTAATATCTATCGATTACCTATTTTTCTATATTTCCTTTAGTCTAGTGAAAGTAAAATTATAGTAGTATTTTTTTTAATATGCGTTTTAAATGTTTGTATTTAATTTAGTATGAAACATAAATACTTTACTGCCAGTACGAATGTGATTCGTTATAATTACGCCAATAAATAAATTACATTTGTGTAAAAGCAAATATAAATTACTTTCATCAAAAAAGTTTAGAATTTATTATTCCAGAACAGCTAAATAATCCGAGAACTGACTGATGACCGACTACATAGTCCAGATACATCATAGTTACGTATAGTGATAAAGATTTCAAACGTAATTATTCCCTTGCAACGATGTAGCGCTGTAAACTACTAAAGTCATGAAAAATTAATTTAAGCTTGCTGCTTCTGTAGAATGCCTACTATTAATAAACAATGATAATTTTGTGGCCATAAATTATTTATTTGACAGATGGTCAAAACCTATAGTTTATGATCCTATCGTGATAAGAAAATAAAGGCTCCTAGATGTGTCACGTTTCTTTCTTACACATTGTTCACAAACCCATTACTCGTGTATTATGCTCCGTCTTTTGCCCATCTCTTGTACCTCTGTCTCTTGTCCATCTACCAATATCCCAGAATTATTTTATTAAATTGATGTTTCCACGATGATAGTGATATCTAGATGACAGAAACAATAGCCATTGGTTGCTAGGTTGTTAATATTTGTACTACTTTTAACAGTTACTATTGGTGCTCTATTTGTAACGGTGCCATAAAGAGAATCTACTTCCATAAACTGCAATATACTATAGGCCTACGTACAAATCAGGAAAAGGAATGAAGCTGGCAATTGCAAGTGTAGAGAGGGATTAATAATGAAGTTGTACATAGTGTTAGATTTTTACAAATATGTATTTTCCTATTGCAAATAGCGTGATTTTAGTTCTATTCATTTAATTCATTATTGATTATTCTTTTTAACAATTATTTATTTTTGTTTGTTATAATGCTGCATATATTTCGTTTATTTACTATTTAATGATAAAGTAAAATAGTCGTTTAAAACGTAAATTGTGTGAAAGTTGAATAAACATTTGAAACTAAGAGAATTACAATTCTATGTAGGGTATCGTCTTTTTGACAGAAGGTAAATATATTAGGCTACAGTAGTTTACTTTTTTAAAACGAGCCTTAATCAAACCAAGCGACTTCATAGCGGGCTGTGCTTTGAAGTTAGTCCACCACTGATCCATTGTTGACAAATATCTCGTAAACTCACTCGTATCTCACTCAGCCTATCTAATATCTTACTCGCTTGTAACGTGCCTTTTGTTCACTAGAACAGTGGCTCCCAAACGTTTTCATTTTACGTACCCTTAAAAAAGTATTTCCAAAGAAATAGGGTATTTCCCTATACCTCGACGTGGTTAAAACAAATAATGGTTGCCTGACTGCCTTCTAAGTAATGCGTGGAGCGGGGGCAACCGGCTGTATGAACGAAGCATTTTACTGAGAGCAACACGACAGAAGGTTCCCTGAAAGATTCCTATCACCAAATCGTAGACGCCTTCCTGCATTTGTATTGTTCACCTAAATCTGGAATAGGTGTTCCCCATCGCTATTCTATTCTGTGCTTTCAGTCGCACTCAAACAATCAACAACTCACCAACTATCTCGTTAAACACTAGTGTAACTTCGTATTTGTTTCAAATCTAAGATATAATATTTATGTCCGCATTACTATATTATTTTACAATACCAACCCAGAGGCTTCTATGTATCACAGGTTGGGAACCACTGCACTAGAACATCCTCCAAAGTCTTTTAATCTGAATATTCACTAATAGCAAGAAAAAATCTCCTAAATCCTGTTGTCCTTGCCTCTATTACATCAGTAAATAGGTTGAATGATTTTCAACTGCTGTGATTAAATCCATACACCTTTTAGTTAGTTTATTTTTTCTCATCCAACCGCAAGACTTCTTCTTTTTTATTTCTATTCCAAACACTTTGCAACATTTCTCTCAATGGACAACCATCAGCCATAATTAGTCCCTTATAAAGTGGTTCTAGTGTATTATATAGTCGCTGTTATAACTATGCTGCGACACATACTATACAAATTATATTAAATGTAATGTAGGCTATGTAATTTTACCAATTTTAGAAATAGATCTTTAACGAGTCCCGAATCAAGTCACATTGTGATTCCAGCATTATGGGTTCTAGGTTTGAAAAAATATATTACAAAATATAAATATAAATATTTATTAAAAATATTATCTGACAATATAATAAAAACTTCACTTATCTATTGAAATCTAGATTACATTTGCATATCACTTAAATATTTGAAATTTATCTACGTATGACGATTTAATTAATCTCAGCTAATAAATGCACTAACATAAAATGTTGTTTATGAAATGTTACATAACAGTAGGCGTATATAATAAAAACAGATATTCTTGCATATCAAGGAAACTATATTTGAATAACATTGGTTTCCAAAATGTAGGAATGAATGTACATATCTCAGCTAATAAATGCACTAACATAAAATGTTGTTTATGAAATGTTACATAACAGTAGGCGTATATAATAAAAACAGATATTCTTGCATATCAAGGAAAGTATATTTGAATAACATTGGTTTCCAAAATGTAGGAATGAATGTACATATCTCAGCTAATAAATGCACTAACATAAAATGTTGTTTATGAAATGTTACATAACAGTAGGCGTATATAATAAAAACAGATATTCTTGCATATCAAGGAAACTATATTTGAATAACATTGGTTTCCAAAATGTAGGAATGAATGTACATATCTCAGCTAATAAATGCACTAACATAAAATGTTGTTTATGAAATGTTACATAACAGTAGGCGTATATAATAAAAACAGATATTCTTGCATATCAAGGAAAGTATATTTGAATAACATTGGTTTCCAAAATGTAGGAATGAATGTACATATCTCAGCTAATAAATGCACTAACATAAAATGTTGTTTATGAAATGTTACATAACAGTAGGCGTATATAATAAAAACAGATATTCTTGCATATCAAGGAAAGTATATTTGAATAACATTGGTTTCCAAAATGTAGGAATGAATGTACATATCTCAGCTAATAAATGCACTAACATAAAATGTTGTTTATGAAATGTTACATAACAGTAGGCGTATATAATAAAAACAGATATTCTTGCATATCAAGGAAACTATATTTGAATAACATTGGTTTCCAAAATGTAGGAATGAATGTACATATCTCAGCTAATAAATGCACTAACATAAAATGTTGTTTATGAAATGTTACATAACAGTAGGCGTATATAATAAAAACAGATATTCTTGCATATCAAGGAAACTATATTTGAATAACATTGGTTTCCAAAATGTAGGAATGAATGTACATATCTCAGCTAATAAATGCACTAACATAAAATGTTGTTTATGAAATGTTACATAACAGTAGGCGTATATAATAAAAACAGATATTCTTGCATATCAAGGAAACTATATTTGAATAACATTGGTTTCCAAAATGTAGGAATGAATGTACATATCTCAGCTAATAAATGCACTAACATAAAATGTTGTTTATGAAATGTTACATAACAGTAGGCGTATATAATAAAAACAGATATTCTTGCATATCAAGGAAACTATATTTGAATAACATTGGTTTCCAAAATGTAGGAATGAATGTACATATCTCAGCTAATAAATGCACTAACATAAAATGTTGTTTATGAAATGTTACATAACAGTAGGCGTATATAATAAAAACAGATATTCTTGCATATCAAGGAAACTATATTTGAATAACATTGGTTTCCAAAATGTAGGAATGAATGTACATATCTCAGCTAATAAATGCACTAACATAAAATGTTGTTTATGAAATGTTACATAACAGTAGGCGTATATAATAAAAACAGATATTCTTGCATATCAAGGAAACTATATTTGAATAACATTGGTTTCCAAAATGTAGGAATGAATGTACATATCTCAGCTAATAAATGCACTAACATAAAATGTTGTTTATGAAATGTTACATAACAGTAGGCGTATATAATAAAAACAGATATTCTTGCATATCAAGGAAAGTATATTTGAATAACATTGGTTTCCAAAATGTAGGAATGAATGTACATATCTCAGCTAATAAATGCACTAACATAAAATGTTGTTTATGAAATGTTACATAACAGTAGGCGTATATAATAAAAACAGATATTCTTGCATATCAAGGAAACTATATTTGAATAACATTGGTTTCCAAAATGTAGGAATGAATGTACATATCTCAGCTAATAAATGCACTAACATAAAATGTTGTTTATGAAATGTTACATAACAGTAGGCGTATATAATAAAAACAGATATTCTTGCATATCAAGGAAACTATATTTGAATAACATTGGTTTCCAAAATGTAGGAATGAATGTACATATCTCAGCTAATAAATGCACTAACATAAAATGTTGTTTATGAAATGTTACATAACAGTAGGCGTATATAATAAAAACAGATATTCTTGCATATCAAGGAAACTATATTTGAATAACATTGGTTTCCAAAATGTAGGAATGAATGTACATATCTCAGCTAATAAATGCACTAACATAAAATGTTGTTTATGAAATGTTACATAACAGTAGGCGTATATAATAAAAACAGATATTCTTGCATATCAAGGAAACTATATTTGAATAACATTGGTTTCCAAAATGTAGGAATGAATGTACATATCTCAGCTAATAAATGCACTAACATAAAATGTTGTTTATGAAATGTTACATAACAGTAGGCGTATATAATAAAAACAGATATTCTTGCATATCAAGGAAACTATATTTGAATAACATTGGTTTCCAAAATGTAGGAATGAATGTACATATCTCAGCTAATAAATGCACTAACATAAAATGTTGTTTATGAAATGTTACATAACAGTAGGCGTATATAATAAAAACAGATATTCTTGCATATCAAGGAAACTATATTTGAATAACATTGGTTTCCAAAATGTAGGAATGAATGTACATATCTCAGCTAATAAATGCACTAACATAAAATGTTGTTTATGAAATGTTACATAACAGTAGGCGTATATAATAAAAACAGATATTCTTGCATATCAAGGAAACTATATTTGAATAACATTGGTTTCCAAAATGTAGGAATGAATGTACATATCTCAGCTAATAAATGCACTAACATAAAATGTTGTTTATGAAATGTTACATAACAGTAGGCGTATATAATAAAAACAGATATTCTTGCATATCAAGGAAACTATATTTGAATAACATTGGTTTCCAAAATGTAGGAATGAATGTACATATCTCAGCTAATAAATGCACTAACATAAAATGTTGTTTATGAAATGTTACATAACAGTAGGCGTATATAATAAAAACAGATATTCTTGCATATCAAGGAAACTATATTTGAATAACATTGGTTTCCAAAATGTAGGAATGAATGTACATATCTCAGCTAATAAATGCACTAACATAAAATGTTGTTTATGAAATGTTACATAACAGTAGGCGTATATAATAAAAACAGATATTCTTGCATATCAAGGAAACTATATTTGAATAACATTGGTTTCCAAAATGTAGGAATGAATGTACATATCTCAGCTAATAAATGCACTAACATAAAATGTTGTTTATGAAATGTTACATAACAGTAGGCGTATATAATAAAAACAGATATTCTTGCATATCAAGGAAACTATATTTGAATAACATTGGTTTCCAAAATGTAGGAATGAATGTACATATCTCAGCTAATAAATGCACTAACATAAAATGTTGTTTATGAAATGTTACATAACAGTAGGCGTATATAATAAAAACAGATATTCTTGCATATCAAGGAAACTATATTTGAATAACATTGGTTTCCAAAATGTAGGAATGAATGTACATATCTCAGCTAATAAATGCACTAACATAAAATGTTGTTTATGAAATGTTACATAACAGTAGGCGTATATAATAAAAACAGATATTCTTGCATATCAAGGAAACTATATTTGAATAACATTGGTTTCCAAAATGTAGGAATGAATGTACATATCTCAGCTAATAAATGCACTAACATAAAATGTTGTTTATGAAATGTTACATAACAGTAGGCGTATATAATAAAAACAGATATTCTTGCATATCAAGGAAACTATATTTGAATAACATTGGTTTCCAAAATGTAGGAATGAATGTACATATCTCAGCTAATAAATGCACTAACATAAAATGTTGTTTATGAAATGTTACATAACAGTAGGCGTATATAATAAAAACAGATATTCTTGCATATCAAGGAAACTATATTTGAATAACATTGGTTTCCAAAATGTAGGAATGAATGTACATATCTCAGCTAATAAATGCACTAACATAAAATGTTGTTTATGAAATGTTACATAACAGTAGGCGTATATAATAAAAACAGATATTCTTGCATATCAAGGAAACTATATTTGAATAACATTGGTTTCCAAAATGTAGGAATGAATGTACATATCTCAGCTAATAAATGCACTAACATAAAATGTTGTTTATGAAATGTTACATAACAGTAGGCGTATATAATAAAAACAGATATTCTTGCATATCAAGGAAACTATATTTGAATAACATTGGTTTCCAAAATGTAGGAATGAATGTACATATCTCAGCTAATAAATGCACTAACATAAAATGTTGTTTATGAAATGTTACATAACAGTAGGCGTATATAATAAAAACAGATATTCTTGCATATCAAGGAAACTATATTTGAATAACATTGGTTTCCAAAATGTAGGAATGAATGTACATATCTCAGCTAATAAATGCACTAACATAAAATGTTGTTTATGAAATGTTACATAACAGTAGGCGTATATAATAAAAACAGATATTCTTGCATATCAAGGAAACTATATTTGAATAACATTGGTTTCCAAAATGTAGGAATGAATGTACATATCTCAGCTAATAAATGCACTAACATAAAATGTTGTTTATGAAATGTTACATAACAGTAGGCGTATATAATAAAAACAGATATTCTTGCATATCAAGGAAACTATATTTGAATAACATTGGTTTCCAAAATGTAGGAATGAATGTACATATCTCAGCTAATAAATGCACTAACATAAAATGTTGTTTATGAAATGTTACATAACAGTAGGCGTATATAATAAAAACAGATATTCTTGCATATCAAGGAAACTATATTTGAATAACATTGGTTTCCAAAATGTAGGAATGAATGTACATATCTCAGCTAATAAATGCACTAACATAAAATGTTGTTTATGAAATGTTACATAACAGTAGGCGTATATAATAAAAACAGATATTCTTGCATATCAAGGAAACTATATTTGAATAACATTGGTTTCCAAAATGTAGGAATGAATGTACATATCTCAGCTAATAAATGCACTAACATAAAATGTTGTTTATGAAATGTTACATAACAGTAGGCGTATATAATAAAAACAGATATTCTTGCATATCAAGGAAACTATATTTGAATAACATTGGTTTCCAAAATGTAGGAATGAATGTACATATCTCAGCTAATAAATGCACTAACATAAAATGTTGTTTATGAAATGTTACATAACAGTAGGCGTATATAATAAAAACAGATATTCTTGCATATCAAGGAAACTATATTTGAATAACATTGGTTTCCAAAATGTAGGAATGAATGTACATATCTCAGCTAATAAATGCACTAACATAAAATGTTGTTTATGAAATGTTACATAACAGTAGGCGTATATAATAAAAACAGATATTCTTGCATATCAAGGAAACTATATTTGAATAACATTGGTTTCCAAAATGTAGGAATGAATGTACATATCTCAGCTAATAAATGCACTAACATAAAATGTTGTTTATGAAATGTTACATAACAGTAGGCGTATATAATAAAAACAGATATTCTTGCATATCAAGGAAACTATATTTGAATAACATTGGTTTCCAAAATGTAGGAATGAATGTACATATCTCAGCTAATAAATGCACTAACATAAAATGTTGTTTATGAAATGTTACATAACAGTAGGCGTATATAATAAAAACAGATATTCTTGCATATCAAGGAAACTATATTTGAATAACATTGGTTTCCAAAATGTAGGAATGAATGTACATATCTCAGCTAATAAATGCACTAACATAAAATGTTGTTTATGAAATGTTACATAACAGTAGGCGTATATAATAAAAACAGATATTCTTGCATATCAAGGAAACTATATTTGAATAACATTGGTTTCCAAAATGTAGGAATGAATGTACATATCTCAGCTAATAAATGCACTAACATAAAATGTTGTTTATGAAATGTTACATAACAGTAGGCGTATATAATAAAAACAGATATTCTTGCATATCAAGGAAACTATATTTGAATAACATTGGTTTCCAAAATGTAGGAATGAATGTACATATCTCAGCTAATAAATGCACTAACATAAAATGTTGTTTATGAAATGTTACATAACAGTAGGCGTATATAATAAAAACAGATATTCTTGCATATCAAGGAAACTATATTTGAATAACATTGGTTTCCAAAATGTAGGAATGAATGTACATATCTCAGCTAATAAATGCACTAACATAAAATGTTGTTTATGAAATGTTACATAACAGTAGGCGTATATAATAAAAACAGATATTCTTGCATATCAAGGAAACTATATTTGAATAACATTGGTTTCCAAAATGTAGGAATGAATGTACATATCTCAGCTAATAAATGCACTAACATAAAATGTTGTTTATGAAATGTTACATAACAGTAGGCGTATATAATAAAAACAGATATTCTTGCATATCAAGGAAAGTATATTTGAATAACATTGGTTTCCAAAATGTAGGAATGAATGTACATATCTCAGCTAATAAATGCACTAACATAAAATGTTGTTTATGAAATGTTACATAACAGTAGGCGTATATAATAAAAACAGATATTCTTGCATATCAAGGAAACTATATTTGAATAACATTGGTTTCCAAAATGTAGGAATGAATGTACATATCTCAGCTAATAAATGCACTAACATAAAATGTTGTTTATGAAATGTTACATAACAGTAGGCGTATATAATAAAAACAGATATTCTTGCATATCAAGGAAAGTATATTTGAATAACATTGGTTTCCAAAATGTAGGAATGAATGTATATCTCAGCTAATAAATGCACTAACATAAAATGTTGTTTATGAAATGGTACATAACAGTAGGCGTATATAATAAAAACAGATATTCTTGCATATCAAGGAAAGTATATTTGAATAACATTGGTTTCCAAAATGTAGGAATGAATGTACATATCTCAGCTAATAAATGCACTAACATAAAATGTTGTTTATGAAATGTTACATAACAGTAGGCGTATATAATAAAAACAGATATTCTTGCATATCAAGGAAAGTATATTTGAATAACATTGGTTTCCAAAATGTAGGAATGAATGTATATCTCAGCTAATAAATGCACTAACATAAAATGTTGTTTATGAAATGGTACATAACAGTAGGCGTATATAATAAAAACAGATATTCTTGCATATCAAGGAAAGTATATTTGAATAACATTGGTTTCCAAAATGTAGGAATGAATGTACATATCTCAGCTAATAAATGCACTAACATAAAATGTTGTTTATGAAATGTTACATAACAGTAGGCGTATATAATAAAAACAGATATTCTTGCATATCAAGGAAAGTATATTTGAATAACATTGGTTTCCAAAATGTAGGAATGAATGTATATCTCAGCTAATAAATGCACTAACATAAAATGTTGTTTATGAAATGGTACATAACAGTAGGCGTATATAATAAAAACAGATATTCTTGCATATCAAGGAAAGTATATTTGAATAACATTGGTTTCCAAAATGTAGGAATGAATGTACATATCTCAGCTAATAAATGCACTAACATAAAATGTTGTTTATGAAATGTTACATAACAGTAGGCGTATATAATAAAAACAGATATTCTTGCATATCAAGGAAAGTATATTTGAATAACATTGGTTTCCAAAATGTAGGAATGAATGTATATCTCAGCTAATAAATGCACTAACATAAAATGTTGTTTATGAAATGGTACATAACAGTAGGCGTATATAATAAAAACAGATATTCTTGCATATCAAGGAAAGTATATTTGAATAACATTGGTTTCCAAAATGTAGGAATGAATGTACATATCTCAGCTAATAAATGCACTAACATAAAATGTTGTTTATGAAATGTTACATAACAGTAGGCGTATATAATAAAAACAGATATTCTTGCATATCAAGGAAACTATATTTGAATAACATTGGTTTCCAAAATGTAGGAATGAATGTACATATCTCAGCTAATAAATGCACTAACATAAAATGTTGTTTATGAAATGTTACATAACAGTAGGCGTATATAATAAAAACAGATATTCTTGCATATCAAGGAAACTATATTTGAATAACATTGGTTTCCAAAATGTAGGAATGAATGTACATATCTCAGCTAATAAATGCACTAACATAAAATGTTGTTTATGAAATGTTACATAACAGTAGGCGTATATAATAAAAACAGATATTCTTGCATATCAAGGAAACTATATTTGAATAACATTGGTTTCCAAAATGTAGGAATGAATGTACATATCTCAGCTAATAAATGCACTAACATAAAATGTTGTTTATGAAATGTTACATAACAGTAGGCGTATATAATAAAAACAGATATTCTTGCATATCAAGGAAAGTATATTTGAATAACATTGGTTTCCAAAATGTAGGAATGAATGTACATATCTCAGCTAATAAATGCACTAACATAAAATGTTGTTTATGAAATGTTACATAACAGTAGGCGTATATAATAAAAACAGATATTCTTGCATATCAAGGAAACTATATTTGAATAACATTGGTTTCCAAAATGTAGGAATGAATGTACATATCTCAGCTAATAAATGCACTAACATAAAATGTTGTTTATGAAATGTTACATAACAGTAGGCGTATATAATAAAAACAGATATTCTTGCATATCAAGGAAACTATATTTGAATAACATTGGTTTCCAAAATGTAGGAATGAATGTACATATCTCAGCTAATAAATGCACTAACATAAAATGTTGTTTATGAAATGTTACATAACAGTAGGCGTATATAATAAAAACAGATATTCTTGCATATCAAGGAAACTATATTTGAATAACATTGGTTTCCAAAATGTAGGAATGAATGTACATATCTCAGCTAATAAATGCACTAACATAAAATGTTGTTTATGAAATGTTACATAACAGTAGGCGTATATAATAAAAACAGATATTCTTGCATATCAAGGAAAGTATATTTGAATAACATTGGTTTCCAAAATGTAGGAATGAATGTATATCTCAGCTAATAAATGCACTAACATAAAATGTTGTTTATGAAATGTTACATAACAGTAGGCGTATATAATAAAAACAGATATTCTTGCATATCAAGGAAAGTATATTTGAATAACATTGGTTTCCAAAATGTAGGAATGAATGTACATATCTCAGCTAATAAATGCACTAACATAAAATGTTGTTTATGAAATGTTACATAACAGTAGGCGTATATAATAAAAACAGATATTCTTGCATATCAAGGAAAGTATATTTGAATAACATTGGTTTCCAAAATGTAGGAATGAATGTACATATCTCAGCTAATAAATGCACTAACATAAAATGTTGTTTATGAAATGTTACATAACAGTAGGCGTATATAATAAAAACAGATATTCTTGCATATCAAGGAAACTATATTTGAATAACATTGGTTTCCAAAATGTAGGAATGAATGTACATATCTCAGCTAATAAATGCACTAACATAAAATGTTGTTTATGAAATGTTACATAACAGTAGGCGTATATAATAAAAACAGATATTCTTGCATATCAAGGAAAGTATATTTGAATAACATTGGTTTCCAAAATGTAGGAATGAATGTACATATCTCAGCTAATAAATGCACTAACATAAAATGTTGTTTATGAAATGTTACATAACAGTAGGCGTATATAATAAAAACAGATATTCTTGCATATCAAGGAAACTATATTTGAATAACATTGGTTTCCAAAATGTAGGAATGAATGTACATATCTCAGCTAATAAATGCACTAACATAAAATGTTGTTTATGAAATGTTACATAACAGTAGGCGTATATAATAAAAACAGATATTCTTGCATATCAAGGAAAGTATATTTGAATAACATTGGTTTCCAAAATGTAGGAATGAATGTACATATCTCAGCTAATAAATGCACTAACATAAAATGTTGTTTATGAAATGTTACATAACAGTAGGCGTATATAATAAAAACAGATATTCTTGCATATCAAGGAAACTATATTTGAATAACATTGGTTTCCAAAATGTAGGAATGAATGTACATATCTCAGCTAATAAATGCACTAACATAAAATGTTGTTTATGAAATGTTACATAACAGTAGGCGTATATAATAAAAACAGATATTCTTGCATATCAAGGAAAGTATATTTGAATAACATTGGTTTCCAAAATGTAGGAATGAATGTATATCTCAGCTAATAAATGCACTAACATAAAATGTTGTTTATGAAATGGTACATAACAGTAGGCGTATATAATAAAGTTAGCAATACTACGCTATAAAACCGAAATGTATTTACCTAACACGTCTATCCAGGCAAGGAGAAGGGAAAGTAGAGGTTACGTCGACTTTATGGTTAAACTGGTAAAGTTAGGCTTTATAGAGCTTCTTGTAATTCAGTGCAGCTTTTAATAACACGTGTTATACTCAAAGGCGACGCCTTACATGTTCCAATTCAAGGTTTACGATCACATAAAGCCGTATAATTTTCTTATTGCATATTAGATACCCGAATCTTCGCAGTTAAACCTTGCAACATTTTGTTAGTGTCTAGTAGTGGGAAGAAAACATAAATATATAATGTGAAACCGTTAATTTTTTGACTCATTGTTTTCTAAATAAAATTTTTAACAGTATTCACCCTTGTTATACGGACCATTTGAGACTAAGGCGAACCGTAGTAACGAATCTATGCGTTTACCGGAATAATTTGAGAAACAAGAAATGTATACTGCACCATACCTACAATAGATGCCTTGGTAATAAGGAGCCTGTTAAAATATTTACACAAAGCAAGGAAAGGTAAAAACAAGGTGTAAACTGTAAAGTAGCGTCTACGTATTACAAAAGTAAAGTATAATATTACCAACGAGTAAGGCTCCTGTGCCTTATAACAATGCATCCATCAGAACATGAGTGCTCGATCTCTATATCCTTCTCCAGCGCAAATTAAACTCATCCAAGTGGGAGTTTCCTTTAGCTTAAATTTTAACTTCTGCCTCTTCGAGATTTTAGAGATTTGTTGTAGGTTGAGTAAAGAGGGAAGGCGTTTTTCATTGGAAGGGTAGATAGTATGTTTCCGTATAAGTATACGTTCCACTAAGAGGGAACGAAAAAAAGTGAGATGTGTTAGACAGGCCGTGACCACTATATGATTCAGTTTGTAAGTGGTGGTGGATATTTGACCTTCTTAGTCTAAGGATGTGTAGAGTGACGTGTGTAAATGAGTTGGTAGTGAGGGTGCATAACTCGAGGTGAGGTGGTATGGTGTGGCAATTCCTCCGTGCCACATCGAACTTACTCCATCAGGCTGTTCGTGTAACAAGGGGCTGCAGGCTGCCCATGTAAGTTGTAGGAGAAGTAGTCAACGGGTCGGAAACCGGTCAAGATTTTATAAGTGGGATCATAAGAGATTGTATGTCTGGACCATAATGATACCAGGGTATCGTGATAGCCAATGTACTGCAGAATTCATCTAAATAAAGGATGGTCCTAATCAGTATTTACCTTGACACTAAAAATAGAGAGAATATGTTAATACTGTATGGATCAAAAACTATTTTCATATTCGAGATAAAAACATTTTTAACTCTAATTTAGCAACAATGGAAACACGGCTTTTTTTTCCTTACGACTGCTCACAACACGGCCTTGCTTGACGGTTCCTTTCATTTGGACGTCATCAATATGTGCGTCATACCGACCTTAGGCTCTGCATACAAATAAAATATGAAACATTTTTTTTTATATAACTAAAAAACAATTTCCTATAGTTACATTTCCATAACTACAAGTTTAGTTGTATAAAACGTCTACATTTATGCCTCCTAAGAAACTATTTCACGTAAATACTTGTCACGCTTCCGGAATAAATAATTGCAAATTTCAGCATACTTTTGAATGAAAAAAAATAAATAACTTTTCTCAAGCACAGCTTGGTTAGACTGACCCTCACAACCCGTACCCTATCAAATTGTATTTAAAAAATGAATTTGAATATACAATTTGTTGTTATTTGTTATAATTTTTAATTTTATTAGATACCAGTGTTCTTTAAGAATCTGACCTATATATTCAGTGAAGATGGAATTCATAAACAAATAAACACTTTATTGGTAATTCACTATGCAGTACGATAGCTTATACTCCGTTTAGTGTGTTTTAAGCCAACTATTTGTTATTAATTTTGTCATCGTTCTACTCTTCCCTGTTTACCTCAACAATTATGACGTCAGTGATGAAAAAATCCATAAAATGTTCATATGTTAACGTAAAATAATTAAGCTGTAAACTAACAAAATTGTTTTTCTATGCAATAAATAATCTTAATGACACGACGTATTTTAGGGACAACACGCAAATCTTCGTTACAGGAGGGAAGTCGTTATGCAAGGAGTCGTAAGTCGGAAATTGAATATGAGTTTCCAAGCGAAGGAGAACGTTGCGGAAATTACATTTGCTGCAGAAGTAATCTTTTCAAACCAAATCGCTCGTAATTGAAACTTGCGTGAATGACGTATTTTTCTTATATCTTATAATATAACACTGAAATGTTTGATTTTCAGTATTGAAGATATTTCCCAAGAAATATAAAGTTTTTATGTTTCTTTAAAAACTTGAACTTTATTTCACTTCTTGCTAGTGACATTTCCATGTTATAAAACACAAGTTTTAGGCAATTAACATTATATTTTAGTTTATTAGGATTATAACAATCAAAATAGATTTGAAATAGATGTTTATATATCATACATCTTAATTATATAAAAGAATAAGTATACGCATAAAACAACACTTCAAAATTATATTGACAGATTTCACAAATAAATAAATAAGTAGTAGCCACGAAAGCATGTTGTGAGAACACAAATCTTTGTAACTTTAACATCTTCTAATAATTTATAAAGATCTCTGTTAATGAACAAATTTTTAATACATAAGTAAACTGTTTGGTTCTGTCTTCAACCCCTATTGATTGTATACACTATGGATGTAATAAAAAAGTGTTTAAATTAGCAATCGCTTTTATATTAGAATATGAACTGCAATTTTGACAGACTCAGTTAGTGCTCGATAATAAGGACTCGTAATTAAGTCCTCGAAAGTTAATTCGCATATATACCGCTTTTCCTTCCGACACGTCACAACACCGCCTTGTACCCCGTTTTTCTAATGATTGACCTATTACATAAACACTTGCAACAAAACAATAGAAAAGGTAATATATATGTGAAATCCATTCTTCTTAGTTTTCATATCATACTGCATTCCTTGGTGGAATATCAGTTCATCACACGAATTATGAACAAGATCCCTGGCGTGTAACAATCAATGAATGTTACTATATAAAAACTGCTTCCCGGGAAGAGCGAGGGATTTTATTATAAAAACAACATTTTCAGTGTTGTGCAATTAGTACCTGCCTTGTTGCTCATTTGTTGACATTTAAAAAAGTGTTTCATGCAATTATTAAATATTTATAAATATGTCTTCATGCATTATAAATGTATTTCTAAATAAAAATATTTCCTGAACACATAACTCCTGTATATATTCACCCATTCAGCGTATAAAACTCGTTTCTTATAAAACATTTATTGAAAACTATTTGTGTTTCTAACATTTAATTTTTCCAAACAAATTTACAAAATAAATAATATAGAGATAAATATACTTAGTAAAGAGGGCAGTGGGCAGGCACAAATTTCATTCAAGGGTAGATTTCTCCAGAGATAAAATCTGTTTGTGATGTGGGGGTAATCTAATTCCAGAAATATTGCTTCAGACAATAAATTGACGTAAATTCGGTTTAACCCCTTTATACATCACGTTTATGTATTTTGGTATTTAGTATTTTTATAATATATGTACAAACTATGTTTGCATAATTTCGATATTGTATTTTCTATTGGATATTCTTTTATTTTATATTTGTTACGAAAACGATGCGATATGAATTTCCTTTGGATGTAAAAAAAAAGATTTAGAATACCGACACTAGGCTAGTTTTTTCTTACGTGTAAGAGATTAAATACAACAACAATTTATAACGTTTCCTCATTTACATTATTTTTCATGAATAAATCTTTTCGAGTTACGTACTTAAATTTGCATTGTATCTGACTTAAAGACGTTTTAACAATTAGAACTACTTTTAAATGTATTTTAGAACTACATTGAACAATTAACTAGTATAATAAATTCATAAATACAAAGAGTTGTGCATTAGAAAATTGAACTCTTATGGTATAGGAATATATTGTATAGGAATTATTTATTTCTTACACAAATTGTAGTAAAGTTTTAAAGGCATTCAAAAATATAATACGATCTGAAGGAACTTCAGAGTCCCTAAGTAGGTTTTTTCAGAGTTCTTTATGATAAGTCGATCACGAATTGTAGATTTGCTACTAACTAATTTAATGCGGTGTATTTTAGGAAAACCTATGTATATTGAATCATTTGGCAAAAGTTTCCATATCACTAAGAACTAAGTACGACAAGAAATATAAGGTTAAGGTATTATTTTAACTGTTTATAATTAATCCATTACATTCATCTAACATTAGCTTACTAAGTATTATAAACTAATAAACTATAAATATTTCATTTATTATTTACTTAAATTAGTTATTAATAAGTCATTGTATGTAAGTTTATTGTTATGTAGGCTATAAATACTCTATGTAAATAAGTTCTCATTATCTTATGCGCCAAATAACATTTAACAACTAAGTTTCAGTTAAAAAATAATAAATATTTTTCTTTTAATAATTTTATTAGGATATTACAAGTAATATTGTTAGGCTTAGTAAAAAGGCTTATTAATTATTCAAATTAATTCACTGATGTATTTATTGCTATGCGTAACCTACAAACCTACGTTAAATGAAACTGGCTTTGGTTTGTGCCAGCTGTAACTTTATGGTATAAAGTATAACTCCAAGGACATAGCAAGAGACTCGCCTTGTGTGAAGTAGAGTTTAAGTTTACTCTACATTTATAATGTTTGGGGACACTCTGCTTCAGTAGTTTTCGTACAACACTGCCATAGGTATCGCCCATCTAGAAACAAAATCTCACTGATCATAACCTCACACGCCTCTTGCTATGTCTTGAGTCATGTATACTGACCTACTAATTTTGTAACTGAAAGTCGTCTAAATATACATTGCATCGTTAGTTTTTATTCATTGTATAGTAGGTTAATTTTAAAGTTGATGGATCCAAAACCATGACAGTAACTCCATAAAGCTTATTTTAATTATTTGTCTATACTCATCAACGTCGTTTTCATTATGTTATTTGAGTGTCTTAATCAAACAGATGATTTCGTTAAGTGATAAAAGTATTAAAACATATGGAATACACACATTTTGGCAATTTATTTAGACATTAGTAAATATTGTTTAGTTTACAAATGTGATTCCTGGAAAATACGGTATCGACAACACATTTCCTAGATGAGCCTTTGGAAATCCGGAGTTAATGAATAAAATACAGTTGTCTTATTACCGAGATTAAAAGAGAACTAGAATTTAGATAGAGAAGAACAAAACACTTTTTAATTCTTAGTAAAATCTATTTTACAATAATTGTAAATCTTCGTAGTAGGAGGGAAGTAAATGCATATCGGAAATTGAAAATAAAGTTCATTTCAAGAGCCGGGAAAGGAAATTACCTATTTGAGGAGAGGAAATCCGTTTTAGAGATAGGAATACAATTTGTTGCCCATTATCAGGTTTGGTAATGCACTACTATTTTGTATTATAAGTTGCAGATTCTTATTTTCCAAACAGAGGGTAAATCTTATTTTAATCTCTTAAATTGTAAATCTGTATGTAAATATTTGACCTAATATTACACAGAGGAAAAAATAATAACAATATCTCTCCATCAAATATTAATTCTGTGAAGCATAAAAAAAATATTCTGGTAAACATTTCGCATTTGAAATATAATGAGCATTAAAACAAGTAAAATTAAACATTACAAAAAAATTCAATTCCTATTTAGATCAACAAAGAAACATTTTTTAAAGTTTCTTTTATGCATATTCAGTGACCAAATGAAAAGCGAATTTTTCTTCTAATGTTTCATTTTTCTTTTTATGTGTGGTTTTAGAGTATAATTTTTGTTTATTACTATTTAACCACATTGTTATTTTGTTTCTTGCATTCTGTTGTGCTTATCACTCTCTTTTCTGCACTTTCCGTTTGTGAAGCATGGTTTGATGCCTTGTAAGCAAAGTACTAATTCAGTCTTTTTTTATTCTTTCCATTCATTTTATTCTTAGAGCATTATTTACGATAATGTGTGGTAACAATAGCAACATTCTAAGGTTGTGGGATAAAGGTTTTGACGAGAACGAGATGGGAACAAAAAAAACCTCCTATACTTCTTTGAGAAATAGACTTCTGGCTATGGGAAAGTTGGCTCGGTGCTAAAACGCTAGACTTTGAACATGAAGACACACAGTTCGAATCCGGCCTAGACCATCAATTTTTTAAATTTAATTATAGAATACATATTTGAAAAATACAGTGTTATCATCAATTATCATAGACTAAGGATTAAGAAAAATTTATTTGAACTTGATTGGATGAATAAAACATATTTTATTACGATTGAAAATTTGTACAAGATATAGATATATATATATTAAAAGAACATAGGTTATTCAAATACAAGAATATGTATTAATTTATATTCAAAGCTTTTCGTTGGTAAACAGTACCAACATCATCAGGAATGAAAATTACAATAATGTAAGCTTACATTATTGTAATTTTCATTCCTGATGATGTTGGTACTGTTTACCAACGAAAAGCTTTGAATATAAATAATTAAATATTCTTGTATTTGAATAACCTATGTTGTTTTGAATTAATAAACAAGAAAACGTATTATATATATATATATATATATATATATATATATATATATATATATATATATATATATATATATCAGGAGAATGTGAGCTAATAGATGGAATTATAAAAGACATACTGAAACACTCAGAATGTTGAGCTTGAAATAGGACATCCAAATCATCCAGTTTTAAGATGCTTGAAAAGGGATATTCAAGGAAAAAGTAACTATTATACCGTTAAACGTAATATATTCTTCCATAACTAATAACCTAAAAACGTGAATATTCTACAAGACAAACTTTAAAAACTTAAAGGCGGTCTTCTTGTATATTGGACGCTGGTCGTAATGAGTTTAAATGTAACCAAAATCACTTAAAATTTTTAAATAACATCCTTAAAAATCTAAAGAGCTCAAAAGAGCAACGTATTGCATAATACCTGTATATTAGAATTGATAAATTACTTTATCTGCAACAAATGTAACTGTACTGTATGTGAAGAATTGTATTATATAGTTGGTTTCGTTCGAATCAAAAATACACTAAATTTGTTTGTCTCCAAGCTTATAGGAATTGTTCTCCAACCACCGCTTTATAACTCTAGATAAAAACGAAAGAGATTCTGAAGAGGATGTAATGGAAGGTAATGTTAGGCTAAAAGCTTCGAATGTAATTAGAATTAATTTCATTATAATAAGAGCAACAGATAATCGTTACCCCTCTTAATGAATGAGTCACTAAATATGAACTAATAACATAAGAGTTACAACATTCGCTGGTTTTGTCGTTGAGGATTCATTCTTCGTTATGTCTTACTTCCGATTTGTTTGCGTTTCCGTTGATGTTTTCATTATTTCATTTGAACACAAAGCACATAAAATGTAATTAAGTTCAGCGAGCAAACTTCAAATTGCCTTCATGATAGCGAGGTTTTCTGACGCAACACAGCTTATTGTTCTGTTAATAGCAGCGTTTCCAGAAACATTCCATTATTGTCTCCTCGTATTACTTAGTCAGGATGTAAGTACTTTGTAACAGCTTTAACAATGCATGACGTCACATTAAGCCGTGCGATTAATTATAGCCCTTGCTACTTCTCTCTGGTATGCCTGGTTTCAGAGCAATAGCCATTTTCAACATAAAGCAAGATGAAAAATAAAAACAAAATGCAATGTTTGTTAATCCAATGCTTTAAGATCTCACCTATAATAACTAATATTTTTGTCACCCAAACCAATATTTGTATTTCACAGTAAGACTTAAAACCAGAAATATTAAAAAACACATTATCAGTGTTTATAATTTTTAAACAAATATATAGTTATTTTTATTGTTTTTACTTCCAAAATATAGTATTCAGAATTATCTTTTTTAAAATGTCTGTTTTACATTGTTTACATGAGTGAGTTTGCATAGGTTTTCGCAAGTTGTTTACATATACAATGTTACACTAGTTTACATAATTTTATACAGTTTAAAAGCCTATTTTTCTTATTAGTAGATGTAAATGTGTTAGGTAAGTAATTGTAACAGATTATAATGAATTACACAGATTCGTGTTGAAAGGTTGTGGGAGAATCACGGATTATAATTAACGCCTCTGGAACGTGAGACTAAAGCTTTGGGGTTTGAGGTTACAATAGATTGTGCTTGTTTGGGATCAGTGTCAGCAAGAACGTACCCGGCCTCTTCCCTTGGTATAACATCATAATACTTGCAGTGCTGTTTATACAATTAATAGGTTTTTCTGGTCAATTTCCTTTGAATTTTTTTATTAAAAAAATGGCCTGCGAGAGAATGTTGTTCTTCCACACAGGAAACATTATCTTCAAATTTATTTTATGAGTCCTCTTAATTGTTTCTAAAAATATTTCTATGGAATTCTAAGTGTCATTCTCGGCAGAGGTTTTACACACAATTTTATAAAAACTGTCTTAACCTATAAATGTGTTGCATATAACTTCGTTAAATTGTACTACGTGAAGTTGAAGACAAGGCCGTAACTAAGTCGAAAAGATAGGCAACTTTTATATATCGTTCAATTAATGTTATATGTTTGGAATTTTTCATTTTAAATGATTTAACAACATAATTTACAAACAGTTATGTGCATACATATAGTTTTCATTAAATTATTATTAAATTTAATCTTCATTCATAATTTAAGTTTGGTACGTCTATAGGAATAATATCTGATTGGGCTTACAATGAGCATTATGTTGCTGACAAATTTGTTAAAGGAAAAGCAATACTTATGGGATGGGGTGTTTCTAGAAGTCGACAACAGTCCATATAATTTCATTTGATGCCTGCCTAAACCCATAGAGCGGACAATACATTTATCTAACGTGGAATTGAAACAAGATCGTTGAGGCTAACAATAATTAAAATAAATGGATATATATATATATATATATATATATATATATATATATTATTCTTGAGGTATATATATATATATATATATATATATATATATATATATTATTCTTGAGGTATATGTATATATATATATATATATATATATATATATGTATATATATATTATTCTTGAGGTATATGTATATATATATATATATATATATATATATGTATAACTCTTACCGAAATAACTATCATCATCTCAATGACCATATCTTACATTTTTAATACAAACTTTTTTTATATAATTATTTTCTTTATTTTCTGCATACATATCTCAATATGTGTTACTGCTATTGATTTTTCTTATTTCTCTACAATTATTATATGATTCATTTAACTTTGTATATATCTTGGAGTGGCCATATAACAATCCACAAAGAAGGGCATTTCATACCTACGCCGTGGCCTGTAATGGGCTAAGGACTATTTACATATTGTTTTACTATGCCTTGAGTTTATAATATGCCTAGTAAATGCAAATATGCCTAATATTCAAAGCAAATGGTGTTGAAAATTATAAATTATATATAATTTAATACTAGCATTACGTTACGTCATGTTTAATCTGTAAAAACCGTATAAAATTGCAAAAACCTCGATATTTCTATTTTGTAACGATAATTTAGATATGTGTAGAAAGTGTCAGTTCACCCGGTCGGAGATTATGTTTATTTCTGTTATAAACAAGGACAGAGCTAAGTTTTAGCTGCAACACTAAGCCTCGAAGTCCATATTACTGAAAGAATATACAATATCACATAATATACGCTGATGTTTCTGTATAATTTTATACTATTTTATTAATACAACCTATTGCTTCCATATCATACGGAGTATGAACATAACTTGATTTTGTCGACTTTATTCCATGTTCTATTATACTTTAATATTTTTTACTTTTGATTCACCAACTCAACTACTTCACTGGATATTTTCCCTAAAAAAATGTCTTCTCGTTTAATTCCAAATACTTCTCCTTTAATGACTAATTATCTTTGACGTAAGACTACCGTTTGTAGTCAACTTTCTTTACGAAAGTTTTAATTAAGTATCTAATTAAACTGCAACGTCGCAATCCCAGGACATTTTTTGCTCTTATTCCTCAATGTGTTGCTTTTAACTTTTCGATATATGAGTGAATAAATAAAGTTAGTTAATAGGGAAGTTTTGTCCGCTTACATCTAGAAATAGCATTTAGCCAGGATTGGGTTATTATTCATTCAAAATAATAGTTTATGAGTTTAAAGCGATCATTTCACTTCATCATTGCAAATTTTGTTAACTAATAGTATATACTGTTTATGTATTTAGCAGTTTACATTTCTTGTCCTTTTTTTGAATACTTACATTGGACTTTCTTGGCTATTCAATAGAGAGGCTCTTGCAATACATTCAGACAAAGTTTTGAGCTATTTTGGATTTGGATATTATAAAATTTGTCGTTTTCGAACATGGGGGTTTAAAGGAAAGATTATTTAATTACCATTTATTTTTCAATGACCACAAGAAAATCATGTTTGTTTCTAGCGTTTGTTTTAAGAACGCCGATTATAAAGTATTTAAAAAGGGACCAATATTAAAAATCGTCCAGTTCGTTGATGATAGACCACGAATAGGTACCGATTCTGGAAATCCCCAATTGATTATAGTAGATGATAGAGTAAGGATGGAAAATGATATCAACGACCTCCAACTCTGATAATGCAGTAAAAAATTACTCTAACCTTTGGGATCTCAAAAGAAAAAAGATGGACCTTTCTCGATTATCTCTGATTCGCCGTTTATAGAGAGTAAAAGGGACCGATTATAGGTTTAAAAAATCTCTAACATGCGATGAAACAGTACGAAAAGGATTCAGCATCGAGGGTCTCTATGATAAGGTATGAAAGGTCTGATAAGGTATAAAGGGATACCGGTCTTAACGACCTCCAATACGCTGATGACGGGGTTCAAAAGGAGTTCAGTCTCGGCGACCTCTAATATCCCTACAATGCAGTACGAATGTGATAGGTCTCTAGGATCTCCTATGTGTTGATGATAGAGTATCTACGTATTTTAGTTTCTACGATGCCTAATACTCCGAAGAAAGAGTACGAAAGGAGACCGCTTTCGGCAATATCCTATACGCCGATGCTTGAGTACAAAGGGAGCCAATTTCGAGGATATGCAATGTTATTATCGAGGATATCCAATTTCTTACCGCCTACGAAAAGTTAAGAAAGTGGCCGGTCCCGGGGATTAACCTGTACCTAGGGACGACCCTTCAGATGTATAAAAACTCTAAACAAAATGTAGTCTCCTTGTACAGAGTTTCCGTATTAGAGATCATCATGATCGATCCTTTTGTTTTATTAATTAATTTAATATTTTAAATTCTAATCTAATTTAAATGGATACAATATAATACTATAGATAAACTAGAGTTTATTACTAATATTTAATACTAAAGTAATTAATAAATTAAAACAACCTAACATCAAACTACAAACACCAACAAAATGGGCCAAATTCACATATACAGTCTACAACATAAAAAGAATAACTAAAACACTAGAAAATAATAATATTTACATAGCTTACAAAAACACAGGAAACATAATCAATAAAATAAATCAACCGGAAAAAATATGTCCCACACTTAATAACGGAATATACAAAATCGAATGCCCAGACTGTAATAAAATATACATAGGCCAAACAAAAAAGAAATTAAAAGACAGATATCAAGAACACCTCAATGCGCACATCAAACCTGAAACTTATAACTCCATTTTAGCTACACACGCCATCAAAAAAAACACATTCCCAACATTAGAAAACGTACACCTAATAAAAAAAGTACAAAAAGACCTCTAAAAGACAATCTGGGAACAACTACAAATTTATAAACATAAAAATAATATCATAAAGAACCAAATACAAATAAAATAAAAAACCATACATTATTCAACCTAATAGACAAAATTAACCCCAAGACACACACACACACTGTGTGTGTGTGTGTGTGTGAGTGTGTGTATGTGTGTGTAGGCTATAGACAGAATGGTTTGAACGTTTGGAAAATATGAACCCTGAGAGAAGAGAATTGTTTTCCACTATAGTGAAACATATATCTATGTGTAATTCAATGCGATCCAGATACATAAACCGAGTTAGCATTCAGAATAGAAGATCTATTGCTTTAATAAGTAATTTAATGCAAATATGTAGCCCAAACCATCAAGTCTTACGCGGAATATCAGAACGTTGCGTTATTTCAATGTGTAACTTTAGATTTATTTAATAAGACTTATTCTATTTACTTTCAACAATACTGCAAGTACTCCGTCGAACTAGCAGTACGACTCACGAAATATTTCCTTACTTGTTATTATTTTTAATGGGTAAAATATCAATTCTTTGTTGTTGTGAAATTACTTGACTCATGAAGGAATTATTTCATTAAAGATTCCAAACCTTAAACAGTATTTTCAGCTGATATAAGTTATCGCTATAGGGACATAACCTAATTTTTATAAATACACTCTATTATCGCGATTTTGTCAGGTAGTATTTTGCTGTTTTTAACTACGTAGTTCTCCAGACGTAATAAAATGTAGATGCGAAGTATCCAGCTGGAATATTTCTTGATAGCATAGATTTTTCTATATTACTACTCTCGAACAAAAGAAAAGAATGCTTTGAAATAAAGAGAACGAAGACTCTGTTACCTCAAGTAGGGGTTTTGTCAAGGTAGGAAGCTTTCTCCGTTACGCTGAATGCGGTGGTGGCGCGTTTAAAAGATTATAAACGATTATTGTAGTAGCATCAGGGAACTAGTTGTTCCTTTGAGGGTTAGCTTTCAAATCCCCCCAAGTAGATACACACACGCACAACCACACACACAGACACACACAGGTTGACACCCCTCCCTCCTCACACATACATACACACATGTAGATACACACTCAAACACACACCCTATATATATATATATATATATATATATATATATATATATATATATAT
Source organism: Prosapia bicincta (assembly GCA_036971475.1). Classification (NCBI taxonomy): domain Eukaryota; kingdom Metazoa; phylum Arthropoda; class Insecta; order Hemiptera; family Cercopidae; genus Prosapia; species Prosapia bicincta. Next base: position 100,419,572 of record JBAIZL010000006.1, on the reverse strand, counting down.
GTGTGTGTGTGTGTGTGTGTGTGTGTGTGTGTGTAATAAAAGTATAGTATCTTAATTGTAAATAGTAACATAATCATGTAAAACAACTTAGATATACAAGTAGCATAAACATATGAAATAGGATGTACTTACGGAAAAAAATTAACAGAAGAACAGAAATTACAGTAAATTTTACAAGCAAGTACGAGTAAAAAACGCCTAGAAATCTCTTATAAACAGAAAGCCCCTGTTAGAAGGAGTTTAATGTTTAACTCTAAAAAAATAGCTGTTAAAAAAGATATGTGTGCTGAGCTTACGGAAATAAACACTACTGTTAACACAAGGGTTATACCCACGATAGAGTTCCATTCTCAATATTTAAATCATATTATTTTGCCCCCAAATTGAAATATGTCTCTCTAAAGTAATTTGAACTGGAAAACAAAACCGTAAATTTAAAACCCATAGGGAATCATTTTTTAAGAATATAATTAGTTTTACTAAACTGGAAGAATGAAATGCCCTTACTTTGTTCAACATAAAGTAACACAATAGTACTAGACACATCCAATTAGTGGGGACTATACTATTTATTTAAAATAATCTATTTATATGTCCGTTCTGAAAATATTGTTAGAATGAAAACGTAGTTGTAAGATACCTCTCTCGGTGTATAGTTTAAAAAAACCAAGGAATAACAAATTGCACATCATAGAAATATAGTATTATAGTACCTTTTGTTTCGCGTCTGAGGTTAACTAGGCTTAAGTTGTAATTATTCGTTGTTAATTCTTTTCCTTTTCGTAAAACTATTTTATGGAGTACCATAAGATATACAAAGAGTCGATTTACAACGGTAAAAGTTGAAACCGTTTACTCTAAATCTTAATACACATAAGTTTTTAAATCAAACACACTAGATTAGTAAAACAACGAGACTAGTTTCGACGACGATATCGGCTTTATCAGTGCTTGGCATATATATGTTTGTTACTATAAGTCCGGCTTTATTTTATATCTTAAGGCTTCCAAGTAATGCTTGAAAGAGATATACCAAATAATGTCTTTCCTAATGGGTAAACTATATTCTCGATCTACCACAGAATATTTTTTAATAAATGTAAAAATATATTTAAATGGATCCTTTATTGCTTTTGCTAACAAAAATATAGACTTGCACATTTACTTTTCAGTTTTTTAAACCGCCGACCGGCTAAAGTTTTATTTCATATTTGACGTTTTTACAGGTTATTCATGAATATAAAAATGTCTCAAATTTCTAATTATCTCTGTAATTTTTATAAGTATTATTATTATTTTTTAAAATATTTTATTTACAACCAATATCAAATCCGATATAATAAACACTCTCTTTCTAATGAGAGTACACAGCAATTAAAATTATATACTTCAATGCAATTGAATAATAAATTGCCTATAAGAAGTATAATAACTTTTAATTGTGCTTTTGATATTGTATATTTTGCTATAACCAATGAAACAGAAAAATATAGACATCCCTAATAAATGTTGGCTCTGTAATATTTGCACATTGTTACATTAACAAAGAAAGAGTTGATACATGCTCAGAGCTAGTGAAAGGGTTGATATCATTTCTAGCCAGCTGACCCGGAGAACTTCACACCACATAAACCTAAACGAAAGGTCTGTTAACATTAGCTAAACCAAATTTAGTATTTTATTAACATAATAATAATAGCTGAACTGATAGTAATCGATCCAGGAAAGTGCGACGATAAAAGTTCTTGATCGAATGTTATTGATTGAAGTGGATTCCGATAAACAATTTTTAGTATATTGTTTAAAGCGTTTTGGAAAATAATTTTAGATTGTTGAGTGTTGCCTAGCAACAAAAATTTAGAAATAATTCAATGAAATGTCTTAAGATAAGACAGAAAGTCATATTTCATGCTTTTTAGCACTTAAAAATTACATGTTGGAAAACGTTATTAAGCCAGAAACCTTTCCTCTAATTTACTCGACATTTTCCCAAAGTTTCATTTCGATCGGATCAGGGGTTTAGTAACACATAAGCCTCATACATACATATATACGCACATACAAACATATATATATATACAGAATATTCCTTTTTATATTTATTTTTTTTTTAATTGAATGTTGAAAACATGTACACTCCCCATCCACAAAGTCAAACGTGAATTCTACCTATCAATAATGGTAATACAATTTAATTTAATTTTTAGGGAAAATAAAAAAAAACAAACACAAAATTGTGTTTTAAATTTAATAATAATATCCTCCCTTCATCACGGATACAACTTGGATCTCACATCGACTACCCTTTCTATTAAAGCCCTTGTGTTAGAGATTAGGCTTTGGAATTCATCGAGGCGGAAATTATTACACGGTGATCCGATTAAGAGATTAATGTCCTGGCTCAGCAATTCAAAATATGTGATGTTTAACCAAAACCTAACATAAACAATTGAAGTTAATTAAAAAATAATTATAGTAAAATAAATGCTTTCGTTTTTTCACCTTGATTTTTGAATATTAGATTCTACTCTCTCTCTCTCTCTCTCTCTCTCTCTCTCTCTCTCTCTCTCTCTCTCTCTCTCTCTCTCTCTTTCTCTTTATCTCTCTCTCTCTCTCTCTTTCTCTTTATCTCTCTCTCTCTCTCTCTCTCTGTTAATATATGTATATTAACACCGACTACAAGCCTGTTACGTTAGTAAACTCCTGACGAACCTAACGTCCGATGAAGTATCGTGTGAAACTTCCCTGTAAGGTTGGGTCCTAAACGTTGGTCCTCGGGAGTAAAGCTTACGTTAAGGCCGTTCCCTTACCTCTCTCAGTAGTCGCACGTTCTCATTGGTAATCTCTAATGGGTATTGAATGCCTGCGGTTGGTGTAAAAGATGATCAGAATTAGATTTGAAAATAGACCAGCAGACAACATACGAGGGTTATTCCCTCGTATGATAATGACTAATATTTTAGGAACCAGGATGATACCAACATTTCTCTGGTGATCAAGGCACGGTCCAGCCAATTCTAAATTCTTGTGTTTTTTGTCTACAAGTAATTGTAGTACTATGTAGAGTAGTGAGTTAGTGGTATCACAGCCCCTTCACTATCCAACTGCTTGTTTGACGGGTACCAAATGTATAATTGCGTGTTCGTTGATGCGGGTGATCTTAGAAGTGACATCAATGAAAAATTGTTTGTTTGTGCAAGAAAAGAACGAGATTTTACTGCGTAAATCAACGGTTCCTCTAAATATGTGCAAAGTTTTATAATATCAAAAGGTAAGGGCTAAGCAATGGGCGACAAAGACTATGAAGTCGCAATATTGTAAGAAAGGATGTGTGGTGCTGGTTGATTGGGTAATATTGTAATAATAAAAAACGTTTGTTGGTAATATTGTAATAGTTGGTAATACAACTAAGGACTTTATAAAACAAGTTTTATAAAAAAGAAAATTTCAAATAAATGTTATTTTTTTAATCCCGTCATTAATTTTGTAAATTAGTATTGATTTTTGTAAATCTATAAATGTGAACTAACAAAAGATTAATCATTTTTTACCGAGATATTATCTAGTTAGTCATACTGGCATAGGCTTCTGCAGAGAGCTGTGTAGATTTTCAAAAATAACAATACTTCAATTAATCCTGGATTTAGCAATGTTTGGATCGATTCGGATTAAATATTGTGGGTGAGCAAAACATGACCTAATTTTTCCATTACATTGTTTTATACAGCAATTGAATTAGACAATGCAAACGTCAAAAACCACTTTGAAAAATAACGAATGACATGCAGTACACATCGTCGTCATGGCAACGGCGCATAAACAAAGCTTGACAATAAGTAACACACGGATAGTATTACTGTCCAGTTTCGCAATGCTGCCTGACGTAACATGTGCTTACACTCCTGTCTCAGTAATGTTGGTTTGCTTCGGCGTATTGGTGGTGTCGATCAAGGAAAAGCGAAGAAAAGAGATGTACGCAACACACACAGTGTTAGTTTTGTGCTTATTGTGTCTGACAAGCGCAGTGGTCATCATCAGTAAGTCGGTTAATTTTCCAGGAGGCAGCAACTGCTTTTACTTAGCCGTTGACTGTGCATTTCGTTCCTGTTGTTTTCATTCACTTTGGAATGCCTACAAGAAATACTCCCTGTACCTCCTTATCTTTGACACTCTGACTGGCCTTGAGAAAAGACTGCAAAGTCTTGGGCACTTCATTGATCACTGGAAACTTAGAACATGTGCAATCCTCCTTGTTGCACTGAACGCTACTTTAGTGGTTATATACTCCACCATAGTAGACGTGAGAACGTTCCTCAACAGCTCTGTGGCCTCCTACGTCATACATGTTTTCCATCTGTATATGTTTGGCATGATTTGGGCAGAATTGTTTGGTTTCGTGTTTCTTCTACTGACCGTCCTTAATAGCTTGCACATGTCCAGAGAATGTCTTAGAGACTTGAAGGAGAGCCTGCAGAGCGATTCACCAGACATGTTTATACTGCACGTACTGCCTGCGGAGGAGTCCACAAGTGCTCCTCCCACGTCAGACCAACATATACAGAAAATAAGGTTAAAGAACGTTAAGAAGCTCTACAACGAACTATTTCACACTCTGCGGCTTACCTTGGAATTTTACATTGACAGTTTCGCCATGTACATTGTGTTTGAGATGTTATTATTTGTTACCATTTTGAATAGATTCATTGGCATAAGTTCTACAGCCACTATGAGTCTGATATTTTGTTCTTCATTACCAATGATTTTATCATTTCTGTGTTGTATTCTTCTTGAGTCGGAAATACGAGAAACGAGGTATAATTTCCTGCAGCTTCAACAGACAAATAGGCGCAAAGACTTAGACAAGCAGCTGCAGAACATGTACTACTGGATTCAACACGAGGAAAGTGTAATTACTTGTGGTTGCTTTGATATAAATATGGGTTTGGTTTCAATTCTTGTAAATGTGGGTAGCACGATTTTCTTTGCAATTTATGAAAACTAATATGTGAATATATATATTATATGGTGAAAATTATATGGTGTATTATATTATATTGCATATATATATGATGAAACAAAATAACTTTCATAAACTGTCTCGTAAGCAGTCTTACTCTAGTAACATAAGAGGACAGTGATTTATAAATTTTGAAAATGCTAATAATGTAAATTAGCGAAAGGCTTCAATTAACAATAAAATGAAGTAATACTTGTATATTCTTGTTTATGAAAGTTATTTTATTTCACCATACATATTCAACAAGAAAAAATAATTCATCTAAGGATTACAATATATATATATATGTATATATATATATATATATATATATATATATATATATTTATATATACATAAATATATATATATATATATATATATATATATATATATATATATATATATATATATATTTATATATATATATATATATATATATATATATACATAAATATATATATATCTATATATATATATATGTATATAATTAAAAATATTTCAAAAACAAGAATACTTTTAATGAACATATTTATTCAAAGCTTTTCGCCTATAAAATAGTACCAGCATCTTCAGGAAAATAATTATCTAATAAAATGTCATTATCATTTTATTAAATAATTATTTTCCCATTCGAACCATTCTTTATTAAGACCATTCGAACCGTTCAATAGAACGCTTCTCGGGAGGGTGATTGGGAGAGGGAAGAAGGTTGTTATTGTCATGGGCAACCTGCTGTTTGTAAATAGATTTATAGGATACCAGTTTTGCAAAACCGAAGATTTTACTGAAGTTGGTGGATAACGTTTAGGGATTTTATCTGCTGTAACTAGCTAAGACTAAAAAATTCAAGCAGGTTTGTGCATCAAATAAAACTTATTCTGTAGCAGATGGGAAGTCAGTCAGCCAGTGAAAGATTGGCTTAATGATCTCTTAGTCTTTATAGTGGCTGGTGGATCAGGAAGAGAGACGCTTTCATTTGGGAGGACGTTTGCGGCGGGTAGAAGGTAGTGGTGTGTCATGCAGGTGGGATGTCTATTTATACTCAAGGAGAGTGACTGACGTATTTGAGTAGAGAGTGTAAACAATATATATATGCTGATACGTATTCCTTCACGGATGGAAAATTATGATGAATAAATATTATCTGGAGTACATCCGTTCATTCTGCAGTGCATAAATTAGCAGTTCCGACGTTTCGCTAGAATCTCATCCAGCATTGACGAGGTGAACCCAACAACAGTGAACAACATGGATATATATATATATATATATATATATATATATATATATAAAACACTGTTATATTACAAGCGTATGAATATTACGTCATGAATGTTTAGCGTATAACCAATCACGTCACACTTATGCTGGGCACTCGCATCAGAAGAGCGACAGTGCCAGAGACGTGACCATGCACCCGTTCTGGCTCGGTAAAAATTGGTTACGTACTTTCGTGACATCCATCAGTGAGAGTTGATGTTTCCGTCTTTTCAGAATAAGACTGGAACTTAAGTTAGGATGGAAGAAGAAAAATTGCTCCTAGAAAACGTAAACTTTTTTTAAAGTTGTTAAAGGATATACGAAAACATTTGCTATCCTACATAAACATCTCAGTTGAAAGATATGTACCAATACAGTTTTCTTCTATAACTATTAGCAAATGTTTGGAAATGATTTTTTAAAATACATCATTTGGCTCTAGAGGTAAGCTGCTTAAAGTAATAAATAAACGCCTCACCCATTTTTACAAAGTAGGTACAAAATACAAAAGTAAACTGAAACCTACACAATGCCCTTGCCCCAAAATAAAAACTATTGGTGATAAAACTGTGTCGAGATGGTGTTTTTAGTTAAATTTTATTAATAATATCGCTTTTGTTTCTATTATAACGTTAATATTTGTATGCATTGTATTTGCTTGTTTTAAAATATGTGGAGATATGTGTTGTTATTTATAAGGAAACATAGTAAGTAAACGTAAGCCTCCTGCAGAAGATTCCTGTTTGAAGTTGATAGAGCTTTATGTAAGAGCTGTACCATACATGTGAGTTTTACATCTTACGTATTCTATAGATGTGCAAATCAGCCACATATATTTATAAATGCAAAATAGTGAAATAAAATAGAAACATTTAGGTACACCTTACAAAGACATAGAAGTAGATAAACAGTTATCTAAAAGCTCACCATTTTGTGATGTCAGAAAGGTAGTGAAAACTATATCCTTCACCCTCGACTACAAAAATGTTAGAGAATCAGTTATGAAACTGAATTTTATTTACGAATATATATTTTATAGATGTTAGATCACTAGGTTTCTATGTAAATAATTTTGAAACTTATATTTTATGTATTTTAATCACTTTTGAAAACAACTCAAATAAAATTATTCATTTCAATGAAATATTTATTTTTATTTATAAGCTAAACATAAAAACCCATTCCGAAAATCCTTAAACTCTAATTGTATTTTTGTATAAAGCATTTTATTTTATTTTTCAATGAAGTAAATTAGCTTTTACAAAAAGAAACTTTGGCTGTTTACATTTAAAATGTTTACAATACATTTAGCTAAAACACTTGTACTTTCTATTATTACAAAACTGTTTTTATTTAACAGTCCGAGAAAATTCCTTGTTTCAACTCGATTTAATGAGAAATAGAGACCTCGTGTTTTGTTAAACATGTAATTTCCTGTTAGACGAAATGTTGACATTTACACTCTAGACACTTTGGAGGTTACATTTTATGGGGTGTTACCAAGTAGCAAGTAGACATCACTGAAATATATCACAGCTTCTACTGTCTTTCAGGGCTAATTTAGTAGTCAGCACATGACGTCATTACGTGTTTACAGTGTGCGAATATACATCAGCTAGTTCAGTTAGATCTGTTCAGAACGTTGCAAACAAAAGGGAGAATTAATTTCTTAATTTTTATATAATGCCTAGCACTTTTTGTGTATTTTAACACCAAAACCTAATTAGATATTGTTTATTCCAAATTCTAGCTAAAAGATTTAGAAAATATAGTGTTCGTGTGACGTGACGCAGTACTTTCGTGCATAATTACATTAGCACCCCGTCTGCATACGTTGATTTTGAATCAAGGTAAATCTTTTGTTCATATTTTCAGTTAAATAATTTACTTTTAACGTATTACATTTTATGTAAAATTACTATTAGCTTGTTTAAAATGAACAGGTAAAAGTAATTTCATTTAAAATTGAAATGGATATTTAAGCAGCCTTGTAAAGGAATAAAAAGTATACATAAATGTACGTCAATTTCAATAGCCCCACAGATTGGAAGATTTTTATAGGTTATAAGTTCGGTCAGTTTAATATAAACGATAAGTATTTGGTAATTCAGCTTCTTAAACACCTAACTTCTATTTTTCTTGTAGATGTACTAAAATATTTTTTTATTGTAGGCTTTACTTCTTTTAAAACTTATAAAATAATATTAAATGAATTAAAATATACTTTAAATTAATTTAAAATAATTATGGTAGAAAGAAACGATTGACAATGTATAACAGGTGAATTAAATCATTTATTTAGATCCATTTAACTTTTAAAACCTAACAGAGGAATTTAAAATTTTGTTTCTAATTGGTAATTTAGTTCGATAAATGTATTACAAGAGGATTTAAATGTATTATGCATGAATAAATACGATTCTATAAAGCTTATTAAAGACTCACAACCTGTGCTTTATTTATGTCTGTATTACATCATTTGGTATCGGATGCCTAAGCATAAACCAGAACATACAACACTCAAACACCTAATTACAAACTTACACACACGCAAAATTCAATTACATGTCTCACAGATTGCCTCACACACAGCATGTATTCGCCTTCCTTGACACCAGTAGATCACTGATCCACGCGACCAATGATACCTCCTATTTCCAGTAACTGGTAATAAATATTTAGCGCTGCCCATTGTTTCTGAACAAGGTCTACATCGAGTATATTCTTGTGTTCGCTGGAAGTTTGAAATATTTAGGTTTGCACCTCAGCAGCCTTTAGTCTCAACTATTTCCAACACCGTCAACCAAGTACTGCATAGAAAGTCCCCAGTGGCATTATGTGCTGTATACTCCAGTGACGTTAAAGTTTCCCATATCCAATTAGCCTGACACGTAAATGTTAACAATATTCATCGACGGATATCTTTAGTCTTTGTCAAAACATTATATTTTTAAATGTAAATGAAATTTAAAAGTAAATATATGACTTTGTGAATTTACTACATAGGTTTTGAAGTTCAGAAATAATAAAATTAAAAATACTGTTTATTTTTAAAGATTGGAAGGTTATTTATTTATAATTAAGGAAATTTTCATCTATATTTTATTTTAAACTTTCGTACTGAGAATTAGTTTTATTGTCATGTTTATTATTTTTAAGAATGTTACATTTGATTGAAATATACAACTAATAAAAAACAATTGATTAATAGCATATTAGTTTTAAGTTCACTATAGCCTAGTACAATATTTTTTAATTCAAATCTCGCAAGTAACAATGCCCAGAGAAATTATCATCATTTGTCTGACGTCATTACTGGCCTACACTTGTAAAGTCTGATGACAACAAATCGAACACGCCAAACGGAACAGCCCGGGATCACACTGCGGGGAGTACAGCCTACAAGATGTGCAGGAGCTTTTCCCAGCCGAAAAATCTTACCCATTTTTATTTTAGGTATAGTTTTACCTCACTCTAAATTTATGTAGAAACGTCATTTAACAAAACTTACAACCTTTGTGAAACATTTATTTCCGCATTATGTCCAGTAGAAGGCAAAATGAAGCACATCACTGTAAGTAATATTTCATAATCACTCCCCCTCCAACTAACATTAATAAAGAACTACGCATTCTACCATAAATTTACGCATAAATATGGAATATTTAACGAAAACATTTCACCCACCCACACACACACACACACAAACACACACACACACACACACACACACACACACTCAAACACACACACACACACACACAAACACACACACACACACACACACACACACACACACACACACACACACACACTCAAACACACACACACACATATATATATATATGTATATTTAATATTAATTACAATATTAATATATATTCGTTTTACCCAATATTTCAGTTTCACTCAATTACATATCTAAAATGTGTAATATATTGATTTAATATTTTTTTTATATTTGAGGGGGCCGCAATTAATAATAACCATTCCTATATGATTTAGCCTAATCGTCAATATACTGTTTCTTATATTATACGTTTACTATTAGTTTTTACCTAAATATTGTCACTTATTCTTCTATTTCTCTTCTTTTATTTAATTTTACTTAAGGAATATATTTGGAACTCTTTACCTCGAATCTTTTAATCTTCATGCAATAACATTATAACTTATCCTACAAAAAGTACTATTATAGTCTATTTCTCCAAACACCTATAACTATCATAACAAAATGTCCGCCTTTCTCACAAAAAGGTAACGAGTTCTCCTGGTAACGAGTATATGCGAGGCCGCAATTAAATCACCACATCCCTCTCAATATTTCTCTTTTGCCAACACACAGTTCTTTCTAGAGATAATACATATTTTTAGACGAGATTAATATAATAAAATTCTACTAAATAAATTTTAAATGTTTATTTCCAGACTCTACTTTTTATTAGAACACTCAGTAAGTTTGTATTGTTTCAATGTATTTATTAGATTTATTTTAAACTTTTCTCAGTTGATATAGTTTTGTTTGTAATTATTTGTCTTCAAATAATAATTTTAGTATATAGGGTTTAATAAATGGCATGATTTTTATAAGCTAAACATTTCTTTTCATTGAAATATTGTAAACTCTTTTTTTTCTCTCTTGAAATAATTTCATCTAATTTTACCACATAATTGTGTTTAAAATTGTGATAAAACTTATAACGCACCTACCCTATAATGGTTTACGTACTTTCCTTTCGTACATCATCTGATTCTGTAGGCCATAAATTTTCTTTTATAAATTGGCAACAGAACAATAATGCTGAAACTTATTTGCCCACCCAGACCCAAAAACCAATGAGCTTTGCAATCAATGTTTTAAATAAACAATTAAGTGTACCAATGTTTTGAGTTGCCCATACTTAGTGGATCTAGATAGTATGTGAGTACAAGGATGCGAGGATATAAATTCAAGACTATATACTAAGTGTAGGCCTGTATTAATAAATCCCTTAGGATAGGCCTATTTATTAAAGTTATTCTGTAAATTAATAAAATAACATGTTTCATATAGTTTCATACTCTTTAATAATCCGTCCATCCTTGTAGATTTATTGCAAAACCACGAAAAATATATGTTAGTAAAAGTGTCCACCTAATAATGGACTCATCCATTAACATTTTTTTCTGTCATTTATGAATTCAACTTCCAATCTTCAAATATACAACATTACAACCGTTGTTTCTGGATTGTATGAGGATAGCACAGAAATTAATATTGCAAGGGTCCAGATGGGGAAATATATTTTAAAGTTGGAACGATACCAAAAATTAGTGTCGTATTGCAGAGAATTGGAAACATAGGGGTTGAACAGCGTTATTACAAATGGCAATCCTTTTTCTAAATTAAATTATGCAAAGTAATTTATTAAATGTGGATGAAAGTTTACTTTTTTATTACATCACGGTAACATATAAAACGAAGCAAAATTTCTAGATCCTAGGGGTTTGAAATCTACTGAATAACCCGAGGAAATATATTGTAAGACAAATGCTATACAACACTAAACCTCAGTAGGATTTTAAATGTTAAACTAATATATAAATATTAATACAAAAAAACCTAATACTTTTTCCCTAAGATAGGAAAACGTTCAGCACAGCCTTGCGTAATAACGATCCAAGACAAACTCCTAAGTTTGTACTGAACTTTACCACACTGAAAAACAGTGAAATGTGTCAGACAATTTACAATCTAGTATTGCTTGAAGTATCATTAGGCATAACTTCAAGATATAAATTTCTTAAGTGGATTGTGTTTTTCTTTTTCAATATGTAAAATTTAGTTAAACCAAAATACAATTTTTAATAATTTTACTATCCTACAATTATAATAGAGAACACCATCGCTAATTTATAACCTTAAATTACTAGCAAAACGTTAGACTTGTATTGAATTAAAACTCTAATATTCTGTTTGGATACATTTTACTCTAAAGTGTATTTAATAAACAGCACTTACAACGTTTATTTATTAACTATACTATGCTATACTATATTTATTTATTTATACTATATATATATATATATATATATATATAGAGAGAGAGAGAGAGAGAGAGAGAGAGAGAGATATATATATAATACGTTTTCTTATTTAATAATTTAAAACAACATAGGTTATTCAAATGCAAGAATATTTAATAATTTATATCGAAATATTAATGAAAATTAATAAATATTCTTGTATTTGAATAACCTATGTTGTTTTAATATATATATATATATATATATATATATATATATATATATATATATATATATATATATATATATAACTTGCGTGTTTTATTAAGCTTGAATGGTTTTTTAAAAAAATTTATAAACCTTTGTTAATTAAGAAACATTTAATTTAGAAAACTGTTACAATCATTTAGCTTAACAAATTCAACTAATATAGATTCAGTTGGAGGTGAGACGACTGTTCTCTTCAAGAGTTTGCTACACACTGAAGCTAAAGCTGTTTTTCCAACTGCACAATAAAAAGGCTGCGTAAACAGGAATCTACTTTAGTAAGAATTAAATTTAGTTAAGCTTACATTATTCATTCACATAACTCCTCCATCTCTCAATAAAACTTTGGGAGTTGGCAAAGTTTCGGCATCTGTTGAAGTTCTATTTGTCATTTTGATGAAGGTGAAGTATATCAAGCCGCTGAATAGGGCGCCATAAAGGGCAATAGTTCATATACTAATGTGATGGGTTATTCCCATAGTTGGATTAATTCTTAACATAGTTTCTGTGTTTTTTTTTACCCACTCCAGTCGTTTAACTTTTACCGTAAACTCTGGCTATTTATCTATCGTAAATTGCAGTTCGGACGTATCCATGAGAATAGGGTGACCTCCAGAGGTTGTTGACGTGTGGCTGAGTTTATGCCGTTGAAAACGACCGAGTCATTAGTTTTTATTAAGTATATGCCTTGAAGAGTGACGGTGGTAGTTGCCTTACTACTGGTAATTTCTAGAGTCTCTTTATTGGGGAATGTTGCCAGGTAAAGGTTGATTTCTGGGATTCAGTTAATTAGGTTTTCCGTTACTTCCAACGCAGTGCACTCGCAATTGTTGACGTTATTGTTTCTGATGATGGACATTTTATAGTCTAATTTGTGGTGCTTTAAAAGGTCAAATGAGCAAAAGTATTTGGAATCTATTTTACCATTACAATCACTGTCTAAACCCAAAACTACAGAATAAGACACTAACGTGTACCTTACTCTTGGTATAATTGTTACATAAACTGTTTCATATTTTGTGGGTATAGAATGTAATTTATACAGTTTAAAATGCGTCTTCTCTACAATAGATAAGTTGATAAAATATACAATTTTTTTAGAATCTAGTTTACAGTTGACTTTAATCAGGTTTTCTAATTCCCAGATATTTTTTTTACTTTGGGTTCTAAAGGTAACCTCTCGTTATAATATTTATATATTTTGCTTAATTCCTCATATAGCTCTTGAGGTGAGATCACGCTATGGTGTACAACACCTACTTTACAAAATGTAAGAGAATTTTCCCAATTTGTGATTACCTGTAACATTATGTTATATCAATTGTTCAATTGGTTTAAAATACTTCTAAACTATTCTAGTTCAACAAAGTCATTTACGTTACAATTCACAATATTTAATTTATTTTTTAATAATACAAAATTTTCGTCGATTACATTGAACGTTTTATTTAATTCTTCCATAATAATATTACTAAAGGAGTATTGCGATTCAAGTTGATAATTAATTTTAATTTGCTCATTTTCTATATCTTTTCATATTTTTTACCATCATATGCATTTAAATTGCCTGTTATAGATTTGACAACGGATCCTAGTCCATCTATAAGACCTCTTTTTATTCTTTTATTACTGTTAAAAAGTATAATTTCTAATTTCTCTTCATTTACGTTTTTAATGTGGTTAACATATTTAAAATAATTACCAATATCTCTTATTTTATTATTATTGTTGTTACATATTCATTACCTAATAGGCTACCGTTACAATTGCCGCAGTTAGCTTCAAAATTTTGTAATACATCATAATAATAGAAATCAATGTCATTTAAATGATTAATAAAGTTCCATAAATTAAAATAGTGGACAAAGGTATGGTAGGAAGATTCTAATTTGGCTGGCCCAAGGTCTATCGGGATTATTCCGAGGTTGTTAGTGATGTCTTTGATATCTGCTGAGTCGGTGGTTGTGCCAAGGACGAGCAGGATGGATCTGGAAAAGGATTTTGAACATTAATTATATTTATCTTCCTAGGCCTTTTAATTTTTGACAAATGTATTTTTTCATTTGTCTTTTGATGTCTAGGCTTTATTTTACCAGTTTTCCTTTCTTTATTAACTGAAGATATTTTTTCTTTGCTATATTTATTTTTTGTCTTACCCTGTTTTTGTATTGTTTTTACATAAGCTTCAGTTGGAATATCTGGAAGTGAGTTCTTGTTTATATTTCTTTTGTCCAAAATGTTTTCTTTAATGGTTATCATTTCTAATGTATTCATACAGTGCTTATGTTTTCTCTCTATGGCCTAAAACGTAGTCGTTTGAAAACTGGTTTTCTACATCTACATCCAGTAGTGTATTCCAGTTTATGTGTCCAAACAAAACTTCATACGACGATAATTTAGTAACTGAGTGTATGCTATTATTATATGCTATAACTGCATATATTACTTTTTTCAATATATTGTCTTTTTTGAATTCAGTTTGGTTTTTCAAAAGTTATGTGTTTAATCCGCAGATTAAAAAAGTTAGAATTAAAACCACGAGGTGCGGTAAGCCCTATTGTTAACAAGGTTACTCTGGATTGCGTAATTTACGTTAATATTTAACATAGCAAGTTTAAGCACTGTTCTAAGCAAAATAGAGTCATTTAACACTAAAAACGCAATGACACTGAATTTAATACAAATAAATTATAAATTGTTCATATTCCTTAACTACGCACTTACCATAGGTAAGAAGTGATGCAATGTTGGAAGCGCGGTGAAGTCTCCACAGTACTGTGGTCGTCTCAGGCAGCGTAGAATTCTTGAAGGCGATCACGCAACTAAAAAACTCAATTGAAATATGAGTAAACGTAAAAGTTAAGCTTACAAAGCACTTAGTTTATTGCCGCGAGTACACGCACTAAGATTGCGCAACCGGCGAAATCGGGCGACACTTTTACTAACACGGCGAAAATTTACAGTTAAAATGTTCATTAAAATGCTCGTTAAAAGTTCATTAACGCGGTCCGCACTTTAAGCACAATTAACGAACGAAAGCGGTACTTTAAATTGTCTGAAACAAAAGCCATGCGGAATAGGCTACGAGGTTCAACGTAGGACTGCACTGTTCGAGGGTCGGAATGATTCTACTTTGTGTTGAAGCGGGAATTAACGTAGAAAATAAGAAGGGAGTGGGGGTGCATAGCGTTCATCCAGAGAAAATCAATAAGTTTTCGGATATCGATTAGCGGGTCAGAGATCACGTGACCGATACGTCACGGTACAGCTGTTAGGTAGGTCAAAGTAACTTGAAACTTCGAGCGCTGACTCGAACATACCGCCCACCAAAACGAATGTTTTTAATCCGCCAGGTGGGTGGGGGGCGAAGAACCATAAAGCACCGGGACCCGAGGGTGCCGAAGAAGAAAGTGGCAGGGAAAACGAAGACAACCAAAAGAAACAACAGGGGCGAGAGCGCCGAAGAAAGAAGCTGTAGATAAGCGGTGAAAACTAAGGATGAAGCGGAAAGCCGACGAGCTTGTTGACTGGTCGTCTCAGCTGTCCGTGAGAGGTCTGAATGGTGGCTACTCTAGAGACGTGGTCTTTTCCAGGATGCAGACTGATGATCCTTCCCATAGGCCAATGAAGGGGGCTTGAGTGTTCTCCAGTTATGAAGACGAGTTGATTTTCCTTGAGTGGCGTCGCGTCCTTATTCCACTTGTGTCGTTGAATCTGAGTGTGTAGATACTGAGTGGACCAAATTTTCCAAAAGCGGTTGGACATCTGTTGGAGCATAGACCATCGAGATTTAAGCGGAGGCTCAGTATAACATTCTTCGGGAAGCGACAGTAGTGGACGGCCAATCAGAAAGTGTCCAGGAGTGAGAAAAGACGCTCCTTCACTGGGGTCTGGCGAAACTTCGAAAATAGGACGACTGTTCAAAATGGCTTCTATCCGGATGAACAGAGTAGATAGCTCTTCAGCGGTGAGGGTGGTGTTGCCTACAGTGCGTCGCAATAACAACTTAGCGGATTTGACAGCGGCTTCCCAAAGTCCTCCAAAATGAGGGGCAGCCGGAGGGTTGAAATGCCAACTGATGCGTTGGTCAGCTAGTTTGCGTTCAATAAGTGAGCTAGAGCGGTCCAGAAACTTGTAGACATCGTTAAGTCGGTTGGCAGCGCCAGTAAAATTCGTGCCGTTATCGGAATAAATTTCTGAAGGTAAACCTCGTCTAGCGGTGAAGCGGTGTAATGCGGCGAGGAAGGCATCAGTAGATAAGTCGGTCACCAATTCCAAATGAACTGCTTTAGTAGTCATACATACGAATAAGCAGAGGTAAGCTTTCAATAGCTTGGAGGTGCGCAAATGGTTGGCCTTTGTGTCAAAAGGTCCAGCGAAATCTACTCCGACTCTATAGAAAGGTGGAGACGGCGTAACTCTCGATGAGGGCAAAGGTGCCATCATGGGCTGGCGTGGTTTAGTTTGCATGCGGAAACATCGAATACACGCATGGATGCGTTGGCGAAGTAATGATCGCAGAGCTATGACCCAAAATTCACTATTTATCAAGGCTTGAGTGGTACGCGGTCCGGCATGCAAGGCCAGCTTGTGATAATGGTCACAGATGAGGTCAACGTAATGATGGCGCTTTGGTAACAGAAGCGGGTGTTTAGAATCGTAACTAAGAGACGAATGATCAAGTCTACCGCCCACCCTGAGTAGACCATGGGCGTCGATGAATGGTGTTAGGTTGCGTAAATGGTAAGAGGTGACCCCAGAATGATAGCAGCGGTTGGAACTGTCGGAGCGGTGGTGGTTGCTAAAAGGGGTGGTTTCGTGGAGGCTGATGAACTCTCCCGCCCACCATGAGCATGTCGGAGGCGTCGACTAGAGGGCGAAGAGACTCGGTGATATGGTTGACTCTTCTAAATGAGCCACTGGCGGGGGTAACCTTGCGTATGTCCTTGTAGCGTTGAGATGCGTTAATGGTGCGAATGACCTCTTTCCTCTCCATGGGTCGACGTGCAGCGGTGTAACGAGCGGCTAATCTCACATTGAAGGCGTGAGGTTGACGACATCGATGGTCTGGAAGCGATCCTGAGATAATCCATCCGAAGAAGGTGTTGAGGGCAGCGGGTTGACCTTTGATTATGGTCTGCGGTTCGTTAATAAGACTGCGATTAAATACGTCAGATCCTAGAATTAAGTCAATTTGGGCTGGAGTGTCAAAGTGAGGGTCAGCAAGTTGTAAATGCTGATATTGAGCACGTATGCACGGTGCTAAAGCGGTAGCTGGAAGCGGGTCAGCGATATGAGGTAGTACTGCAGCTTCGACATCGAGTTTGAAATTTGAGGCATATCTAGAAGAGATTTGTAGGGACACATATTCGGATATATGTGTGGTTTGAGAAGCGACCCCGACAAGAGAAACATTTGATTTCCTAGTAGGTAAGCCCAACATGGTGGCTGCGGGTTTTGTTATGACAGACACTTGACTGCCTGGGTCAATGATTGCCCGAAGGATATGCGGATTGCCATAATGATCATTAGCAATGACCTGAGCGGTGCCTAACAAGGCAGAAGCGACTTTAGTGTTATAGGTGGCTAGAGGTTTTATATGGGCAGTTGACTTGTTACCGTTATTGGCTGAGTTTGGGTGTCAATGCGTGTACGGTCGCTGGGGCGAAGCTGAGTTAGAGTCATGTAACAAGGAGTGATGATTACCGTTGCAATGTTTACAAGTGTTGAGCGACTTGCATTTGTTTTGGTAGTGGGTACCGAAACAATTGAAACAGCGCTGCATATGTCGTATAGACTCGCGACGTTCCTGGACTCTTTGTTTGAGAAATTCTGGACAACAAAAGATATTGTGAATGGCTGAACAATAAAAGCACTGTGCGGCGGACGGACTGTTACGAGGCGGGTTGGTAGGTCTGGTAGACAAGCGAGGTCTGGATAAATTTTGTCTAACACGCGGTAATGGTTGCGTTGCGGGTGCTCTTCGGTTGCATTGGATGCGTTGGCTTATCACTGGTGATCGCAGAGCCTGCGGTCGAGTTCTGGTGGTGTGGTGCGTTGTACTGCGGCGATGACCTTCATTCAGCTGTGTGGCTTCATCTGCGTGGTCGGTGTGGTCACTGGTAGCGGCTGCGGTAGTCGATATGAGCGTCATAATTCTAGCGGGGTATTCGAGGTGCGGTGTCGGACTATGTTCAGCTTCGAGGTCATTTTCGACATGGTCAATATCTAAATTAGGGGCACTACTGGAAATTGAGTCATTCAACGCAGAGACCATCGCTCGTGGTTGCTGACCTAATCTTGAGTTAACTGCAGTCGCGGCAGAGGGTTGATTGAGCAACTCCATTGCTCTAGCCTGCTCAGTGACGAAATCATTTAAAAGTCTGTACGTGGGCATTTGATTTGTTCCCAATCTGGTTTCAAAGTTAAGTCGAGTCTGTGCATCTAAGTTACCAACAGACATTTGAAAAAGTAAGAAGTCCGCTAAGTCGTCCAACTGGACAGCCTTTAGTGCGCACACAGCATTTGAATGTGCGGTTAAAAATCGATTAAGTTCACTCTGAGACGCGTTCTTAATAGGCTTAAAGTCTTTAATAATTTGAAAATAATGATCGGCTAAACGGCGAGGGTTAGCATAACGATTGCGTAAGGCTTGATATGCGATATCATAATTATGTTCAGATATTGTTAGTCCCGTAACAATGGCTAAAGCGTCTCCTTTAAGCGCTGATTTTAAGTACTGAAATTTCTGTATGGCATTAATATTGCTATTGCAATGCACCATTGAGTCAAACATTGAAATAAAGTCACTCCATTCGTTACTATTGCCTGAAAAGCTAGGCATTGTAAGGTTAGGTAAGTGAGGCGAACTTGTGCCGGGGTTGACCTGCGAGGTTAACTTCACCTCGGTCTTAATAATGTTCGGGTATTTAGCCAACATTGGCAAATACGTGTCCTGAAATTGTTTTTTAATCTTAAATGCCCTTTCAGCAAGATCGGCAACTTGACTGGCGAACGTTTTCTCTAATATCTCATACGTTTCGATAAAATTGGATTGAATGCGGCGGATTTCCCGTGCGAGGCCTTCTGGTATTTCTTTATCGTTAAGTACATTCTTCACTTGTTCCAGCTCGCCTACAATATCTCTCAATTTAGACAAATAATACTCCGTATTAATTTCCATTTTAATAAATTTCAAACCACAAACAATTGAAATTAAAAAACCTCACTATAAGTTCAAACGCGATAATAAAGTGGACTGTATAAAATTTGTAAGTCGTAGCAAGCATAAACACTTCCTTGCTCGTAATCATGCAACTATGAGCCACGTGGCTTATTGCGCAATGTGGCACCGGTAATTATCGTTAAAGTTTTCCTGGTCACTAATACATTATCGTGAAATTTAAAAAAAAACCCTAGGTCACTGAAATAATTCAAATAATCCGGCCCAGTGGGGACCAATGTTTAATCCGCAGATTAAAAAGTTAGAATTAAAACCACGAGGTGCGGTAAGCCCTATTGTTAACAAGGTTACTCTGGATTGCGTAATTTACGTTAATATTTAACATAGCAAGTTTAAGCACTGTTCTAAGCAAAATAGAGTCATTTAACACTAAAAACGCAACGACACTGAATTTAATACAAATAAATTATAAATTGTTCATATTCCTTAACTACGCACTTACCATAGGTAAGAAGTGATGCAATGTTGGAATCGAGGTGAAGTCTCCACAGTACTGTGGTCGTCTCAGGCAGCGTAGAATTCTTGAAGGCGATCACGCAACTAAAAAACTCAATTGAAATATGAGTAAACGTAAAAGTTGAGCTTACAAAGCACTTAGTTTATTGCCGCGAGTACACGCACTAAGATTGCGCAACCGGCGAAATCGGGCGACACTTTTACTAACACGGCGAAAATATACAGTTAAAATGTTCATTAAAATGCTCATTAACGCGGTCCGCACTTTAAGCACAAATAACGAACGAAAGCGGTACTTTAAATTGTCTGAAACAAAACCCATGCGGAAATAAGCGGCGCGGTGTAACGTAGGACTGCACTGTTCGAGGGTCAGAACGCTTCTACTTTGTGTTGAAGCGGGAATTAACGTAGAAAATAAGAAGGGAGTGGGGGTGCATAGCGTTCATCCAGAGAAAATCAATAAGTTTTCGGATATCGATTAGCGGGTCAGAGATCACGTGACCGATACGTCACGGTACAGCTGTTAGGTAGGTCAAAGTAACTTGAAACTTCGAGCGCTGACTCGAACAGTTATGAGTTCTACTAAAGTGTAATGAAACCTTTCACGTAATCAGAGTAAATTATTCTTGTATTTGGGAATTGTCTTATTTCTTTATATATAAATATATATGAATATATATATATATATATATATATATATATATATATATAAATATATATATATATATATATATATATATATATATATATATATATATATATAACTTATGTGAAGGAATAATGTGAACTTGACCAAATAAAATGCGTACTAGAATAAATTCCTGCTTACGCAGATTTTCCATTGTGCAGCTGGTGAGGCAGCTTAAGTTTAGTGTGTAGCAACTCCTGTACAAGAGAGTCGTCTCCACTCCAACTGAATGAACATCAGTTGTATTTGTAACTGTATTTATTGAGCAAAATTAATGTAACAGTTTCCTAAATTAAATGTTTGTTAATTAATAAAAGGTTTATAACAATAAAATTATTTTTAAAAACCTTTCAAGCTTAATAAAACACGTAGCTGGCGCAATCTTGGGACAATTAGTGGTTATAATTTTTTTCGATATTAATCGTTAACCGAGATACTGCAACCCCGATAAAATTGCAGAGTGCATATCTGTAACGATATCGGGAAAACTTAATAGAGTGCATATCTATTACGAACACGTGAGAACATCGTGACAGAAGAAAGAATAACTTAGAGTGAAAGTGCTAATTGTTCAGTGTCAATACGCGTTGTGTTCCCACTGTAACAAATGAGCAAAGTATTTTGGATTTTACTGTAAGTGGTTCCTAGAAAATATTATTAAGAAAAGTGTTATACTTTTAATATATTATTGATTTTAATTTTTATTATTTTTGAAATAATAATATAAAATAAAACTGGCTACTCCAATTTTAAAAAAGAAATTCTTACATATGATACCAGAATTTTCTGGAGAGCCTATAATGCTACATAGATTTGTCACAATTTGTGATAAAATAGTAAGTAAATTCTGTGTTGCTAATAATCCTGATGACTTTCAAAATGAATATTTTATGTCATCAATTTTAGCAAAACTAAAAGGACAAGCTTTAGAGTTAGTTGTAAGCTCAAACAGTTATAACTGGTTAGATGTTATAAAAATTCTTTTAACTAGTTTCCAAGATAAAAGAGATTGTTTTACAATATATCTTTAAATGGCAGAGCTAAAACAACTAGTAAGTGAATCTCCTTTTAAATTTTAGGAAAGGATACACAAATTATTAAATTTGCAAATAGCATATTTTATTAATAAAGAACCGGTTAAAGCTATTAATACAATGTTTGGATATGTTCAAAAATTAGCATTAAGAGTTTTGTTAAGAGGTCTTCAAGATCCACTAGGGTCTTTAATGAGAACTAAAAACCCCACAACACTCGCATAAGCTTTACATGTGGTAACAAACGATTTTCAATTAAAAAATAATAAAATGTTTACACAACTGAACAAACAATCAGTTTTTTAGAAAGGTCAAAATTATAACGTAAGAGAACCAATACACCTAGAAACTAACTATCACCAAATATTTAAACAAACTTACCAACAGCCAAATCCATCCTATAAACCATCTTTTGCAATGATCAATCTCAAAGACAACGATTAACCAATAGTAGTAAACCTCATTACCCTCAACGGAATACGAGTTAGCAACCTACCCCTATCAGCATATCCACTAGACAGACAGACAGGCCTTCTAGACAAAATACTAATCTTTATCAAATGAACGGACAAGGAGCTGAAAACAGCGAATATTCAATGTACCAAATTAACGGACACGAAACGTTCGCTTCTGACGAAAATTCAGAAAAGGACGAGTATTTCCCTGAGCACCAAAACTTACCTGAAGACTATGAAGAAAATGAAGAGACCATTCAAACCGATCAAAATAATTGTTTAGGTTGTACAAGCCTCGTAATTAATTTTCCATAATGAATCTGCAGTGTGAAAATAATGAATTACCTTTCATATATGACGCAAATACTAAATTAAGAATATTAATTGAAACAGATAGTACTCGATCGTTTATACGAAAATCACTAGGTTGGAAAAAGTTTAAAACATTGGTAAGAAAAGGGCCGTTTGAAGTTATCACTGCACATGGCACTTCAAAAGAAGATTTTTGATGCAAAATACCCCTGTTTTCAAAAAAGGCAAATAAATTTTACTTATTTGATTTTCATCAGAGTTTCAACCTATTACTGGGTCTGGATAATATAAAAGATTTAGGAATAAGTTTAGACTTTGTAAACAATAACTTACTATTTTGTGGTGAAGAAATCCCTATTCAGTATTTTAATACAGAAAAAGGAAAATGTGATAAAACAGACAGCACGTCAGTAAAACAAGAACAATTGAGTTATATTATACAAAGCTGCACTAGCCAAATAGTGTACAAAATATTAATAATATAGAAGGACTCCTTCATACAAGCACTTTAATGGGTTAAAAAACCACAATGCATAGTTTCAGTGCATAAGGGTGAAGCATATTACCATATTGTAAACAACACGGAAGAAAATATAAAAATAACAATAAATGCAATAAATAACTAGAATTAAAACCTTTAAAAGATTGCAATGTTCTTGAGCCTAATGCAATTCAAACCAACACTAATTTAAATATGTTAGTTTATAAACAAACAAAAATCAAGAGGAAAAATTTAGACTTATCAAAGTTTAGAGTAGGACACATGAATTTAAAAGAAAAAACCGCCATAACAAATTCAATAGAAGAATATGCAGATATATTTCATATTGACCGAAATGATTTGACTTTCACCAATCAAATAAAACATGTCATTAGGACTACAGACGAAATTCCAGAAATTTACAAACATGAAATTAATAAACGAACTGAAGACGTGCTTAAACAGGGAATCATTAAACCTTCTAATTCTCCAGGGACCTCTCCTGTCTGGATTGTACCAAAAAAAAACAGGACGCTTCTGGTAAAAGGAATTTTCGATTAGTGATAGATTTTAGAGGCTTAAACAAAAAAACAATTAATGACAAATTTCCCTAGCCGAACATAAATGACAAATTAAGACGATCTCAGTATTTCACAACTTTAGACCGAGCCTCAGGATTTCATCAGGTGGAGATGGTCGAAAGCAGCATAGAAAAAACAGCATTTTCAACGGAAACAGGACATTATGAATTTTTAAGAATGCCAATTGGCCTAAAAAATAGCAACACTATATTTCAATGGATTATGAATAATATTCTAATAGGAATTCAAAATGAAACGTGTCTAGTTTATTTAAACGACATTAAAATTTATTCCACTAGCTTTCAAGAACATATAGAAAGACTTAGAGAAGTGTTTGACAGATTACGAAAAGCCAACTTTAAAGTACAGCTGGAGAAAACGGAACTTTTGAGAAAGGAATTTGCTTATTAAGGATACATAGTTACGCCGAATGGAGTAAAACCCAATCTCGAAAAAATAATAGCAATCAAGAACTATCCAATACCAAAGACTACCAAACAAATTAAAAGATTTTTAGGACTATTAGGATATTACCGAAAATTCATTAAAAACTGTTTAAAGAAAAATGCAAAAATTTATATTAATAACCCCAATTTAATGGACTGTTTTGAAACATGCAAACATATTTTGACTAACAAACCACTTTTGCAATACCCAGACTTCGAAAAAAAGTTCATTCTAACAACAGACGCAAGCAATTATGCGATAGGAGCAATTTTAAGTCAAGACAAAAACGGAAAGGTCCTTAAAAGGGTCCTCCTGGCTTAAAAGGGCCATCTCGGGAGTTGGATTTCTTATCTTAAGAGTGGTACTTAGATTACAGCATCTCCTGACTTAAAAGTACCATCACAATAGATGCACCTTCTGTTTTGAAAGTAGCACTTAGATGCAGCACCTCCTGCCTTGAGAGGGCCACCTCGATGGCTGCAAATTCTGTCTTGAGAATGGTACCTAGATGACTGCACCTCATGTCGTAAGAGGGCCACTCTGATGTATGCACCTCCGGTCTTGAGAGTGGCACTTAGACGGGAGCACCTCTTACCTTAATAGGGCCACCTCGATAGCTGCACCTCCTGTACTGAGAGTGGCACCTAGATGGCAGAACGTCTGCCTTTGGGACTAACGAATCACTGGAATAGAAGTTTACCTGTCTATAAATATTTAGTTTAGAGTAATTCAAACCACATATTTGTATATAAATAGCCCCGCAAGAATTGGTCCCACTATCTGGACTATAC
Source organism: Prosapia bicincta (assembly GCA_036971475.1). NCBI lineage: Eukaryota > Metazoa > Arthropoda > Insecta > Hemiptera > Cercopidae > Prosapia > Prosapia bicincta. The sequence continues at coordinate 100,394,552 of JBAIZL010000006.1, read as the reverse complement.
ATTTGGCCCAATAAGAACCAGATAAATACTTTATTTTGGCTTTACCGGCTGCATTACAATAATTAGAATATAAGACGTTGGTCATATCAAATTAAACTTGTAGAGCTACAAACATTTTTTCATACTCTCAAGTTACCATTTTAATGTACCTTGTAATGTACAAAATAATGTATCTTTATACGAAATATCGAACGGAACAATGTAAGATCTATTCCATGAGAATACAATATCATGGATTCGTGATTACTGCTTTCAAATACATGTTACACTAAACCACTGTTTATATTTAAATAAACATTAGTGGCCAAATTTATATAATATAGACGCAGTCAACCTTATTTATTAAACTAGTTAACGACTTTAAAAGTTGTAATTTAAGTGAAATCATAAAAAACTTGTTGACACAAAAAAACGTTCTTGTTGCACCAGATAAATTATTACTTAACTTTGTTAGCCTAATAATAACGTTAAAATTTCGTCTATCCCCATGTTCAATAGCCATAGGCTACATCCTATTATCTATAAGGATAGCCATTGATATTATATTTTATGTAAAACAAAATTGTATATGTATTTATTTTTCCAAATATAAACTGTTGACAACAATTATCTTAGAAACTAACAACAATTACAATAAACTGAAACATTACCATAGTTTCATAAAGACACTTTTGCTTGAAATATTTTTCGATTGGAAGCAAAAACATGAATCTAAGAAGTTTTTTGAAACTTTGTAAGTATTCTTTAATATATTTATTTACGTATAATAATAATAAACCCACAAAATATCCCTGTACACATAAATATATAAAAAAGACTACTAACATTCGAAACGCCAAGTTTTGTAAGCAGTGCTTGCCCTCAGCTGGTTATATGCTGCCTTGTAAAGAGTTGTGCGTGACTTTAAGACGGGATTACCATAAAAGAATGGTGCGGTGAGTAATTCATAGGAAGATTGTAGGGAATATTGATTTCCTTAGTTAGATGAACTCAAAAACATTCAATAACTTCCTTTCCAACAAGATGGTGCTTCCCCACACTTCAGTTCATTGGTCGCGGACGGTTTGAACGAAGAATTTGGAGATCGATGGATGGGCCGACAAGAACCTATACTGTGACCTCCATGGAGCCCAAATCAGAAACCTTGTGATTTTTTCTTGTAGGGGTACATCAAAAGCGTTGTTTATTCACTAAGAATTCGCAACCTGAACCACTTATAAAACAGGATCCAATGACAACCATAAACGAAGAAATGTTAACGAATGTTTGGAGAAAAGTTGAGTATCGTTTGGATATTTGTTGAGAGACTAAGTGCGCACATATTGAAATTTATTATGTAAAAACAACTGTTTTAGACGACAAATTAGATGATTAAACAGTAACTGTAAGTAATTAAGGTTTTCTTTAAATCATGTTCGAAACAGCACCATTCTTTTATGATAACCCTGTATATAACCTTACAAATAGTCTTCACTCGCTCTTACCTAACATACAAAAGCCTATTAGAGTCGGGTTTTGTTAGGAATTAGGAGGTTTGGTGTAATCTTGTAAATGTTACTGTATCCAACATAAATGGTTCCTTCTACAAAAACGTTTGGCATAAACAACTATATATTCTACTTACTATCCCCAAAACAGATACCATGGATCTCTCTTTATCGTTATGTTACTATGGAAGGCCTAAATTATGAAAATGACGATACTCCCTGTGAGAAATATTAGGAATAGGCTATTATCAGACAGAATATTTGCTTGTATTGACATTCATTCGAACCATCGCGGGTGTAAATGTCGACAAGCACCAATAAGTCATAATGGGAGTATAGGTATCTACTATCAAACAGATTATTTGCTTGTATTAACATTCGTTCGAACCATAGCGGGTGTAAATGCCGACAAGCACCAATAAGTCATGATGGGAGTATAGGTATCTACTATCAGACAGAATATTTGCTTGTATTGACATTCATTCGAACCATCGCGGGTGTAAATGTCGACAAGCACCAATAAGTCATGATGGGAGTATAGGTATCTACTATCAGACAGAATATTTGCTTGTAGTGACATTCATTCGAACCATCGCGGGTGTAAATGTCGACAAGCACCAATAAGTCATGATGGGAGTATAGGTATCTACTATCAGACAGAATATTTGCTTGTATTGACATTCATTCGAACCATCGCGAGTGTAAATGTCGACAAGCACCAATAAGTCATGATGGGAGTATAGGTATCTACTATCAGACAGAATATTTGCTTGTATTGACATTCATTCGAACCATCGCGGATGTAAATGTCGACAAGCACCAATAAGTCATGATGGGAGTATAGGTATCTACTACCAGACAGAATATTTGCTTGTATTAACATTCATTCGGACCAACTCGAGTGTAAATGTCGACAAGCACCAATAAGTCATGGTGGGAGTATAGGTATCTAATACGTTGCAGTGCTTGGCACGATATGCTTAAATATTCTATAATAGATATATGTACTCGCATAGATGTTATTCCAACTTACTTCCTCCTCTTTCTCTCTGACCCTTTCTCTGTTCCACTTTTTCTCCCCTTTGCCTCACTCTCCATCTCTCTCACCCTCTTTCTGGATATCCCTTAACCATCTTTACTATCTTTCCTACATCCCCGCCAGGGGCCTAGGTAATTATCAGAGTAATCTTTTACTCCCATTGAACAAAAATCATCACAATCAAACATTATGTTTGTGGAATAAGATTCACTTTGGAATAATTTATTTTTTTTGTTTTATTTTCTATTCATCCTCATTACAGATAACATATAGTTTGTATTCACTCAAAAACTTCTGTTCGCTAGTTCTGTATATGCTCTTACCGTCATAATAAACCATTTGCCTTTTATATTAATTTCTCATGATTAGTCCTACTACAAGTATAGCTCATTAAACAACTGCCTGCTTTTCTTTCTATTTTTTTTTAGATTTCAAATAACTATTTTATTGTCAAGTTAATGATAAATATTCTATTTTCTTCAGATATGCTTAATAGTATTTAATCTCTCTCATCTCCCTCCTCTCTCTCTCTCTCTCTCTCTTTCTCTCTGTCACTCTCTCTCTCTCTTGCTCTCTCTCTCTCTCTCTCTCTCTCTCTCTCTCTCTCTATATATATATATATATATATATATATATATATATATATATATATAGTCATTTTATTATTTCCTTTTATGTTTCTTCTTCTGAGTTTAATTATTGTAGTACTACTTTAGTAATAAGTAGGTCTATTAATTACTAACGTAATTTGTTCTTTAGTACAAATTAAATTAATATTTAATTTGTGTTACTTTTTTCAATGAGTTCCAAAACATTCTCTTATTTTTGTACAAAATGGAATTCGTCTTAGGCCAAACGCCTTAGAAATGTTCTTAAGCTTTAAAGTAAAAGAGCGGGGGGGGGGAGATTATTTTGAATGTTTGTAACGTTCTGTTCGGATACGATCGGCTACAGAAGAAAGTCTTCGTGACAGAAGTTGTAAATACATACCTTGACTATAAAGCGAGCAAACTAATAGAAATTTATCATAAACCATTACGGTTATATCTGAAAACTATCAATGAAGTAAGAACAAAGCAGTGCAAAGAGAGTATTCAATATCTCCCTGGTTTTCCCTTTTTTGTCTCTGTAATGTTTAACTGTTAGTGACGTAAAATTGAGCAAAATATAAATACAATCGATGCAACCATTGTTTAACTGACCTCTGATATTGTATAACTTGTAAAGTTGCAGCTTTATTATAATAATTCCTTCTCTTGCTGTTACAGTCACGTGCTGCTTCTGCGCCAAGAAGAAGGAAGAAGAAGGTAAGGCTCTTAAACTTTTATCTTCAACTTAACTATTCTAGTATTTGTACAAAAGCATAGTTTTTCAATTATATAGTTTTAAAGCGTGTTCAGAGGCTATATACGTCCTTTTTCACTGACATTCGACCTACAATCAGTTTCTCCACACGGTCTTGTTCTTGTGAAAACATTTCCAACATTTAGGCCGCCTTTTCAAGAGTTCCTTGTGCCATTCCGAAATTCTTGCAGGTCGATCTCCCTGTACTTTTATTTCGAAGTATAAAATAAATAAAATTAAACGAAAAATCAGAACCAAAGCATGCATACTAATTTTAAAATACTGTAGGTCTACATTTATATATGGTCTTATTTGTGTTGGTTTGAATTTAATAAATTGTGTCTACAAAAATCTCAACTCTAAAAAGACGTTTACCTCTGGGAAATAAAAGTTAAGTTATTATGTATTCGTAACTAGTACAAGCATACATTGGACCTATTTGAAGCATAATGTGTCTAAAGAAATATAACTAAAATGGTTTACATGTTTTAGTGAAGGAAGTTGACTTTGACGTACACGACGTTCTTACACCAGATGTTGCTACACACACTGACGCTACACCAGGACCTCACATCCGATACTACGGTAAGTAGATTACCAAACCTCAATCATATATAATTATGCTTCATAAGCTACTCCGCTAAATTGATATTAGTCACAGAAATGAGTTTCTCGGCATTGGTATAAAATCCATCACCCCCTCTTTCTAATGTAATATGATAACGCATTACCTTTTCATTTCGATTATAGTTTGCCACCTCCATATAATTTTGGGCCTGATCCAAACTCTTACGCCTTTTCTTTAGTAACTTTTACTTCAGAATGAAAATATTTATTCAATGTCTTGGTATTATCAATTGTTATTTTTTCAATAGCATTGTAGTTATTATCAGATTAGTTTCTTCTTAGATTACACTTTTAAATATGCGTGTTTACTATACACATCTGAGATATAATATATATTATTAGAGAAACATTTACCATATCTGCTTTCCCCCTGTCCTACTGGTTTCTTGTTTCTTCCTATGTCGTATTAAATGTAAATTTCTAAAATACTTAAACTAAAATGGTTTATCAAAAAAAAAACATTTTTTGACTGTCCTTTTTTGCTTCAGCTAATTTTTATGATCCATGATTTCGATTTTACCCTGAATCACACACACACACACACACACACACACACACACACACACACACACACACACACACACACACACACACACACACACACACACACACACACACACACACACACACACACACACACACATATACACACGCACATACACACCGACACACTGACACTGCCCCTCCTTACAGCCTCCTGCAGTCACCCAACCAACTCCAACTTTATTTCGACCCCTCTAACGTTTAATAATATTTTATATAAAACGTCTGTGTATTGGGTATGTTGTGATGGTGTGTCTTATACATACCTAGACCCTATCAGAAACCAGCTACTCAAGGAGTTTGGTAACTTAATAATTCAGACTTTGGAGGACTGATGACTATTGATAATTGCTTGGAAGGTTCAAGTCTGGCCTGATTAAAATTAATTCAAACCTAATTTTTCCAATTCCTGTGATGTGTTCAAAAGTATCTTCCAGTTTAACAAGTCCTTGATATTTATGTAAACAAGACCAAGTTAATCTGCAGCTTATCTATTTATATTTATACTCTGGGGTATAACTTTTTTTAAATCTTTGCAACCTTTTTCTTTGACAGAAAACCATTTGTATTATTGAATATAGAAATTTAATTAAATAAATTTAATAATGTTACATGATTATTTTCTCATTTCTAGTTAGAAAAATTGTAGAATAATTTTTATTTTGGTTATCACAGGAATTACTTTGATATGAGTTTTATTTAATTGTTATCTACATACACCTATTACCTTATAATATCTTCGAAAACTTAAACATCCTAATTTAAATAAAAGAGATTGATTTAAACATATTATTTAATTATTTGAAAGCAGCTGTACTCAACAGAACTAATTTCACAAATTATCTCAAGATATTAGTTAAATTTAGTGATCATAGGATTAAAAGGTTTTTGCAGAGTTCCTAATTCTTTCCCTAACTTAAATATACGGGTATATGATTCATAATCTTTCATTCTCCTCTCTTAGTTAACTTTTGACAGGAATTATAAGACTACAGCGCATCATTAAATACATGTACGTACTAAGTTATGTGTATTTTGTTATTTGTGTAAAAAGGTTTTGTCAAAGCCACAAAATAAAGTTATTTCGAGATGACTCCCTCTTAATTCAAAGCCTCCTTGATAATTTGGATCACCAGTCATGTTTTAAGAACTTTTTATACTGGTTTATATGAGCTTACCATTTATATTTTCTCATGCATTTTCTTGTTTGAAATGAAAATTTTCACAACTTCAACTTTTACATAAGAAACACAACAAAAAATTACCTAACTATTTACTTCCTTTATTTGGAGACATATGTAATTATAAAAAGTAATTGTTTATGATATTGCATTTATTTTCAGTATTTTGTTGATGCAAATTGTTAAATTTTTAGAAAGTATTAAAATATAATTAGTAAGACAAAAGTATTAAAATTCTGTCTTTCCCCAAACTTTGTGATGGCTAATTGTGGCCGCGTTTCATTACCTTCCTAATGTTTCTGGGTCATATTGGTCACGAAACTCTCACAGTTTAAGAGTTTTAGAACCGCCGATTCACGGATGCACGATACTGTATAAATATTAAAAAGGAATCTGTGTAAAATGACACCATTTTGTTAATAGATGGATTTTGTTACCTAGTCTTGTTGATTATATACGAAATAGTTTTAAAAAACCCATTTTTCACAGCGACATTATTTTAAAAACAAAAACCCATGCATTTTTTGCAAAAAATGAAAATATAATTTGACAGATTTAAAAAGTGCACTTTTATAAGATCACTTGAAGTAACAAATCTGCACCTTTGTTTTATTGAGATTGTAATATATGTAATAAGACTTGGCAATACGCGTGAAAGGTACAGAAGATTGAATAAAATGAGACATCTTGTTTATTACTAACATTTTTATATATTTTTTAACACTAGAAAAATAGATAATTTTTAATAAATGCATATTTTGATATTTGAGCATTTGTATTATTTTTAACTATAGCGTCTCGCGTCCTTCATTCTCTCTCTCTCTCTCTCCCTCCCTCTCTCCCCTTCCCACTTTTTTCCTAAAAGTTACCGATTGTAAAAGACAGTGAAGTTAGACTGAATGCATTACCTAAAATGTTGCCATTAAGAAATACATTAAAAAGAAGAATTTAAAGATTTGGTAAACAAAACTTTATTCACCAGTATTTTAAACATTATCGCAAAAACAGCATATATATATATATATATATATATATATATATATATATACATATACATATATATACACATATATATAACGTCATTGCGACATGGTTTAAAGTCTTTCCGAAAGTCCACATATTACATTTTTGGCAACCCTTATAACCCCACAGCCTGTCATAATGGGTAAATAGCCTCTATAAATATTATTATTGTAATGGACATGTTTATGGCTACACTGTTTGTTAAACTTGTATCCCATGCCAAAAGATTAGAGTTATTTACATTATAAATTGTATTTCTCAGAATAATGTTTTTAGAATGTAGATATATTGCAAAGGATTATTTAATTTGTTGCCCATTTCAGAGACTCACAATGAAAGTTACCTGAGCTACCTGTTGCATTTGGAAAGGTTGTATGATTTTGGACACCCCAGTTTAAAGTTCACACCTACCCTTGACGCCATTCCCGAGGAAGAAGAGGAGGAGGCGGAGGAGGAACGGGAGAGCGTTACACACACATCCAAATTATTGTCTGCAAGTGATATTGCACTCTTCCCTTCAAAATTACGAGCTCCTGCTTTACGCAGGACTCTGTCTTTTTGTAAGTATTCTTTGTTCGCCCTTAATATCGTTATATATATTAGTGTAGCAGGACAGCTTGCCATATTTATTTATCATCCTGATCGTTTCTTTAAATTCTTCATATTGTTCTATGAAGAAAATGTGTGTTTATATTACCTGTTTACATAAGTCAATTGTTATTTATAAGTCCTTTCTGAATTACAACAAGATAGCCTACAGTTAGTATAAATTAAAAAATAATTACAGTTATTTGAAAAGAACGACAAAATTTTGTAGCGATGTGTTACCCTTTTCCTCTCCTTGGCCTGAGAGTGGATAACCCAACCTCTAAATAATATAGGGCTTAATTTGTGTGCATTATTCAATTTTTTTAAATCTTAATAGATTCAACACAAATGAACTTTAATTTTGCAAGAGATAATCACTTCAAAATAATTAAATTTAACTCCCTCTCTCTTTGTATATAGGCCTATATATGTAGTTGACTATCTATCTAATCGACCATCTATTTATCTAGCTATAAATCTACTGATCAGTAACGTATAAATGCATTTAATTTCTTAAAAATATATTAATGGATTATTTTTTATAAATTCTATGTAAATTATTATTTAGACTGTAAAAATAAAATGGATTTATGGATTTATCTGGATTTCGTTTTCAATTGATTACGCTACGATCAATGTTTAAGACAGTTTCTATTTTCTTTTTTTCAGAAGCCACGTCCTGGCTTCGAGGTTTGGAACGGCTTCTGGTGGAGGTAAGCACAAATTTAATATATACTCTAAGTAAATATAATCTTCAGTTCTGTTTTAGCGTTGCTAGAGTGCGGTAGATTTGTCAGTCGTAGCAGTTATGTTGAGTTTTGAGCTTATCCAATGGCATGTGCCTTGTTATCAATTCTTTGCTAGGGAAAGCGTTGGGTCCGTAGTGTTTGAACTTTTCTTATCTACGCTTAGCTGTATGGTTATGTTGAATTCATTCGGCAATTTACTCTTTGTAAGTTTTTGAAAGTACTGCGTTGAAAAAATAAACTAATATTTTGCATTAATTTGTTGTTAGTATAATTACTTTATGTTGCACTTCCGTATCTGCGCGAAACTATTCTCGTTAGTGTTGCTTCTTGCCCATCCATGATAGTTCGTACATCCATGTATAGTGTTCAGTTACTTAGTGTGTGCAACAGATTGTGTAAGTTAGTTATTGTAAGGGACAGACCCTAAAGCTATGACAGTTTTGCCAGCAACCAATTCTGAACTCATTCACAAGGAAATTCAGTCAAGGGGAATCTCGTTACTCCACTCCTTACAAAAGACAACACTTTCATAGTCTGATACAGCCATGTATAGTGTACAGTGACTTAGCGTATAACATCCTGTGGTTATCTAACAGAGAAAAAATTCAGCTGAATAGCGTGTACAACTGATCTTTGCAGAGTACGTTCTTTAATCAACACAGGTGGATCTGTCCTCTTGCTGCAAGGAATTCCTTGGCTTGATGCATTGTTCACACCAGAAGAGCGAACACAAGCAATGCCTTGCCGTCGGTGTACGGTTGCCCTGAGCTTCTAGCGGTTATCGCTCATATTATACAAAAATATACAAAACTGGGAGAACCGGTAATTAAAAACAACGAACAACAACTCGTATTCGATAATTTCTTTCTCAAACAAGTTTCAATAAGAAATTCTTCATCATGACTGAGTATTACTGATGGGTTTATTTGTGTGTCGTCTAAACTGTTCCGTTCAGCGAGTCGTCTAAACTGATTACTTCAGTGAGCTGTCTAATCTGATCAGTTCAGTGAGCCGCCTTAACTGATCAGTTCAATGTGTCGTCTAATCTAATTAGTTATGTGAGTGGTCTGACGAGATCAGTTGAGTGAGTCGTCTAAACTTATTAGTTCAGTGAGTTGTCTAATTTGTTCAGTTCAGTGAGTCGTCGAACTAAAATTTCACCTTGCTTGTGCTTTAAATGTTTAATGGTGATAAGAACTACCTACTACAGCGTATTGAGAATGAAAACACTTATACTTAGTGCGTCAATTGTTTACAAACATAAGGTTTAGCTTTTGCATTTATTTTTTTTACTAAATACTGTTATTGTTTTACTAAATCCTGTTTTACATCTAAAAAAATCATCGAGACGAAAATTTTATTATTAAAAATTATATATATATATATATATATATAGGCTATATATATATATATATATATATATATATATATATATATATATATATATATAAATACATAAACATGTATAATCGTTATTTAAAAAAAAATTAAGAACATGTTTTTCTTTTACATTTGAATTGGCGAATTATTGTTTCCAAATCAGACGGATTTTCATGTACCTATAATGGAACCACAGAGAAGGTTTCCTCTTTCATGTGTAAGCAAAATCACTTTGATCGGTTAAATACTTCCCAAGTTATCGAGTAAAAAACTTACGGATCGAATTCAAAACCTCCTTCTTTTCGGTTAAAAACATTATAAAAAGAAAATTGATGTATAAAAAACTGATAAATCATATTAAAATGTATTTTAAAGAATTATTTCCTTTCACAGGTTGCTGAAATGAAAGTCTTCCCGCCTTCAAGTTCTTCGTCTTGACCAATCTTCCAAATTTCACTTTTCGACACAACCTTATCCAAATCGTCTAAAGAACAGGGTCATTTCAGGTAAGGAACTGCCAAAATCATTCAATAAAATACAACAATAAATTTAGTTATGTTTTTGCCAGTTATATATTATTTTAATTATACCTCTAAATTTTTTTTTTTTTTTTTTTTTTTTTTTTTTTTTTTTTTTTTTTTTAAACTGGTCATTTCTGACCAACCATTAATTTACATTTGATAATTAGATTTTAGCTTTTATTACAAAGAATCCATTGATTTCTATTGTATCTTGTTTGATGTTGGAAGCCAACCGGCGTGAGGAAGAGTATTGTTGTCACTCTTGTCGTTCAACGAGTTCAAATGGTTTTGTCCTTTTGAGTCGTCTTGTCAGGTGGTTGTTGTCGAGAAGTCTCAGTGCCTCAGGATTTTCGTGTTGAGTGAGCCGATTTACGTGTTTGATGGCGTTCTATTTTATGACTTCCTCGACCATGGGTACACCAAGATCGCAATGCAAGTCACTGTTACGCACATACCAAGGAGCGTTGGCGATGTTTCTTAGTACTTTGTTCTGGAAGCGTTGTATCCCTTGTATGTGACATTTGCTGGCACAGCCCCAAAGCTGTATACCATACGTCCAAACCGGTTTGAGGATTTGGTTATATACCAATAGCTTGTTGTATATTGATACCCGTGAATTTCGACCGAGTAGCCAATACATTGCCTGTAGCGAGTCTGGAGTTCTGTGAGTTTTATTTTGACATGCTCGACCCAATTTCTCTAAATGATTATAAATTATTTTAAGGAGATGGTAATATTTTATTATGTGTCAAAACAAGTTATTGATCGAACAACATAACCTACTACATAAAATCATAAAGAATATAATTAGATATATTAGGAAAGGGGTCATAGAGTCAGTATTACAACCTAGGCTTGCCTGTAGAGTACCTGCAAAACTATTGTTCCTCCCTAGGAGGTATGTGCCACCTAGGTGAGACATCAATTTTTGTAAATTGCATGTGATACTATTTTTATTTCAATTTATTATTGCATTACCTCAAAAAAACAAAAACTCATAGTATATGAAAGGATTGAAAAAAGATTTTTCGAATATGGAGCATAATACTCCAATCTTGTATTATCACTTGAAGTTACCCAACACATCCTGTAGCTCGCGGCGCAGAGAGAAACTTTAGAATGTCTTTATCTATTGTGTACTTTCTACTAACGTCCTCAACTGTCCACGATATGCGTTTATAAGTTCGCTTTATACTATACTAGCATTACCCGGCGCACGTTGCAGCGCCCGAAATCATAATTTTATAATGAAAACTAAAAAATTATTAATTATTTTCCAATAAGAAAAACAAATCAAACATATTTATAACTGTACATAGAATTTTGCAATTTAAAACAATGAATTTTTATTTTTATATAACTTTTATAATTTTGGAAATTAATTGAGTAACGCTAGTAGGCTATGCAGATATATATTTTAACATTAGACCTATGGAAAGTTGTACCCTGAACAATCCAAGGCCTCTGGGGAGAAATCGTGGGTTTAGATCTGCACCAATTTTCACTCTAATCAACCTGGGGAAATGTTAAACAATCCCTCCAAATTTCATTAACTTCTTTTCAGCAGTTTAGGTTTTCATAAGATATATGCATACATGCATACACATACATACTTACATGGGCGTTTGAAGCATCCTAAACTGCCTCTGCGGCTAGATCCGTGGATGGATCTGCACATAAACCATCCTGAGAATATGTTAAGCAAGTCCTGCAAATCCCACTACCTTCTTTTCAGCGGTATAAGCGTCCATAAGATGCATATATACATCGGGGTATATACATGTTTTAAGGTCAATTACGAAACTCGTCATTCAAATTTTTAATTGAGATTGTCATTATGAAAACTCTAGAAAATATTTTGGATAATCTCCGTTCGTGAGAAAATATTTTCAAAACATTTAAAAAGCGTATGGCCTAAGAAACTTTACAGAATAATAAATTAAAATGGGAAATAAAATTATACAACCTTATAGGAGATATTAGAGCCAACACAACATAGAATTAAGACTATATTCCCCTCATTTCCTACTTTAGGACCGTCCTCAGGAATACGTCTAGCAGTGGTAGGCTAATTATCTGGTGCTGAGTCGTGATCTTCCTCTTCCCCGTTTGCGCCTCATGAGCGCCGCAATATGAAAGAAACTTTCTTAGCTAATTTAGAGTAAAACAATTCGAAATGACACACTTACAGTACAAATAAACGATTTGATTTTTTCGTCATCTGTGTCGGAGCTGTAGCGTAAACCAAATACTTTTTACACCGCAGGCCCAACCACGACCTCCAGTTGAACATTAGAAAAGAGAACTCAACACATGTTTTAGTTTGGTGTTTTTCACTTCATCATGCAACGGAATCACATTATACTTTTGATTTTATTTACTTTGTTACACGGAAAAATTTCAAGTGCCTAATACAATTTAGTATCGGTTTAGCGATACTGTAGCTATAGAGAAGTATGTAAAAATTAACTTATACAAAAATTAAAAAAAGAAAGTAGTATGATTGTAAAGGTATATAGATTATGATGAATTTCTGTTTAGTATAAGTTAGAATAAATGTAATGGCAGAAAATTATATTACAATTGTTTATTTTGATTTAGCTGCCACCAGAGCCATTAAAATTCTGCTTGCTTTAACCGCCGGCCTAGGATCGGCAAATTTTCGGCCTTTTCATCAAAATTTATGGGATGTAACCAACCCGCGTCCGTGCACGCACACGTACATCCCGGGGAACGGAACTACGCCGTTTGCAAAATGGGTTTGTAACAAAACGTAATTGAACATGTTAGCAAACTAAATAGAACAGACCTGAGGCTACTGAAGTTTAACAGCATTTACAAAACTAACCTGCAATAAATTTATAGTCTGTACTTGATTTAAAACATGGATGGAAAGATATCCGCCCGGGGTGTACGGAAGAAGATGCAGGGAACAAGAGTGAAACGAAATTTTAGTAAAGAATAACTAGAAAAAAGGCCGAAAAGTAAAAAAAGTGCCGACCAGGTGAAAAATTTCAGTAAGCAGTCAAAATTACAGTAAGATTCAAGCAAGACAGAAGTAGAAATTACAGTACGTTTCAAGCAAAGTAGTACGTAAAAATTACAGTAAGGTTCAAGCAAAGCAGCACGTAAAAATTACAGTAAGGTTCAAGCAAAGCAGCACGTAAAAATTACAGTAAGGTTCAAGCAAAGCAGTACGTAAAAATTACAGTAAGGTTCAAGCTAAGCAGCACGTAAAAATTACAGTAAGGTTCAAGCTAAGCAGCACGTAAAAATTACAGTGTCATGTGGTAGTAACCCGTCAATACTATTGTAACAAGAAATAAAATTTTCAGTCATTCAGTGTTATTGATTTGTTGATTTATTTGTCTAATATACAATTGTATATATATATATATATATATATATATATATATATATATATATATGGGTG
>JBAIZL010000006.1:100340637-100378137 GCA_036971475.1 Prosapia bicincta | reverse complement strand
GTGATGAAACTCCTAGGACACGGTGACACGACCAAATAGCAGTGGGTGATGAAACTCCTAGGACACGGTGACACGACCAAATAGCAGTGGGTGATGAAACTCCTAGGACACGGTGACACGACCAAATAGCAGTGGGTGATGAAACTCCTAGGACACGGTGACACGACCAAATAGCAGTGGGTGATGAAACTCCTAGGACACGGTGACACGACCAAATAGCAGTGGGTGATGAAACTCCTAGGACACGGTTACACGACCAAATAGCAGTGGGTGATGAAACTCCTAGGACAAGGTGACACGACCAAATAGCAGTGGGAGGTGAATCTCTTGGCACACGGTGACACGACCAAATGGAAGTGGGTGATGAAACTCCTAGGACACGGTGACACGACCAAATAGCAGTGGGTGATGAAACTCCTAGGACACGGTGACACGACCAAATAGCAGTTGGAGGTGAATCTCTTGGCACACGGTGACACGAGCAAATGGCAGTGGGTGATGAAACTCCTAGGACACGGTGACACGACCAAATAGCAGTGGGTGATGAAACTCCTAGGACACGGTGACACGACCAAATAGCAGTGGGTGATGAAACTCCTAGGACACGGTGACACGACCAAATAGCAGTTGGAGGTGAATCTCTTGGCACACGGTGACACGACCAAATAGCAGTGGGTGATGAAACTCCTAGGACACGGTGACACGACCAAATAGCAGTGGGAGGTGAATCTCTTGGCACACGGTGACACGACCAAATGGAAGTGGGGGATGATTCTCCTGGCACACGATGACACGACCAAATGGTAGTAGGGGATGATTCTCCTGGCACACGATGACACGACCAAATGGTAGTAGGGGATGATTCTCCTGGCACACGATGACACGACCAAATGGAAGTGGGGGATGATTCTCCTGGCACACGATGACACGACCAAATGGAAGTGGGGGATGAAACTCCTAGGACACGGTGACACGACCAAATAGCAGTGGGTGATGAAACTCCTAGGACACGGTGACACGACCAAATAGCAGTGGGTGATGAAACTCCTAGGACACGGTGACACGACCAAATAGCAGTGGGTGATGAAACTCCTTGGACACGGTGACACGACCAAATAGCAGTGGGTGATGAAACTCCTAGGACACGGTGACACGACCAAATAGCAGTGGGTGATGAAACTCCTAGGACACGGTGACACGACCAAATAGCAGTGGGTGATGAAACTCCTTGGACACGGTGACACGACCAAATAGCAGTGGGTGATGAAACTCCTAGGACACGGTGACACGACCAAATAGCAGTGGGTGATGAAACTCCTAGGACACGGTTACACGACCAAATAGCAGTGGGTGATGAAACTCCTAGGACAAGGTGACACGACCAAATAGCAGTGGGAGGTGAATCTCTTGGCACACGGTGACACGACCAAATGGAAGTGGGTGATGAAACTCCTAGGACAAGGTGACACGACCAAATAGCAGTGGGTGATGAAACTCCTAGGACACGGTGACACGACCAAATAGCAGTTGGTGGTGAATCTCTTGGCACACGGTGACACGAGCAAATGGCAGTGGGTGATGAAACTCCTAGGACACGGTGACACGACCAAATAGCAGTGGGTGATGAAACTCCTAGGACACGGTGACACGACCAAATAGCAGTTGGAGGTGAATCTCTTGGCACACGGTGACACGACCAAATAGCAGTGGGTGATGAAACTCCTAGGACACGGTGACACGACCAAATAGCAGTTGGAGGTGAATCTCTTGGCACACGGTGACATGAGCAAATGGCAGTGGGTGATGAAACTCCTAGGACACGGTGACACGACCAAATAGCAGTGGGAGGTGAATCTCTTGGCACACGGTGACACGACCAAATGGAAGTGGGGGATGATTCTCCTGGCACACGATGACACGACCAAATGGTAGTAGGGGATGATTCTCCTGTCACACGATGACACGACCAAATGGTAGTAGGGGATGATTCTCCTGACACACGATGACACGACCAAATGGAAGTGGGGGATGATTCTCCTGGCACACGATGACACGACCAAATGGAAGTGGGGGATGAAACTCCTAGGACACGGTGACACGACCAAATAGCAGTGGGTGATGAAACTCCTAGGACACGGTGACACGACCAAATAGCAGTGGGTGATGAAACTCCTAGGACACGGTGACACGACCAAATAGCAGTGGGTGATGAAACTCCTAGGACACGGTGACACGACCAAATAGCAGTGGGATGTGAATCTCTTAGCACACGGTGACACGACCAAATGGCAGTGGGTGATGAAACTCCTAGGACACGGTGACACGACCAAATAGCAGTGGGAGGTGAATCTCTTGGCACACGGTGACACGACCAAATGGAAGTGGGGGATGATTCTCCTGGCACACGATGACACGACCAAATGGCAGTAGGGGATGAAACTCCTAGGACATGGTGACACTACAAAATAGTTGTGGATAGCTACAATATTTAATGAAGAAACGATTGAGTGTTTTAGTGGAGTGATCAAGTTAGTTTGAAAAATAGATTTAGAAACTATTTTAAATTGATTTTGTAATGTGCTAAAAGGATATGGGCCTAGAATGGGTCTGTTTCCTTAATGAGGTCGCTACAATGACAGGTCGTTTTACCGCCGTTCAAGCTGGATGTAAGGAAATCAAACTCCTAAATATTTATCTCCGTTGTCATGCACTTTACTTAAAACTGTATTTAGTAGATTCTTCACAAAGATAATCCAAAAATATTTGATGTGGTCATATGGTGTTTTAAAAATTCTGTATGACAAACATGTCGGAAAAATGTAATAATTCATTTAAAATTACAAATGTGAAGTTTAGTTAGCAAATACAATGTAACTTCAGTAATAGTCATTTCAGTTTGTATAACTGGAGAAATCGGAACTAGCATTTCTTTGTGTGTTGGTTTTGATATGATATAAATATAAATATATATATACATATGTATATAGGGAGAGAAAGAGATAGAGATAGAGATAGAGATAGAGATAGATAGATAGATAGAGAGAGAGAGAGAGAGAGAGAGAGAGAGAGAGAGAGAGAGAGAGCAGACAGACAAGAGAGAGAGAGAGAGAATTGTATATTATATAAAGTTATACTCGTATTATACTGAAGTAAATGTTAAAACAATGTCAATATTACAGTCATAGTAGAAGGACAAATTGAAATTCATTTTCCCATATTGTTATTCATTTTACTATCCTGCAATATTAATAGAGAACACCATCACTAAACCAAATATTAAAACTACTCGCGGATCGTTTGACCTACCCGATATTTCGATGAAATGAAATTCTAGTTACCATTTCAGGATCGCCTACATCGATTTATAGAGAGCACTTGTATTGAATCCCAATTCAAAAATTCTAAATGTGCGAATAAGTTGTACTTATACGATGCTCTGTTTGAATATAATTTACTCTAAAATGTATTTAATAAACTACACCTATAAAGGGTATTTATGAAATATATGTATATATATATATATATATATATATATATATATATATATATATATAGAGAGAGAGAGAGAGAGAGAGAGAGAGAGAGAGAGAAAGAGAGTTTACATTATTTATTGTTAAAACAATGTAAATATAACACGAATAATAAAAGAAAATATTGCAATTCATGTAATAATGAAAAATAATCCACTCTATATTGTTTACAATGAGTTGAAGTGTTAACTTGAATATAAGATATCTATTTGGCCCACATCCCAAGTCACATCGTTTTTGTAACAAATGTAACGTATATATATATATATATATATATATATATATATATATATATATATATATATATATATATATATATATATATATATATATATGCCTAAAACAATATCCATCACCCCTCACTCGTTTATATTCAGCCCCTGTGCCCAATCACTCCTTTTTCTAGGCATTTATTTCGCTTTCTAATAGAACCTTTGATTATATACCTACAACTTTCTGAAATAATAAGAAACAAAGCTAATCATTTAACAAAGATTCTTAAATCTTTTATAGGTTTAAAATCGTGGTAGATATTTAGGCCTGTTTATTTTTGTCTCTCAGTTCTTATGGTCATTTGTGTTTCATGTTTTAAAATTTTGTCTTGGGGTATGAATAATAGTGCCCTGCATTGAACAGGTAGTAACACGATCGGTTTTAGAAACAACAAGTGAAGAGGGCAGCATGACATTACATAAACTGGATTATGCTAATAGTATAAAGGCCCTGAGTAATGACACTTGGGTTCCTCCAAGCTCAGCTTTTACCCTTCTGTAATTATGTTATACAAGTTCATTTGCAAATATTTTTATTTTAATGTTTTTTTTGAGCCCGATTCAATTTGTAACTATGAAACATTATTGTTTTTTTATTTAGTAAAGTAATTGCAAAATCTGGTCATTTGTCTGTCGCAATGTAATGGAAAGGTGTTTTATTCGAAATTAATAAATTAATAACTGCATAATTCTTTATCAAGAAATGCAATCGTATATTTATATAATAGGCTTCAAGCCACTTAGTAACAAAACCATTGCAAGGAAAAAAGAAACTGCTTTTACTTACAACTTCTTATAAGAAGTCTCATTTACTGATAACAACCAATAGGTTTAAGAGCTGAGTATTACAAACTTAAAGTTACTAAATCTATTATTTTGCTTATTCTTGTAACACCTTTACAACAAACATAACTTGGGAAAATACCAATTTCTGAAATTCAATTCGTTTAAAAGCCTGACACATTTATGGGTTCTTGTTATACATAAAAGTGCAAATAAGAGACAAATCCTTTACTCCGAAGGTCTAAATTACATTACTTATAAATAATTAATCTTTGATAGTTAGTTATTTGCAACAAAGCTATCATTCATAGCGTGCTGTGGAATCTCTTTGCTAATTAAGATAGAAAGCTTGATTTAGCGAATGGCTATGACTTTATGCCTTACCTGTCTCGCATTGTAGTGACTAATGCCTTACAGCGACGGGGACTGATGCCTTACCATAAGGTAAAGCTATACAACAGCTGGTCGTATTTATACCCGGTAGAATCATAGCTGCTGTATTAAGTCTCATCCTTGCAATTAGTTTGGTTGAAGTGCGCGCAAAAATGTTGCTACAAACTGCTGTATGAAACAAGAGTGGGTGTATCATTAGTTAGGGATTATTGTTACTAATTTGGCCGGTTTCACTAAAGAAGACAATGCACATATAGGAAATAGTTAACCTTGAAAAGATTATTGTCTTGTATATATATGGTTTGACATCCGCGTCCCCGGATCCGATTTCATAACAACTTTGGTACCAGGCGTACTTTAGTGCATTGATTTCCCCTTATATCTATGTAGCAATATGTATTGAAGCGCCAGATAACGAGAAAACATTAAACTGATAAAGCAAATATACACCAGTACCTAAAATTAGGCTATGGTTGTTTGTGCGATTGTTTATTGTTAAACATATACCAGGAACACCCTTTTCTGCCCAGTATAGAGAAGTTTACTTTATACAGGCCATCGCATCCCAGGATTTCCTGTAATTCTGCCTTTAACCGTATCAGAGTATAGTGGCGCACTGAATGGTCCCTCCATCAGACACTTTCCTAGCCATCGCCACAAAGAAAAACAAAATTAAGTGCGTCATCCCAAGTTGGAAATGGTAAAATGTGCATGCGCCGTTTATAAATTTACCTACTTAGAAGAACCAAGTGTTAGCAATATATATTTTTTAGTATTATTTATGCCTGAAGTATTAAAATCGTTAGTTAATTAGCAAATTAAAATTTTAATAATATTTAAATGCATCAATGATAAAAGCTTCTGGGATATCATTTAAAAATACATAATTATTGACTTTGTGCCTAAAGTAAAACAAAGTATGCAACTTGACTGGTTTGAGCGGATGTTACAACCGAGTTGATGCCCCCCCCTCCGGTTGTTAATATCCTTAGCCTCCTTTAACGAAATTCTGTGTGCACCGCTGTCAGAGTATCGCTATGTCCTTCTCCTACTTTTACCTAATAGGGTTCACCTTTTCATAAACATCTTCTTACAAGGGGCGTTGCTTAATAACATCTCTTGTTAATCCTGATAAAGAGTTGGCATAGGGCTACTCGCGATCCTGCATAAGCAGTGCAACAATCCTTCTACATCCCATGTCGAATCTTCTTATTTTTCTACCTTAATTCTATCTACATTTTAATCCTGCCTAGGTAATAATGGTTGTATTGTCTGAAACTACAAAGTTTTATTGCCCAAGTTCTATAAAGCGTTAATACAAGTAATACAAATGTTACTTTAAATTCATTAGTGTTCATTGTTTACTTTAGATACAGCAGTTCTAAGCTACGGCGAACATATTTGTAATCTCTAGAAAAATTGTACAAATATTATGGAACTTTATATTATATAAAACAATCGCATATAGAAATAAGTTAAACTACACACAATCGTCACAATAAGAAAATACTAGTTTTGAAAAGTAATAATTCTATTGAAAATACAGTATTTAATAACAATTTATTCACAATAACAATTTTTAAAAAATCTTCGAAGTTTAACTATTAAAAAGCCAACTTTGTTAATATAAAATTGCTCAAAAAGGAATATTATCTGTTGATTTACCATTTCTGCGATATTTGGTTTTAGAATATGGGTTTATCTATCTCTTTTTGTTTGAATAAAAACAATGAGGTTATAACACAGGCAATATATATCTAAGAAAAGATATAAAACATATATTTAAACATGGCAGCACATTATTATAAGTAGATCAGTCGGCATTTTGGCACAAACTACCCCTAAGTGTCCTGTACGTTACAGGTGAGTATAGGGGTAGTTTTGGTTGATGTAGGGGGTTGCAATGGGGCTGTTCGCAGCCTTTGGAGAGCGTTTGACTACGTTTAGAGGTGTTGTTTTGAGGTAGAGGGTAGTTTTTGGAAAATATCTAACCTAACCTAACCCTTCCGCTTTGTGTGTTGTGTGTTAGGGGTGGTTCCTGGGTAAGTTTGAGGTCTGCCCCATAGGTTGCTCCGGGGGTGGGTTTGGGGTTGGGGGTAGTTTATGGAAAAATCTTTGGAAAAATGTGTGTTGTGTGTTAGGGGTGAGTTTAGAGTGTATGTTGGTTAGGTGTTGGGGTGGGTTCACCTGGGGGTAGTTTTTAATAATATATGTAATCACCAAAAAAAAAATGATCGTTCAGATCAAATGACCAACGTTTTTAACTAAACAACTGTATTTGGTATGTTTAGAGTCTATTTTGGTTAGACGTGGGGTGGGTTCGCCCCGAGGGTTGTTTTTAATAATATATGAAATTGCCAAAAAATGATCGGTTAAATCAAATGACCAACGTTTCAACTAAACAAAATTGAAAAAAACTGTTTTGCGCTACGTTTGGCGTCGCCTAATAGTGGGGGTATGTGGGGCTCTTCAAACCTAAGTCAGTCAGTTGGCAGCGGATCGAGATAGCGGCTGTGACGTAGCAAGATGGCTGTTCAAGATGGCGGCTATGTTGATAAGAGTTAGCGAGCGGTCGGGTGATGTAAATATTAATGAATAATTATACGAAATGTAATGTAAATGTTGGAATAAAAATAAAGTTGTATGGTTTGGATTCGATCCGTGAACGTGGCACCTGAGACAAGTCGGCGTCGCCTGGTGTATGTATGGGGTGGGTTATATGTGGTTAGATGTGGGGGTTGCGGGGTGTCATTCCTGGGTTGGGTTATTGCTCCAAAAACAAAATTGCGCCGCGCTAGTGTCCTAACCTAACCTAACTGCGTCGCGCTAGTGTCCTAACCTAACATAAGAAAAAGTGTTGTATGTGTATGGGGTATGTTTGGGGTGTATGTTGGGTCGAAAATGATCGGTTAGATCAAATGATCGACGTTTGAACTAAACACTATCTTACGTGCCGTTTAACCGACCAACTTACATGAATTTCAATCCACCAACAATTACGATGAATTCAAATAGTCCACAGGCTGTGCAGGGAATCGACCTATCACATTGCAGGGGCTCGGTAGGCTTACGCAACACAACGCAAACGCTCGCATTAAGGTGTGTAGGCTTATTACTATGTTAAGCCAACATGCATTATAGCCCTATATAGTGTGTTAAACAAATATGCATGTAAACCTACATAGACTTATATACTATGTTAAGCCAACATCTATGAATCCCGACATGGGTCTACTATGTCGGTAAACCACTGGCCAAAGCCTTTATGATCTGAGCCTTACACACACACACACATTCACACCTAGGTATGTTCTATCAGTTAGAGCCTCAGGCAAGCAATCGTATAGTTCATATGAGGTGTACTACTCTATGTATGGGGTGGGTTATGTGTGGTTAGATGTGGGGGTTGCGGGGTGTCATTCCTGGGTTGGGTTATTGCTCCAAAAACAAAATTGCGCCGCGCTAGTGTCCTAACCTAACCTAACTGCGTCGCGCTAGCGTCCTAACCTAACATAAGAAAAAGTGTTGTATGTGTATGGGGTATGTTTGGGGTGTATGTTGGGTCGAAAATGATCGGTTAGATCAAATGATCGACGTTTGAACTAAACACTATCTTACGTGCCGCTTAACCGACCAACTTACATGAATTTCAATCCACCAACAATTACGATGAATTCAAATAGTCCACAGGCTGTGCAGGGAATCGACCTATCACATTGCAGGGGCTCGGTAGGCTTACGCAACACAACGCAAACGCTCGCATTAAGGTGTGTAGGCTTATTACTATGTTAAGCCAACATGCATTATAGCCCTATATAGTGTGTTAAACAAATATGCATGTAAACCTACATAGACTTATATACTATGTTAAGCCAACATCTATGAATCCCGACATGGGTCTACTATGTCGGTAAACCACTGGCCAAAGCCTTTATGATCTGAGCCTTACACACACACACACATTCACACCTAGGTATGTTCTATCAGTTAGAGCCTCAGGCAAGCAATCGTATAGTTCATATGAGGTGTACTACTCTATGTATGGGGTGGGTTATGTGTGGTTAGATGTGGGGGTTGCGGGGTGTCATTCCTGGGTTGGGTTATTGCTCCAAAAACAAAATTGCGCCGCGCTAGTGTCCTAACCTAACCTAACTGCGTCGCGCTAGCGTCCTAACCTAACATAAGAAAAAGTGTTGTATGTGTATGGGGTATGTTTGGGGTGTATGTTGGGTCGAAAATGATCGGTTAGATCAAATGATCGACGTTTGAACTAAACACTATCTTACGTGCCGTTTAACCGACCAACTTACATGAATTTCAATCCACCAACAATTACGATGAATTCAAATAGTCCACAGGCTGTGCAGGGAATCGACCTATCACATTGCAGGGGCTCGGTAGGCTTACGCAACACAACGCTAACGCTCGCATTAAGGTGTGTAGGCTTATTACTATGTTAAGCCAACATGCATTATAGCCCTATATAGTGTGTTAAACAAATATGCATGTAAACCTACATAGACTTATATACTATGTTAAGCCAACATCTATGAATCCCGACATGGGTCTACTATGTCGGTAAACCACTGGCCAAAGCCTTTATGATCTGAGCCTTACACACACACACACATTCACACCTAGGTATGTTCTTACAGTTAGAGCCTCAGGCAAGCAATCGTATAGTTCATATGAGGTGTACTATATGGCCTACGCTATATCCCACACACTACAACCTACATACTCCACAATACAAGTTACAGGTTATACCTTACACGACACAAAATGCATGCTATATCCTACACTCTACAGCGTA
Source organism: Prosapia bicincta (assembly GCA_036971475.1). NCBI lineage: Eukaryota > Metazoa > Arthropoda > Insecta > Hemiptera > Cercopidae > Prosapia > Prosapia bicincta. The sequence continues at coordinate 100,368,346 of JBAIZL010000006.1, read as the reverse complement.
CACACTATATCCTACACACTAAAACATACGCCCTAAACACCTCCATCAAATCATGACCTTCAGACAATATCTTGGTAAAACTAGCAACCAATTTATACTCTACCACAATAGTTACGCTAAAACAGCTACCGATGCTCACCTTTTCATAATAGCTACAGATACATAGCCCGACCACAGATACCTAGCCTGACCATAGACTGACAACAGATACACAGCCTGACTATTGATACATAGCCTGACAATAGATCATAGCCTGACAGCAGATACATAGCCTGGCAACAAATACATGGCATGACAACAGATACATAGATTGACAACAAATACATAACATGACAACAAATACATGGCCTGACAACAAATACATAGCCTGACAACCGATACATAGTCTGACAACAGATAGCTAGTCTAACAAAAGAGCTAGATCAAATGACAAACGTTTCAGCTAAGCAACATTGAAAAAACTGTTTTACACCCCGTTTAACCGGCCAAATTACACAAAATTCAAACGAGCAACAATTACACCGAGTTTAATATGGATATGGCGGCTATGACTGGTGAAGGCTAAATCAAATGACCAACGTTTCAACTAAACAACATTGATAAACTTACACGAAGTTCAAACGATCAACATTTACACCAATTTCAAATAGGCTATGGCGGTTGTGGCTGATGAAGGCTAGATCGAATGATCAACGTTTTAGCTAACCAAAGTTGAAAAACTTACGTTTATCAACCAAATTTACACCTAGTTCAAATGTGTTATGGTTGGTGAAGGCAATGGCAAAAGCTTTTATGATCTGAGCTTTAGACCTTAGACAATATATAGATAGTTACCAACGCATATCAAAATAGCTAAAGGTCAAGGCCTTTATGATCTGAGCTTTACACATATTGTCTAGGTATGTTGTATCAGTTGTATACTGACTAAGACAACAGTTACGTAAATACCTCCATCTAGTCTTAGGTAAAGCTATCTCAGAGTCAGACCTTAGGTAAAGCCACCCCGAAGTCAGGCCTTAGGTAAGGTACCCTGGAGGCTGGCCTTAGGTAAAGCTACCTTGGATTCAGGTCTTATTTAAAGCCTCTTTGGAGTTAGACACTAGGTAAAGCTACCTTGGAGTCAGCCCTTAAGTAAAGCAACCCCGGATTCAGGCCATAGGTAAAGCCAGCCTGGAGTCGGGCCTTAGTTAAAGTCACCCTAGAGTCATGCTTGAGCCCAGGCATCAGGCCTCGGGTATAGTCTCTCCGGAGTCAGATCTTAGGTAAAGCTACCTTGGAGTCAGCCTTAAGTAAAGCAAGGCCATAGGTAAAGCCGACCTGAATGGGAAAACAGCTATCGATGCATGCCCAATCTCAATAGTATACATCCCGTATTAAGCCATTATGTATGTTACCCATAATACATCGTGTATTAAGCCAATATGCACGTTACCCTACATAGGCCTACATACTGTGTTAAGTCAATATGCAAGCAAACTTACATAGGCCCTCATACTGCAAAACGGCTATCGATGCATGCCCAATCTCAATAGTATACATCCTGTATTAGGCCATTATGTATATTACCCATCATACATCCTGTATTAAGCAAATAATCATGTTACCCTACATAGGCTTACATCCTGTATTAAGCCAATATGCATGTTACCCTACAAAAACCTACATACTCTGTTAAGCCAATAAAAATGTAAACCTACATTCCCAACAGATACCTAGACTGTTGGGAAAATAATAATGTAATAGTGTGTACATAATTTTGTACGAAATTTCTGCATATAATAATTTAGATAGGATTTTTCTGATATCGTTAAGACCAGTAAGCGTGCACAATATGTATATATAACTAAGTACAAAATCGTATATAACAATTACGTGTAGATATGACATTTTAAACACATAAAATCTATTGTAAAATAGTTTTGCTGTCCCTGCGTGATATTATAGCTTTGGAAAGGTTAAAATTCCACATCTTGATATTGTATATCAGTTTTTAACATATGGAATTATTGCACACAATATTTCCTATTTACTAATAATTATAGAATATTGCATTCAACGTATTGGCTTAAACATGCCTTTACTAATTCTAAAAAACGTTTTAATTAGCAGGATATTCAATCCTAATAATTATTTATTAATAGGAGAATAAATCCTGAAATTTCGTTCTTTTTGTGAAGGAAGGAACGGTTTCCACCATTACCGCTAAACTTTATTCTTCCTTTTGCATTCATAAATGTCGGAACTAACACAAAGGATGTCATTTATATACCATATATTAGAATGTTTCTAACCTGTTTCTTTCCATAGGCTGAAAATTATATTTATATACTAGTTATATTCAAATAATTATTTATTTATATATATTTATTTTATTATATAAAAAAATATATAATACATATATTATATATTATAACATAAAGTACGAGGCTTTAGATTAAATTAAGTTAGTAGCTAAAATAAATCATCTGTAGAATTTAGCATAGAAAGACACAAATAGTTTTCTAGGCGGACAAAGCAGGTACCATGTCGTTATCCTTTCCAAGAAAGCTATAAGTGGAGTCCGGCAAATTTGACAATAGAAGTTCCAAAGCTTATTAAGATGGAAAATCCAGCGGTCGATATAGCCTGGGGAATTAACCGTGTACCGTTAGGTTTAGCTTATTGTAGAACTGTGGAAAACTGACAAAGAACGTATTGGTGGTAGTGGGAGAGATTAGGGAATTCATAAAAACTAAATGATCGGGAGTTTGAGGGACGTTTGGAGAGAGTCTCGGAGAAAGGAAGACAGGCTAGTGGGGACAAGGATGGAAGTGTTAGAGTTCTTTTTATAAATAAAATTCAGTAAAGTGCAACGTAAACGTTTTTTGTGAAATATAAAGTAAGTTTTTTTGTATCAAGTGTTAGCGCGGAAGTGAACAAGCCAGGATTCCAGGGACTCTTCAGAACAATAAGTATATTTGAAAATAAGTGTAGCCAACAGACATCTATCCTTTAGTTTAAAAACAATTTTTAAGTTCATCAAAATTGATAAAGATTATTCTAAGTCACCATTTCTAATTTAAAAACAAAGTTCCCATAATAGCGATCCAGAGAGCGAGAATAAAATTTTAATACTGTTTTTTTGTTATTCTATTAGAAATCTAAAGCCTCAGAAGTCCACCTTTATTATTGTAATTTAGTAAAGATATCAAGCCTGTCACTGCACAATATTAATATAAATTTGGGATAATGTGTAGAGTTAATTGAAGAAAATAAATGCAAGTGATGTTTAACAATTGATAAGACTGGTAATTCTTTTATAACCCTGAAGGTGTGACTTTAATAGGTAAGGTAATTAAATAATATTTAAAAATAAATTTAATTATAACAAAATTTAAGTTATAATTTGACGCCCAACGTATTGGCAAAAAGTAAGCTATAATATGTATATGATATAAATATATATAAAATATTAATTGTGTTATTTTTAATTAATAACATTTTTATTTAATTTTAAATCGTTAACAATTTGTGCTAAAAATTAACAAATTACTTTCGGAAAACTACATTAAATATATATATATATATATATATATATATATATATATATATATATAATATGTATATATATATAATATGTATATATATATATATATATATATATATATATATATATATATATATAATATGTATATATATATAATATGTATATATATATATATATATATATATATATATATATATATATATATATATATATATATATATATATATATATATATGCTTAATATTTATTCTGAAATGTAATATATTTTCAACTTCAAGTATACTTTCCTGTTCTCAAGTACGGCTCCCTTAAAAACATTAATGATTTGCACAGTTATAAATCATTTGAAAGCCTTTAAATATTTATAGGAATAGATCCTTAAAATTCTACGCTATTTTCATTCTACTATTAAAAGTAAAAATTAAAATTTCTCCATTAAAAGACGTATACGAATGTTATATTTGCAAAGTATGGAAGTGCTTCAATAATTTTCAAACTAAATATATGTACAATAATGTTTAGCTCGTTATAACTTAAACGCTGCACATTAAATGTTATGCTTTTTCATAAACGAACTATAAATTGAATAAGTCATGTAACTTTAGTTACTCGTTTTTTAATATTTAAATATAAACGAACCATTTTGTGGTGGATATTGAGGATAAAGGTCTTATTCCATCTGATTACTTGATGAAGACCGTTGCACGGCATTTGCTGGGTACTCTTTGTCGTGTCGTGGCGTAAATATTGATGGTCAAACGTTCTCATCATGTACGCACAATACAATAATAATGATAGTATACAACAACTTTACGAAACAAATCCAAACAAGAGAACAATTTTTAAATTGTTTGAAACACTGATTGTTTACAAAGTAAATACAGATTCGCTTGATGTGAATGCCGAGTCAACTGGAATGACGCGGACCGTCTAATCTGTGTAGTAATAACAGTTTAAATATTAAATGGTTTTGTTCTTTCAACTACAAACTGCTTTATGTAGTACGACGTTATGGGGTTTTCTGTATATTTAATCATTACTCATACACAGTGGAGGAAAATTGGGGGAAAATGTAAAGTTTTCTACATACATCGTAGCTACTAAAAGCGTTTTTACAAGACACTTGAATAAAAAATGTGTTCGAGTCCATTGAAGTTTTTCGCAAGCTTTTATCAACTATCATTACCGTAATCTACTGACAAACTATTTTTTAAGCAGGTGATAATGCCATTCCATCTCCCATTCGCCCCCAACCACATTGCAAGGCGACAACATGGGTTTGTTACATTACTTAAGTGGTTATGAAACCAATAAAACAAAATTGCATTAAGCTTGAAGTGCACGACCCACCGCCTCAGCTATCGGTCTTATAAGAGCATTGATTATATTAAAATAACGACATTAGTTGGTCATGTGTCAAATAATGAAATTCTGACATATTGGCCTTTGTAGCGTCTCCATAGTAACGGATCACAAACAATTATAAAAAAAAAAACATTTTAATATTACTTAATCTTTTTTAGATCAGACATGTTCCATTCTACAGTAATGAAGGACGTAACATGGGCTTATGCTCCATTATCAGTGATGTCAGTGTTTTACGGTATTTCTGTCGTGTCACTAAAGGAGAAGTGCCGGAAGCAGATGTACGCAATGTACATACTACTTCTGATGTGCTTATTGTGTCTCACAAGTGTAGTGTCCATTAGCAGTAAATTTATTTATATAGACAAAATGAGTGAAAGATTTTTCGTACTGGCCATTGATATTTCATTTCGACTCTTTGGTTTCCTTACACTCTGGAATGCCTATAAGAAGTACCCAGTATACATTCGCGTCTTTGAGGCTCTGGCTTGCGCTGACAAGAGGTTGCGGGGTCTTGGGCATTTCGTTGACCAGTGCAAACACAGAGCCTACACAATTCTTCTTGTTGTAGCAAACGCTATCTGTATGGTTATATACCTAACATTAGTTAATCCAACAACTTTCTTTGACAACTCTCTGATTACCTATGTAACTCATGTACACTTTTGGCATATGGTAGGAATGACCTGGGCCATGATGTCTGGATTCAGTTTTTTGCTCCTGGTAGTGCGTAATCTCTTGCAAGCTACGAGGAAATGCTTAGACCAGTTAAAGGACACCTTGCAGAGCGATTCACCGGACATTTCCATACTGCATGTAATGCCTCCAATAGAGTCTGTCAGTGCGCCTTCTACGTCAGGCCAAGGAATAATCAAACAAAGGTTGAGGAATGTTAAGAAGCTTTACAAAGAGATATTTCACGTTCTGAGATTTACCGTGGATTACTACATTGCTAGTAGTGCTTCGTACTTTGTGTCTACGGGTACATCACTGGCATATATTTTGAAAAATTTTCCCATCATCAATTCCCCAGTACTTATTTTTCTGGCATGTTTTTTTCTCTTGCCGTTGGTTGTAACCATTGTCTGCTGTACACTTGTGGAGCTAGAAATACGCAATACAAGGATACATCTTTTGCAAGCTCTACAGTCAAATAAATGCAAGAGGTTAAACAAACAGCTCCGGTACATGTACTACTGGATTCTGCAGGAGAAAAGTGTGATTTCTTGTGGAACCTTTGATATAAATCTGAGCTTGATTACATTTTTAGTGAATGTATTTAGTACAACGTATTTTGCTGTGTATGAAAAGTAAAACTTAAATGTAAACATTAATTTGTTTTTCAACTAACGAAAACAGTCGTTGATTAATTATAATAATCAATACAATCATCATAGTCAAACGATATAACATTATATCATATATTATTATTACTTCTAGTCTATGTGGCGTATCTGTCAATGCGTTTCAAAAACTCAAAATCATTTGAAATGGTTCAATCTGGGCTATAAAATTATAAGAAATGTAGCTTATAAAGCAAATTGAGTCGTATTTTGCAACTACAAATAACTATAAAGAGATATTATACCGATATACTTTGCCAGAGGAAACATATCTCGCTACAAATTCTGAAACAATTTCAAAGCATATATCAAAGATATTACAAAAAATTTATATTATATTTCATTTATGATATACAAAATACTATTGTTATTTGCATTTTTTATACCAGAAATAATATGGTGGTAATTATATATATGTTATTTTTATTAGAACAATTTACAGCTTTTAGAAGGCAGGGTTTTATCTCATACTAAAAGTTATTTTACGTTAACATGTTCACTTGTTTCACATTCCTGGCACTATTTTACAAATATCAAAAATTTTTAGAGGCGTATATATATCATTTGTATGGGAAAACAATGATTTTTAGAGGTGCTAAAGGTTTAGAATAATATTTGTAAAATCAGGTGAAATAAACAAAATTAAATAATAATTTCACGGAATGTAATTATTTCACTATATGGGAAGAAAGAATATTTTAACTTCAAAAGGACAACTCTATGGCATGAGTGAATGTAATTAAATATCGTACTTTGCATGTTTAGTATTTTGTAAAATATAAACTTTATTAAGCGGTTTCTTGGTACAGTACTTATTTCTTAGTGTTCTTTGAAATTGTTTAACTAAAAGGCAATTGTGAAGTAATTGCTATATTATTACTTTTACATGTAAATGATATTATTATAATTTATAATAAATTTTTATACCTGTATTCTGCATTGTTGTAAGTTATTTAGTTTTTACAAGGTTATTAGAGTTTTAAAAATATTATTTATGAAAGATTCTTTTTGTATTCCAATAAAACCTTCAAATACAATGATGTTTATATTAATAGGTTCAGTACCTTTAAAACCCCTTAGGACTTTAGAAAAACACTTTTATGTTACTTGTTTAGTGAAAGGTAGATATAAAAAATGACAATAATAACTAAAAGCTAATTAATTTCTAAATAAGTTTAAAAATACGAGAAAATATTATGTAAATGTTTTATTGTTATGTATATAAATAGAAGCAAATTCAAAACTAATATTATTTCCTTAATTAATTTATTATTTATTGAAAATAATTACAAACATGAACAATATCATCTCAGCTTGTATTTACTCGCTTATTTGCATTTAGATTGATCAGAAAAGGATTTTTCATAATCATGGGACGGAGGAGGTGTCGAACGTTAGATTTCACGGGTCTATTCAGTTCCGCAAACACTTAGAGTCTTATAAAAAATTGTTTTAAACCCGTTTTACTGATTTTATAGGTTGAAGATGAAAAAAAGAAGTAAATCAGATAGTACGACTATTGAAATAAACTAGAACCACAAATTTTGAAATATGTTGTAAAACACCTTAACCCATACTGATCAAAAAAATATTTCAAAGTACTTTCACGTAAATAATAATGGCTTCAGTTTTAAATAGTACAAGTTTAAAAACTGTACATCTTGGAAATCTTTTATTAGGCCTACAAAAATTAAAATCTTTGCTAAATTACATTTGGAGCTATGCACGTTCAGTTACTAACTTATACACGTATCTCACTTTGATAAATGACCTCTACAATGAATAGATAGTTCACGTAACATTTTACAATGATTCTGTTCCGTTACGCTCTATCACTTCCGGGAACAGGAATAATATTAAAAGCGTAAAATTTAATAATAAAAACGTTATAATTACGCAGTAATAAAGTGTTAAATCTGAAATAAATGTAGGCTTCGCCAGGAATTGTTAAAATATCAAATATTGTAGTTTTAGTGTTATAAATCAAAATTAAGACTCTTGCTAATATTATTTTAGCTAAATAAATGACTGAGATACAAAGATTCTGTACAGAAATAATCTCTGTATAGGTATGAGAAAGTAAGCCTCTTAGAATAAATATATTGAGTTTCTATGAATTAGATTACTTAGACGATATTTGTAAAAATGTAATTACATTCAAAGCAATTTTACTCGTAGTTGTAATATTTTATAAGACACTTATGGTTTCTACACATCTTAATGCTTGGTATATTCTTTCTGTTATCTCACACTCGTCTTATATATATATATATATATATATATATATATATATATATATATCTTGTACAAATTTTCAATAAAATACGTTTTTATTTATCCAATACCTTTTTTTAACCTGTAGTTAATGTCAATTATAATATTACAGTTTTTTTCAAATATTTATTCATTCATTAAATTTAAAAAGTTATTGTCTCAGTCGCATTTGAACTGAGTAACTAGACGTTTGTAATCCAGCCCTTTAACGCTGAGAAAACATTTCTATAACTAGAAATCAATTACTTAATGATGGATATGAAACTATAAAAGTTGCCTTGCAATAGTGAAACAAAGCAATTTTACTTGAAATTTTAATATTTTATGAGTGACTTGTTGTTTCTACACATCTGAATGTTTACTATATTCCTTCTATTATTTCACACTGGACTTATATATATATATATATATGTGTGTGTGTGTGTGTGTGTGTGTATATATGTGTGTGTATATATATATATATATATATATATATATATATATATATGTGTGTGTGTGTGTGTGTGTGTGTGTGTGTGTGTGTGTGTGTGTGTGTGTGTGTGTGTGTGTGTGTCTTGTACAAATTTTCAATAAAGTACGTTTTTATTCATCCAAGCAATTTCAAATACACATTTTTAACCAGTAGTGGATGTCAATGGATATTAGTACAGATTTAAAAAAATATTTATTCAATATATATATATATTTTAAAAAGTTATTGCCTTGGTTGGATTCGAACATAGTAACTACACGTTTGAAACCTAGCACTTCAATGTTGAGAACATTTTTCTATAACTAGAAATCAATTACTTACAGATGTATATGATATTATAGGAGAAATTGAAAAAAAAAATTATGAAAGGTGTCTTTTTATAGGGAAACAATACAAGAGATAGATAGAATGAGAAACTGCAGACCGCCATCAGGTTCATAAATTAGAAACAAAAAAAAAACATAGAACGAAGAATAAATAGTAACAAACAAAAATAACAGTCCAACACCATATACTGTATAGAGAAAAAAATTGCAAGCAAATTCGCTTTCTAATTGGCCGTGTAATATTGCGATTCTGCCATAGGAAAATGCATTTCCATATTTATAATAATTGTATTTATAAAATAAAATGTGTCTAAATTAAAAGTTCTCATTGTTGGGCTGAGTAGGAGTTTACTTAAATTTTTTTTTATTACGCTTATTTTATAACTAAATTTAAGGAAAAATAAACCTCCTAGAAATAACCTTTTTTGTAACTTTTTTAACTTTCGTGTTTATTTTACAATTAAAATATTTGGCATAATTCAAAGCATTTAGCCATTAGCTAAGTTTACTATCGGATTGCTAGCGTAAAATGACTAGTGATAAAACATAGACAAGCTTGTTGTATGGCAGTTTAACAGGGCTGTATATCTTCTTGGCAACACCTGAATGAAACACTAAGCCTTGTTTTGTTATTGGATTAGGAGCCGAGACATTATATATATATTTGGTTCAGAAAAATAAATGTTTTTATTATATTTGACAAATTTATTTACGAATGTATTAACAAGTAAACAAATTTGTTGAAAGGAACATTGAGGTTTTAAAAAAGCCTGCAAGAATTGTTTCCATTTTTTATGTGTAATGGCTCTAATTCAATTTAGAATTTCAAAATTTTATTTTGCTTAGCTATGCCATTGTAATTTGTCTTCAAATTTATTTTCTGTGACCTATCACTTTTTAGAATTCTAGATATTGAGTTGCGTGACATTATCAGTTAACCTTGATTATCTTATATCAACTTATTGCCACTGTCTATGATTGCCCCAATCTGTGGTTATGTTTACTAATTATTTCTCTTAATGCTATTACCATTATGAGTATACTGATTATAATCTATATTCTTTTCAACATTACAAAGTTTGTTGATATTCTCCTGGATATGAAGAAGTCCTGGTAATCTATTGGTCATAATGTACGTTGCCGTGTGGAGTGAAATTCATATTAAACTCTTTCACTGCTATTCACAGTTTCATAGCCATAGGTGTCAGATTCTTACTCCCTAGTCCACATGTTTAGCATTTTCGTTCCTCCCGATTTTAAATCTTTCTCCGGCTCTTTGACGGAAGTTCTTGTACTTTTAGATCAGGTACTTTTTGATTCTGTCAATTTTATCTTGCAGATCATCTCTGAACCCAGCCCAATCTGTGATTTTGTTCACTAAACCTGCTCTATTACTATTGTTGATAAATTTTTCACTCAATGTTATTCTGAATTCACTCACTGGTTGATCTGAATTCAAATCCAAGTTTCCTTCAATATATACAAAATGTTTTGATAGTTTCTTGTTTATGAAGGAATAGAGAATTGCTATTCGCAATTGCTATTTCTGTTAGTTATTGGCAGGTTGTTTATCAGTTTAGCTTTCTAGTCACCACCGACAATACATTTTTCTCCAGTTCCTTGACAGAATTCCTTAACATTTGAAGATCTCAGATTTTGTCTGTAACAGTGCAGATTGGGACAGTACAGTGCCCTAGTATTAGCTTTGCTTAGAAGACTTCTCACGCACCAGAGTTAGCAGTAATCGTTCTTTCTAAGCACTTTTTTTTTGATGATTTATCAAACTCCTTAATATTACTGGGCTCCCATCTTATTATCTGGGTGGAGGGTGTGATAAACCTTGTAAACTTAGATCATATGATATGATTCTATTCTAAAATGAAAATCTGTTATCAAACGGACATATATATATATATATATATATATATATATATATATATATATATATATATATATAGAATATCAAATGTGTTTTCCTGTTAGAATATTTTTAAGATCAAATAATATACACAAATACAGGAATATTTAATTTATTGAATAATAAACTCAAAGCTTTTCTTTGGTTTACATTACCAACATCCTCAGGAGTTACAATACTAAGAATGATAAAAAGTCTTTTTATCATTCTTAGTATTGTAACTCCTGAGGATGTTGGTAATGTAAACCAACGAAAAGCTTTGAGTTTATTATTCAATAAATTAAATATTCGTGTATTTGTGTATATTATTTGATCTTATAAATAAATAAATAAATATATATATATATATATATATATATATATATTCTATTCGGTAAGGAATACTTCCACCTCGTTCTTCATGTTTAAAATACCACTGGCATTCAAGATGGCTATACTTAGGTCCTTATATCTCAAAAATAATTTCAGCGTCCTTAAATATCTCAAACTGTCTAGCACCTAGGATTGTTAATGTAACAATCTAAGTAATCATGTTTGCATCATGATCTTGATTTTGAAATCTTTATTTTTCTTAGATTTGGGACCAATCCAGGTTTACAATTCTTCCCTATTTGCGTGTAACCATAACCTGTGCGAATAAACTTTGGCTATGATCCTATCACTATCATCGCACCAATTGAACTATTTCACATTCTCTGTACTTTGCTGGGCAGCTAGCGCACGTAGGTAATACATCTTTTTCCATGACGCACTGTCTGATTAAATGATATCCCGGCCACTAGACAGAAGCAAGATCCTTTCACAAAGTAAATAATGTAAATTAGTTGTGTATATGGATTACTCAATTAATTATTTCTATTTATTTTGGAAATTTCAACTATTTTAACCTTAAAAAGTTTCACTCATAATTTCCTGATTTAGAAATCGGGCCACTTAACGGTACCTATGGTATTAAATGAACTTGTCGATTAAATGCTAATTATCTAATCTATTCTGCTTTTATAAACGTCTCCAGCATACTCACACTATTACAACTTGCAATTATAACATTAAACCAACCACGCGTAAGACTATACTCCAGGCTTGACCTACATTCAAGGAAATTCAATTGCTCTAAAGTAATATAGCCTTTATTAACAGTGGCTTGTAGATTTTAGTGTGGGCGAGTATCGTTTTTAATACTGTATATCTCTCTCTCTCACACACACTTTCTTCCTCTCTTCTCTCTCTCTCTCTCTCTCTCTCTCTCTCTCTCTCTCTCTATATATATATATATATATATATATATAAAATATGATGATATATTTTCTTGTAATATAGTTATTAAATTTAAAATATTTCAAAAACAAAAATACTTCTAATATATATATATATATATATTGTAAATGATGAATAAAATACATCTTGATTATGAACATTTTGAAGTTATTAAATCATTATAATAAATCAAGAAAAAATAATCATCTTTAATATTATATATATATATATATATATATATATATATATATATATATATATATATATAAATAAATATATATATATATATATATATTTATATATATATTATAACATATTTTCGTATAATGCGTTTGTAACGCTATTACTCTATATAAACATACTTTTCAATACAGATTTTTAGCTTAAATATATCTTAGATCTCCTTGGAAAAATTAAAAGACCGAATTTTTCCAGATGACCACATAATGATTAGTATTATGTTCTTTCACTTTTTACTAATGGTAGCAACTAAAGCTTTGAGAAAAGATATAACTACATTAGACGCAAATATGGCATTCATCTTTCTGATATACTTGAAGCTGTGGAATTTTTAATGGATAACACATTTTTTCAATTTGCATTAGGAACTTTATGGCATCCCTATGTGTAGTCCAGTATCCCCCAAATTTGCTGATATTGTTTTAGGCTATCTTGAGCAGGTTTGGATAATTTCGTTTTTAATCAATTTATTTTGGGCGTTATGAAGACGATGTATACACTATTGTTTCTATTGCTAAACTACAGGAATAACTTGACGAATTTATTAGTTACGGTGAAAGGCTTCAGTTTACTCACGAAGCTGAATGTGAAAATAAACTTAATTATTTGGAACGGCGGGTAATCACACAATATAGTAAACTAATGACAGATTGGTGTCATAAACCTACTTTTTCGGACAGATTTCTTAACTTCAACTCAGATCATCCGATGATACAGAAACGTGGAATGGTTTACTCTCTTGTTGATAAAGTCCTTGACTTATCACGTCCTTCCTTTCATCATAGAAATTTGATACTTGTAAAAGAACATTTATTGCTTAGTGGCTATCCTTATCGATTTATTAAATTTCATATTATTAAAAGAATTTGAGTTACGGTCTGAGTTGACAAAGGGACACATCTCCCGAAACGGCCGTCCTCAACAAGCAAAGTAAGTGCTACTATATGCAAGTTTAAAACATTTAAAAGTGTAAGTGATTACTAGTAGCTCACGCGAAGATGGGAGTTACAGTCTGAGTTGACAAAGGGACACTCTCCCGAAACGGCCGTCCTCAACAAGCAAAGTAATTGCTACTATATGCAAGTTTAAAACATTTAAAAGTGTAAGTGATTACTAGTAGCTCACGCGAAGATGGGAGTTACGGTCTGAGTTGACAAAGGGACACATCTCCCGAAACGGCCGTTCTCAACAAGCAAAGTAAGTGCTACTATAGGCAAGTTTAAAACATTTAAAAGTGTAAGTGATTACTAGTAGCTCACGCGAAGATGGGAGTTACAGTCTGAGTTGACAAAGGGACACTCTCCCGAAACGGCCGTCCTCAACAAGCAAAGTAAGTGCTACTATATGCAAGTTTAAAACATTTAAAAGTGTAAATGATTACTAGTATCTCACGCGAAGATGGGAGTTACGGTCTGAGTTGACAAAGGAACACATCTCCCGAAACGGCCGTCCTCAACAAGCAAAGTAAGTGGTACTATAGGCAAGTTTAAAACATTTAAAAGTGTAAGTTATTAAAAGAATATTTTCAAAACTTAACTCTTTTCCGTCTTCTTACAGTATCGGAGGTAAAGGAGATAAGGTTAACACTTGTTGGACTTCCATATGTCGAGGGTCTCTTTGAGAAGGTTTCTAATAAGCTAAGAAGATATATTGTTATCAGTGTTCCGCTTATTTCTAACAATTTGTCTGGTATTGAGGTAAGGATAGGATTGGTGTTTTCAATAGGAATAATGTTGTATATAGGATTTTTTTGTAATGATTGTGAAGCTTCCTATGGGGAGGAAACTAAACGTGAATTGCATATTCTTCTTTTAGAACATGAAAAAAAGTGTTAAAAAAACGGTCTTCATCTCTCCTTGGTGTCTTACGATCACATCAATGAACATAGTCATCCGTTTAATTTCTAAAATCCTAGGATTTTGGACACGGAGGAGACGAAGTTTGTCTGAAATGCTCCATATGAAGATGCGACAAAAATCTATTAATGCTAAGGAGGACATGAATGCAAATAAATTGGTCAATATTTATAATTCTTTAGTCATAACGCTTAAAAACTCTTGAGGGTTCTAGTTGTTGATGAAACAGATGTCTAGTAATGATTTATTTTTACAGGTAGTATTCCTGTTATATGTTTGAGAATTGTTTTCACACATTTTAATTTATTGTTTATAATTTTAGTTATCGTGGACTATCAAGTTTTATAGTGGTTTTTAATTGTTTAATTTATTTGTGTTGTTGAGTTGTTGTTTTGTTAATTTATTTGTACTAATATCTCTTTGTCATATTTTTGAATTTATGGTAATTTTATTGTAAATTTTTATGCCGTAGATGTTAATTCGTGCTATTAAACATGTAGACCTGAATGAAGACGACAATTTAGTCGTCAAAACGTTGGCAGATTCTTAATAAATACGTTTCTTTAAATCACGCACTAACCGTCTTTCTATTTAATACAGATTTTGATATGGCTATTTAATATGTAATGCATCTTTATTCGTATTTAGTAAATGAAAGATTTAGTAACTGATGTCTTAGTAATTAGTTATTTGCACTAACAACTTCATGCTTGATTTCATGTTGATAACAACCTCGTGCTTAGAACAAATAGCAATCCATTGGAGCTATAATAATGTTGTACCTAAAGTTTTATTTAAGTAGTAATATAAACTCTTGGAAAACCTTATTTTAATGTAACAAAAATACACAAATATTCGTTCCAAAAACTTTTCCAGTTGAACTAGAGAAATTTTGTTTTGCAGGCGGTATATGTTTGGTAATCGTGCTTATTGCGGGGATGTTACGCCATCGGATAATCGAATTCATTGCTTCCAATTCGGAAAATGACAGAGATATGCTCAATATGCCTCTTATGGAACTCATTTGTCAGAAGCGTCTGCCTTATATCGACTACGTCTTAACGTCCGATGTTCTCTCTTTTATTTCCCCTTGTAATTTAATGTCTAGAATAAAGAAATAATAAATCAAATTATTCCATAGTTGGGATAAGATTTTTTACGACGTTACACAGCGTCAGTAGGTTAGTGAATAAATACGATTTATTTATCCCCAAACACAAATAAAGACATATATACGCTACCAAAAGTAGTTTTTCACCTTGACAAATAGAATATCATGGTCAAATATATCACAGACAAAGTTATAACTGTCCCACCATTTTTTGTGCATGGTTTAAACTCGATTATTGTTCAGCCAATCTTATATCAGTTCAATCAAACATTCTTGTTCTAAACATTTAGAAACATGTTCTTACGTCGTTTGAGTCAAAATGTAACTATTAAAACTAACAAATCAGATACTACTGGTTTTAGGATATATGCATACTTTAATAAGATAATTTAAAATTAACAAAAACAGACTACGGTTTTTTCTTGATTAGGACGATATCAGTTTGTGGCAGCAATTGCTCCACAGTGTGAAATCTGATATTACATTAAACAAAAGCCTTTTGATCTTGAGAAAAACTGTTCATCCAAAAGATAAACGTTTAATGATGAACAATTTTTAATACGGTTGTCCGCACTGCGTTTGTATCTTGAAATATGATACAAATACTAAAATGTTTAATTAAGAGGCCAGAAAATTGGATACTTGTTGCATCTGGAGCAGCGGTTCCGAACCTGTGGTGCGCGTACACTCAGGGGTACGTAGTAGACTGAGGGGTGGTACGAGAAAATAATACAAGTAATAGCGGACATCAATATTTCACACTTCAGATTTTAAACAAATACGAGGTTTCACTAGTAGTTGACAAGATAGGTAATGCGTTGTTGATAGGTAATTGCGCGAAGCTTGTATGTCTGTGTGCCACGGAAAGCACAGAATAGGATAGGGATGGGAAACATCTATTCCAGGTTTAAGTGTACAATACTAATGCAGGAATGAGTCTAGGATTTTTTTATAGGAAACTTTCAGGGAACCTTCTGTCGTGTTGCTCACAGTAAAATGTTTCGTTTACACTGACGGTTGCCCCCGCTCCACGCGTTACTTACAAGGCAGTCGGGCAACCACTCTTTGTCTTGACCACGTCGAGAAATAGGGGGTACTTTTCATTCAAAACACTTGTTTAGGGATTCGTGAAATGAAAAGGTTTAGAGGCCACTGCTCTCGAGCAACATTAAATGATGACCGTTATTGCTACTTTTAATGATGAGGAAAAGATTGCCGAGTATGCATTATTATTATAATAAATGTGGTGGATCATTTTATCCCTAGCGACACAAAATGTGTCAACATGACGTTATTATTGAACGACTTATTTATTTTCTAAATACATATGTAAGGCGTTGAAAAAATACTTCGTTTGCATAATTTTAATTCACAGCGACAGCTAGAGTATTGATTCTGTCCCTGCGTTTAAATTCCATCGAAGAGATGTGAAACGGGGATTCGTCTTGTAATTTAATGCCGTAGGTAATTTGCACGGCTTACCTTTGATATGAATCTCTCTCCTTGTATCTACACACGCATATATAATAAACGTTCTCTTATGTAGAGTATGCTACTCAATTGTTTCTTGTAACTTGTTTAAGTACATTTATTAACTTTGTTTCTTAAAATAGTTTTTTTACCCATATCTCCTGAAGACTTCCTCAGGGCTATGTCAATAAGATATTTTAATAATTTATTAAGTAACTTCGAGGAGATAAAATGATAAATGTTTTATTTGGGGAATAAAATTGAACAGTTATAGACTAAAAATATTTATTTTTACACAAACACTTTTTTATATTAGATCCAAATAACATTTGGCCACACTCCTGATAACTATTAACCCTAATCCTCTTTAATATATTTTTGGTTTATAGAATCAACAGCGATTTCGTTAATATTTGTGTAGGTAAAAATAGTAAATTGTAGGTTTATTGTAAGGCTAAAAATGAAAACAGTTTTTTCATAACCTTGATCAAACGTATTATGTCAACGTATTGACAATCAGTTTAGCAGAATTCTCGGTAATGATAAAACTCCGCTCCTATGATAACCAAAACACGGCCTATTTGTTATAAATTGAAGTAATGTAATACACAGATCCGACAAGAATCATTAACGTATAAATGAATCGACCAATATATACTTGTAACAAGTAACCATGCATATAATATATAAGGAATAGATTTCCTTAAACGAGATCTATAACACTAATTTTAATAATGTCGTGTCTTTTAAGAATGTTTTATTACATTTTAATACCTAAACTTGAAATAAACAATATAGACTTCCGTTTTGTGAAACACTGCAGATGCTTTGCGTATGGTTATATTCTTCAACAATATAGCTTAATTTAATTTATGCTATGTAGAGTTTGTATTGCTCACGTAGCAAGTGCCCAAACTTTACACTATAAAATGTTACCAGAAGATTTGGCAGGCTAAAATAAATAAGAAATGTCATATCAAGTCCTGTCTAGCCTAGTTAAAAGATTGTCTACTGCTTTGTTTTTTACAAAAATAATATAACCTAAAATTCAATAAAGTTAAAACTAAAAATTTATAAAAAATATTGAGTCATATTCATAATAAAGTTTCAGATAGTAAATTTTTCATGTTTTAATAAAATATTAGACTTACAAAACGTCAATCATAAATACCTATAGTACAAGTGAGTGTATAAAATAATCAATAAAATAGTAAGCATAAAGTACATTCAGCTAACGTCAAGTTTACTTTGCTAGGGAAAGTAATTTGGTTTTTTCTGAGCACCACCCTTCCCTAAAATACACCAAACGAGTAATGATGTTGTTTAGAGTTTGTATTATAATCAGCTGACTGCAATCTTTGACAGCTGTAACTACTAGTACATTCTTTGTATAAAGTGAGGTTAGGTTATTTGTCTATTCTTTTATAGGTTTAGATTTTATAGCAACGAAACTTATAGGAAATATATTAAGATGTGATATGAGATATTATAAACACGAGGTTAATTTGACGGAAATCCTAGACATTTTGCATAAAACCATGACGGATATTTACAAAATGTCAGTCAGTCAGTCAGTCAGAGAAGAAGGGGGTTTGGTGGCCCCCGAGGTTATGCAGCGTCTGTCACGCGACACTGGCTGCGGGTAAGAATATGGGAACAGGGCTTTTTGGTATGTTAAGGATACTCATTTACTCACTCTATGTATGAATTAAAATTAAATCTCTCACATCCGAATAAATGTGGCGGCAGGCCGATCCGAATATGGATGGGGTTGTGTAACGATGTACGTCTCTACTACATAATCACAACCTTTCCAATTGCAAAGTAGATGTATGATTGTTTCAAGTAAATAAGTTAATATTATTAAAGATTGTAATTCAATTTTAATAACAATATAGAACTGACGTAAAATTTTGTTTACATGCCTGTATGTACAGTTCCTTCATACTGTACTGTACATACATATGTACATTAATTATTAGTTTTGGTAAAAAAAGATGTAATGATTGTTTGCTTGTTTCGTTGAACACTTTTCTTAGAAGAAATATCCATCCACCATTGAAAGAATAGACGATCAGCTGCTGTTTCTTTGTCTTCTTGTTCGACGTACTCGATCAGCTGGTCAAAAGCTTGTAAAGGTTAGCTAGGCTCATGGTTTGTTTGCTTTCGTCATCTACGGTAGGCGCTGGCTGTGGTTCACTGAGTCTTTAATATGACTAGGAGTAAACTCATTAGCTTCGTCCTCTTTCATCGATTAATTCAAAACAATGCTGTTCATCTGTCTAATATCAGGAATGTATCGGAGATGATCGACGATTTCTTCATTTGTTTCACTAAAAAGGTTTTCCGTTTGGAATAGGTTTTCAATCTTCTCAGTGTTTGTTTTTGATCCAATAGTTTTTGCTATTTCTGCTAAGTAGTGTTATCGGCCTTTTTGCATCCCAATATAGGGGAAAGACGGGCAAAGTGGCCAAGGCGGGTAAAGTGGTCATTTGTGTTTTTTAGGCCGTATAGTGCAGCAGCCTTGTGAAAATCATGTCAACTAGTTCCTTCTGATGGCGTCAGTATTGTCTGTGACTGTGGAGGTGAAGACTATTTGAAATTGTAAACAGTGTTATTTTTCCGATTTTCAGCACGTCTGACTTTTCTTAAGTGGCAAGTGTTTATACTTTTAACTTAATAGCCAACAGGATGATAGTTATGGACTAAAGTGCTGATGGGTAGTCTTGATTAACGCTTTCAATTGATGCTTGCTTGAAATTTGTTTTTCATTCTGACTAGGTTTTAGATTACAATTCTTGTAATGGCGTCATTCCGGGCAAAGTGGCCACTGAACATTGCGGGTAAAGTGGCCAGGTGGCCACTTTGCCCGGTACGATTTGTTCAACTGCATATATTTTAATAAATTCCTGATTTTAGTTTATTCATTTTCTAAGATCAATATAAAACCATATCAAGATGCCGTACAAATACAGTAGAAAAACAACACAACAATGTTGGAGTTCAGATGCTATGAAAAAGGCTATATTAGCTGTTAAAAGAGATAAGATGCCATTTTCAACGGCAGCGAAATAGTATAATGTACCAAGAAATACTCTCAAAAGAAGAGTCCTAGAGAAGAATAAAGATGCAACCGAAGAGAAGAAAACTCTTGGTAAATACAGAAAGATCTTCACCGATGAACAAGAAGAAGAACTTTGTCAACATATTATTGAAATGGATAAACGATTCTATGGTATCACTCAGAAGGACTTACGACAAAGTGCATATAGTCTCGCAATAAAAAAACAATATTCCTCACACTTTTAATGTTGAGAAAAAAATGGCAGGCAAAGATTGGGTAGCAGGTTTTAAAAGAAGACATCCTAACCTCACTTTGAGAAGCCCGGAAGCTACTTCTCTATCCAGAGCAAAGGGATTGAACAAAACCAATGTAACCAAATTTTTTGATATCTTAGAAACAGTTCTAGAAAACCATAAATATCCAGCTCATAGAATTTATAATTGTGATGAAACTGGTTTATTAACAGTACAAAGTAGAAATTCAAAAGTATTTGCTTTGAAAGGAAGGAGGCAAGTCGGTACGATAACATCGGCAGATAGAAGCTTACTTTCGACATTAGACGACGACGATTTTAATTGTGAATATTGTAAATAGTGTGTTCTTGTATGACTTGTTTTTTTTTAATTTAAAAATGTATGAAAATTCATTGAAATTATAATGTTTTGACAAAATCATTTATATATTCAAATTACATCCAATAATAATTTTGAATAAGTGTTTCTAATTCATTCACTTACCTGTGACAAACCCTGGCCACTTTACCCGACCTATGAGGGCAAAGTGGCCATTTTGTACTTTTTTCTAAAATCCTGTTTATGTACATTTAAAATTTAAAAAGTCTAAAAAACACGATATTATCCAATGCCCAAGATATTTTAGTTGATGTTGGTATATGTTTAATGATTTTAATTGTTGAATAATGGATCATAAAAATTCAGCAAACAAAAGAGTGGCCACTTTGCCCGTCCTTCCCCTAGAACAATCCACAAAGCGACAACTAGCAAGTTAACGTATTTTAGGAATCATGATGCACTTCTTTCGGCATCCATACCCTCGATTATAACTGTCAGTAGCTTACTGTGATATAGAAAACACAGTTTTTATCTGCCGTGATGCATAATGTAGATTACCAATTTACCAAAATAACTAAATTACCTAATTACATGAAATCCTGTAGAATATACGTAAAATGAACTCAACGAGGAGGAGACAAATGAGGTGACTCGAATACAACTGGCAGAGTCAGGAAAGAACAAAGAGCTAACTACTAGTACCAGAGAACTGGCCTGACATCAATGCGCCTTCCGGAAAATCGATGCTTACTTTATTTTCATTATAAGCCAGGATATCGGAGATTCCGAAAATCAGAAAGCCGATCATGAGAGGTTTTACTGTATTGTAATTATTTTGCGATACATTTTGACAGCGCGTAACACGTCGCAGCATGTGTTCCCTATGTAAATCATTTCTCAACCTTTTTCCTATGAACGTAGTATTTAATCTTGCTTAAAGATAATACAGAATTGTATTATAACGAAAATTTACATTTTATAAAAATTGTATTTAGTCTGGTTTTGAAATTAAAATTTAATATTTCATTTTCTTACCGGAAAATTATTAGCATTGGTCTCAAACAAATAAACATTAAAATAAACACGTAAATAGTTAAAAATCAATGAAGACGAAGTATGCAGAAAAACTGAGTGGATATGTTTTTAAACGAACAAAAATAAAGTAATAATGAAAAACACAAGAAACAGAATATTAAAAAATTACCTTTGTAGTTACTATTACATAACGTTTTTATGTAAATTTTTAATCTATTAAATATTTGGTTCTTTTATCTGTAACACTTTTTTCATATTTATATATTTACAATAATATATTTCAAAGTATAATTTATTTATATAAGATTATATTTAATCTAAAAACCTTTTTTTATTTTGTACTTTCTCACTAAATAAATATAGATTCAATTACCTATGTTTCGTCACGTATAGGTTTAATAATATACAGATTCAAACTTTCTGGACTTAAGCCTCTTGCTTATCTTTAACCTGTCCCTCGCACAAATCTTTGCAATACTGTGTTAAAATATTTATTTATTCTAAAACTGTTCTAATTTTTCATTTGAATATCCCATGAAAAATTGCAACACAAACTGCAATAGTCGGCAGATTTATGGTTTAAATACAAACATATGTTTTATAATAACCAATATTTACCAAAAAACGTTTTTCATCTTTTAAAAGTAGCCCACGTGGATTTTAATCATTTCTGGCCCTATAATTTTATTATCATTTTAAGCGATTCTGTATACATGTTTTTACTAGAATATTTAATTATTAACATTTGTTGATTCCATCTTCGCGTGAGCTACTAGTAATCACTTACACTTTTAGAATGTTTAAAAACTTGCCTATAGTAGCACTTACTTTGCTTGTTGAGGACGGCCGTTTCAGGAGATGTGTCCCTTTGTCAACTCAGACCGTAACTGATCTCAAGATTTACGTAGGTTAGGGTGGGGGTGGGATATTTTGGTGGTGTGGGTGTATTTTGTGTGTATTAGGAGTTATGATGTCAAAAAGTGCGTATGAGTTGTAATGTAATTGTGTATTGAGTATGTGTGTAGGGTGTCGTTTGAAGTGTCTATATATTTTGTAGGACGTAGATCATCCAAAACCCACAATCTAACCAACACATTACGAAAATACAACTACAAAATAGCTTACTCCACACACAATACTCTCAACAAACAATTTAAACCCAACAACCAAATCAACGACATTTACAACACCACTGGAGTTTACAAACTAACTTGCAGTTCATGCCCCAGTTTTTACATAGGCCAGACAGGGAGGTCATTCTACACACGTTACCAAGAACATATAAAAGCACTAAAAAACAATAACTACCAATCAAACTTCGCCGATCATCTCAACTCCACAAAACACGACTACACAGACATAACATCTAACCTACAAATTCTTCATAAACAACACAGAAATAACCAACGTTACACAACCGAACAATACGAAATATATAGGCACTTCAAACTACACCCTACACACATACTCAATACACAATTACATTACAACTCACACGCACTTTTTGACATCATAACTCCTAATACACACAAAATACACCCACACCACCAAAATATCCCACCCCAACCCTAACCTACGTAAACCTTGAGATCAGTTACGGTTTGAGTTGACAAGGGGACACATCTCCCGACACGGCCGTACTCAACAAGCAAAGTAAGTGCTACTATAGGCAAGTTTTAAAACATTCTAAAAGTGTAAGTATTTAATTATTATCATCATTTTAAACAATGTTATCATCAGGACAACAGATATAAATAGATGGTTGTAAAAAATAACCACTTTTATTCATTAAATGACCTATCTAGATTGTATATCGTTTTTAACAACTACAAAATCATAAGACGTTAAAAATATATTGAAGCAAATGAAATTTTAATAAGCACAACAAATAGTATTTCATTTAAAGCCACCGCGAAGGTATAACTCTATCCATCTCCGACAAGTATTCTGTTAGAAGAACCAGTAAGCCTGTACGTCATTCAGAGACAAATTGAAATGAATACAACAAAGGATCTCGTGACATTTCAATCTGTCACAGATCTATCTGGTTAGTAAAATATGTTCAAATAGACCCTAATAAGGCGAAGTTGTCAAAGCTGGTTTGTAAGAATCAAATTTAACAAACCATATACTAATTTGCAGAGAATTATTTTGTACATCGTCACGAGTAATGGGTGTTTACCGCTACAATAATGTACTTTTTTACGATAAAAAAAATATATATCATGTAACGTATTTCACTAGACCAAGCTCTTTCTGTCCTTAAAAATATTCGAGTAAAGTTTTGTAATTCTGCATAAAAATTTCGTATCCAAGAGACCAGTCTCTTCCAAGAGGCGGTATTTCATATACAATGGTAAAAATTATAATATATGACGTCAAAGCCTCCATGCATGCCATACCTAGTGGCTAGTCGCTATTGTGTGCCTGTGATCTTTTCCTATGGGCTAGCACCATTGCTCTACAGTAATATATAAAATATAGACAGAGCGTATTGACCTTACACGCTTCGTTTATTACTCAACACTGTAATCCAAAAGTTGAGCTTAACCTACAAGAACTCAATCGGCGATGTTTTGAGATACATGCGAATTACGTAAGGATCGGGGTGTTACACTTGCATTAGGTGGAAATGTCACATTGCCCAGTGGGCTGAAAAAGTTATAAAAAAGAATAATATAACTCAAAGGCTAATGGTTACTACTTAGGGAGCAAACCAAAATGTTCTAAAAGATGCCTACAAGTCATATATGTGACGTAAATGTGGTAGCGAATTCACAGTCGCAGCCAATAAATACCGCACAAGAGCTCTTGATTTATCTCAAAACTGCCCTAAAAGACATACCTGGTGCTGCCAAGTCCCCCCCCCCTTGTGGTGCAATGGAGACTCAAACTGAGATTAAAATACAGGAAGTACGCAGGGAGACGTCTCAAACCTAGTCTGCTTCCAGTAACGTTTAAAAGGTATGAAGCCACTCCCGCTTACAGCTTATCAATACTGCTTCAAGGGTATCCGTGAGGCACTCCTTTCAGAGCACCTCTTGCCAAACCAAGTATCTTCGGATCATGAGTTTAGAAGTGCAGCCCTCAGAAATACCAATAAAAAATATCCCGCTACAAAATGGCTCCAAACAAACAAAATAGTCCAACACCACACATAGAAAGGAAAATGGAAAATAGCAAGGAAATGAGTTTTCTATTTTTCCACTTATTATTATTACTTGGACATATGTGCACACATATTTATAGTTATTATGTATATAAAATAAAAAAGGAGCTAAAATAAAACATTTCTTTGTCGAATTAAGAAGGAACTTACGTAACAATTTTCGCTTTATATAATTTGGCATCTCAACAGAAATGTAAGTTAGATAACTGTATTATTATCTTGGTTACTACTATAAACATTACATGACTGGATACATTAAAATATATAACCAGTCCAGTAGCACTTTTGTTTAGTGTTAAATTTAGTCAGTTTCCTGATTTTGACCGCAAAGTGCTCACTCTTAATAATATCAAAATATGTGTGCTCCAAATTATAAAGTAAAACTCATACAAGAAAATGTCTTCAATACGATTAATATATAAACTTAAAGGTTAACTATTGAAAACCGTTTATAATTTTAAAAAAAATCGGCATTTGAAGTTACACGCCACATGAAGTGCTAGAAGATTAGTGCTGGAAGGTAGAAATAGCCTATCAATTAAAGAAATGCTATATATGTCATTTTAAGAGCTCTTTGTATTAGGTGTCCTTGCAAACATTCTGGTGAAAGCTTTTTTCCAGCACTCTGATGTATCTCATTGAAGAAATATCCTTTTCTCTTTCTATATATTATTAGAGAGGAACAGAAGTTACACGATTACAGCCTAGTGGCACAGGTGTATATTAATTTTGTTTAGAATATTTTAAAAATTGTATCTTTGCAAATATTTTTAGTTAATGTATGTTAATAACTATTAATGTTTTATAGGCTAACCAAAGATCACATACCATTAATTCATGGTTTTTAAACATAATACACTTTTTAAACACAATTCAACTATTCCAATTTCTTTCCGAAATTTTTTTTAAGAGCTAGTTTTTATTAAAATAATATACAGCATAGCCTACAATTTATAAAATTCATAACATTACATAAATCATATTAAAAACCAACAATACAAACTCCTAATAAATATTCTGTAATAATTAAAATTTTTATCACAACTAAACTGACGTATTATAGATACATACATTAATTCATCATACTGTTAGGTAACACTTATTAATACTTAGTATTGTGTATGTTATAATGGTTGTGTTGTTTAAAATTTAAAGTATTTTTAAAGTTATGATGAGTTTCATTTTGATAAAAATTTGTAAAGGAGAATATTTAGTCGAGTTTGTATTGCTGGTTTTTAATTTGTTTTAACCTAATGCTAGGAATTTTATAAATTGCAAGCTATGATGTATATTGGTTCAATAAAAACTAGCTCTTGAAAAATAATTTCGGAACCAAATTGAAAACGTTGAGTGTTAAAAATGCATGAATTAGTTGCCTGTGATCTGTCACTAGCCTAACTAAAAAAATATATCTTTACCACATTTGTTTAATATTTATTAGGAAAAAACAAACCATGTATTTTACAGCATAAAAACCATACGTAAAAGTTTATTAAAAACACATTTGTTACTAAAATCTGTTACAAAAAAAATATTGTTTTTACAATGTATATACCACTTATGCTAATACCATGCGGTTATTATTAAAGGTTTTACAATGTATATACCACTTATGCTAATACCATGCGGTTATTATTAAAAGTTTTACAATGTATATACCACTAATGCTAATACCATGCGGTTATTATTAAAGGTTTTACAATGTATATACCACTTATGCTAATACCATGCGGTTATTATTAAAGGTTTTACAATGTATATACCACTTATGCTAATACCATGCGGTTATTATTAAAAGTTTTACAATGTATATACCACTTATGCCAATACCATGCGGTTATTATTAAAGCCTTTACAAAGTATATATCACTTATGCCAATACCATGCGGTTACTATTAAAGGTTTTACAATGTATATACCACTAATGCTAATACCATGCGGTTATTATTAAAGGTTTTACAATGTATATACCACTAATGCTAATACCATTCGGTTATTATTAAAGGTTTTACAATGTATATACCACCTATGCTAATACCATGCGGTTATTATTAAAGGTTTTACAATGTATATAGCACTAATGCTAATACCATGCGGTTATTATTAAAGGTTTTACAATGTATATACCACTAATGCTAATACCATTCGGTTATTATTAAAGGTTTTACAATGTATATACCACTAATGCTAATACCATGCGGTTATTATTAAAGGTTTTACAATGTATATACCACTAATGCTAATACCATGCGGTTATTATTAAAGGTTTTACAATGTATATACCACTAATGCTAATACCATTCGGTTATTATTAAAGGTTTTACAATGTATATACCACCTATGCTAATACCATGCGGTTATTATTAAAAGTTTTACAATGTATATACCACTTATGCCAATACCATGCGGTTATTATTAAAGCCTTTACAAAGTATATATCACTTATGCCAATACCATGCGGTTACTATTAAAGGTTTTACAATGTATATACCACTAATGCTAATACCATGCGGTTATTATTAAAGGTTTTACAATGTATATACCACTAAGGCTAATACCATTCGGTTATTATTAAAGGTTTTACAATGTATATACCACCTATGCTAATACCATGCGGTTATTATTAAAGGTTTTACAATGTATATAGCACTAATGCTAATACCATGCGGTTATTATTAAAGGTTTTACAATGTATATACCACTTATGCTAA
>JBAIZL010000006.1:100243137-100335637 GCA_036971475.1 Prosapia bicincta | reverse complement strand
AATAATGCAAATAGCATAATATTTTTTATGTGATTTAAAATATTATAAAATATTATTAGATATAAGTGGAATATGACTGTACAAACTTATATGTATTTGAATACAACTTATTATAAAAATCCTTTTTTTCTATAAACTTGGGAGCGGGTTCAAACTGCCCGAAGCACTGCTACCTTAAGGTATATTGTACTTACCTCCCTGATCTAGTCAAATAGCCCCTTCCCTCTTTAGGTTTAGGAGTTTCCTGACTATTGTTTTACCTTCAGCATCCACCAGAGCCGTTCCATCACCAAAGAGGTTCAATCGCCTCTCGGCAAGTACTTCACATCTGTAAATAATGTGTGTGGCAGTCTCCAGTTCCTGCCCGCATAATCTGCACACTGGTTCATCTTTGTAGATACCCATTTTATGCAGGTGTTTCTTTAGTCCACCGTGACCCGTGAGTAGACCTGTGGCTATCCTCAATTCCTGCCTAGACAGATAGATGAGACCCTTCTGCAGCCCCAAGGAAGGTTTCCTAAGGGTTAGCTTACTGTGTCTTAACCCTTCAGCCCTGATCCAGTGCTCACAGTATCTTTCAGCCATCCACCTTCGCACTGCCATCTTGACCTTGGATTTGGAAATACCTACCGCAGGCTTCGGTCCAATCAGGGGAGTCGAAGGCCCCTCTCTGGCCAGCGCATCTGCGGCTTCATTTCCAAGTATTCCCCTATGCCCTGGCACCTAACCTATCTTGATTTGATTGTGCCATGCCAGGGCTTGTAGGTTATTTAGGCACTCCCTGACTATAGCCGAGGTGACCACATGTCCGTTTAGTGCCTTAATGCTGCCTGATTGTCGAAGAAAATAGCAATCCGGGTCCCGTGTGTTCCCCTTCTCGCTATCTCTCCCAGACAGGAATTTATAGCATATATTTTGGCCTGAAAGACAGAGGTATGCCTCCCCAAGGAAAAAACTAGTTTTACAGTTGGGTTTTTACAATACGCCCCCGCTCCAGTGCCGAAGTCCATCTTGGAGCCATCTGTGTACCAGATCTGAGCTCCCGATATTAATGTCCCTGACCATTCCATCATAGTTTGGTGGACCTGGTCAGATGCAAACGTTCGAGTAATGTGGTCGCCGCCCATTTCCAAGACGGGTTCTTTGATCACGCATTCGATACTCACATGTCCCGAAACATCTGGGAGGTTAGCCCAGTTATTCGAGTTGCGCAATCTGCATGCCGCCTGCCTCGCCTCTCCCCTAAGGACAACCTCGAGAGGAGGGAGGTTAAGCATTACTTCCATTGCTGCACCAGGTGTAATTGACATCGCTCCCAGTATGCACAGACAGGCCAATCTCTGGATACAGCTCAGTTTAGCTCTTGTCTGTGCCTGGTTGGCCTTTGTCCACCACACCAGAGCTCCATAGGTAATCATAGGTTTTATCACCCTCAGATACATCCAGTGCATCATTGATAGCTTCAGTCCCCATTTCTTACCCCCCCCCCCTTCTCACAGTCATCAGTGCCCTTTTGGCCCTGTTAACCGTCCTTTCAAGATGTGGGTTCCAGGTGAGTTTCCTGTCCAGAGTAACTGCCAGGTACTTCACCTCCCCCACAAACTCAAGGTATTCACCAAACAAGCGAGGCATACTGGCCGTCAGATCTTTTCGCTGTCTGGTGAAGTTAATAAGAGCAGTCTTTTTCGGATTTACCCTAAGGTTCTCCTTATTACACCACTCTTCAATCAGTCGTAGAGAATTTCTGATTACCTCAAGGACTGTTTCAGGGAATCTTCCCAGGATCAGAACAACTATGTCATCCGCTTATCCTAGACAGAAGTACTCCTGTTCATTCAGGAGTTCAATAAGGTTGTCAACCACTGGGCACCACAACCGAGGAGAGAGAACCCCCCCCCCCGTGCACAGCCCAGACTTGTCTCCTCCCTTCTGACCTCCCCTGCCACCTCTACAGAAATTCTTCTGTTTGTTAACATGGAACTTATCCAACCACAAGTGGTCTCATCCACTCCATGACGTCTTGCACCACTTACCATCGTCTCCACTGAGGGGTTATTGAAAGCCCCTTCAATGTCGAGGAAGGCACAACCTTTCTTGGCGATCATTTGCTCAATCCTACCAATCACATGATGGAGAGCTCCCTCGCAGGATTTCCCCGGTTGATAAGCATACTGGTTCTGTAACAGTTGAGCCCTTTTTCCTGGGGTAAGTATTTATCAGGCCTTTATTAAAAATGTGTGTTAATTACTAATTAACAAATTAATTAACCTTACTTACCAGGGGCTCCTAGTTCTCCGTTTCAGCCAGGCATAATAATGTCTTTCTGTAAACGGTCTTCTAATATCTTCGGAAGGTTGAACTAGGTTACTTGAAATGATAATTTAAAGTTTTAAAATACAAAGGTATTCAATTTATTAATCAATGACAAATTACAATAGAAGAAAAGACAGCAATGTGTCGAGTAATTAACTTTTAATTACTGCTAACTATTCCATACATTTTAATTACTTATTAACCTTTAAAATTTATATATATCGAGAAGATAGTAACTTAAGTTTTCTGATTAAATTTTTAGAAATGAATATTCAAAGGACAAATTCTACCGTTCATGTGTTAATCTTTTATCATATAAAATTCAACTTAGTTAACATTAGAATACATTTTCTTTATTGTTTTCTAAAACGTACCTGGTTGTGCACATTACTTGTTAAACACTTTAACACATATTAAACATTGCCCATGGCTTTAGGAATCACTAATCACTGCACACACATAAATATCCGCTTCTGACTTCTTCTTTAGTTGCGTTTATAGAATTTGGTACCGGCCTTGACATCTTAAATTTTGAATACTGGAAGCTTATAAATTTCTAGGTTACGTCCGAAAATGCCATCACGTCCGTCTCGTTCAGCGACGTTTTGTGAAGTGGGGTCGTTGCAAGGACCCGCTAACTGAAATTTCCCACCCTTTGTTGTTATTTTGAATTTTTTGATTGGTGCATTGGATCAGGCGATATCAGACTATGCTTACGTCACATGGGGTGATGTGATAATTGGCCTAAGTTCGTACGATATTGTACATTTTTACCCGCTAGGGGCGCTACTATCTATGCTAGCTTCACAATGTGCACCTATAAAACAAAAATTTTCTTTTATATTGGGAAGATATAATTATTAAATAAAAATTAAATATATAAATGAATTTATATTTAACACCTTATTTTTAAGAGTGTTACAGTTCCAATGCAGTGGTTTTATGGCCAAAGCACCCCCCCCCCTAATATACCTATCAACCAGTTTTTCAAGTCCCTTAAGAACAAAGGACATGAGTGTAATAGGTCTGTATCCTTTCCCTTTTGATTGGTTACCGGTGGGCTTAGGAATAAAGACCACCTTACTAGATTTCTAGGCTGCCGGCACATGCCCTAGAGCAATGCTTAGCCTGTATAATTTAGTAAGTACCAGCACCAGTATATCCATTCACTGCTGCAGCAGCACAGGATAGATCCCATCTGGACCTGGAGATTTGTAGGGTTTAAATGTGCCAATAGCCCATCCTACCCTTTGTGGAGTTACTATCCTCCTTGCCACTTCCCAGCCCTTCCTCTTACCACGTCTTGTGGAGGGTTTGGCAACTGGTTCATTGTCTGCTCTCCCAAGTTTCCTCAGAGTATTGCAAGGGAAATGTGTTCTGATTCATTCTTCCACAGTTTCCCCTGCAGTTTTTCTTATATTTCCCAGTGGGGTTCTTATCATCCCCACCGGGTTAACTGGGTCCTTAGAGAGCACTTTATACAGTCTTGCCCCTTCCCGAGTTTTGTCAATCTCTTGACAAAACTCCTTCCAGGACTTCCTGAGTGCTTCTCTAATTGCCCGGTTGTATTCGGTTAGTGTTTTCCTATACTGGCCCCACTCCCCGTTCTTTGTTGCTCTATTAAAGAGTCTCCTGGTGGTCTTCCGAAGTTTGGCTAGCTTCTTGTTCCACCATGACGGATCCCCTACTTTTCTCCCCTCACTGAGAGGGCAGTTATCAGTAAAGGATTCTACTATAGCCTCGCCAACCAATGTGGCAGAGTCTTCTAGCTCTCTCCTCCCGCCATACTCCAATCCAGCCTCCTCAATCCGAACGCCCAGGTCCCTCCCTTAGGAGTCCCAGTCTGTTCTTCTTGGATCCCTGGTTGGCCGAAGCATGGCTGGATTTAGGGAGATATCATACCTAATATGTCTGTGGTCAGAAGAAAATGATTCATCCGACACATACCAATGTAGTACATACCTAGCCATCTGGTTCGATGCTACCGTAATGTCCAGGACCTCCTGTCTGGCCCTAGTGACAAACGTCGGCTCTTCCCCCTGATTCAAGACTAGTAAATTCTTAGAGCTAAGATAGGCTAAACGTTCCTCACCTATAGTGTTGGTACCTGTACTTCCCCACGAAGTGTGATGGGAGTTAGCATCCATCCCCAACAGCAGCTGCTCATCCACAGCCCCGCAATGCTCGACCAGCCTCCTCAGCTCATGTGTTGGTAGAGCCCCCGCGTAGTCAAAGGGAAGATATGCCGTGGCCAGGTTCAGCCTCATCATCCTCCCCTCCGCCCGCAGCTCCACCATCTTTGCTATCAAGTCCCTGCAGCAGAAATCCGTTAGTACAAAAGCACTCAACCCCCTCCTAACCAGGATACACGTCCTGGGAATACCGGAGTCCTTATCATATAACAACTTACCTCCAGATGTCGCCAGCCCGCATATTCTTCCTCCAGAAATCCATGGCTCCTGGATAAGAACCAAGTCCAACGCTCCCCTGACCAGCATCCTACAAACGACAGCACTAGCCGCCTGCTATGCTGTAGGTTTACTAGGAGGATCTTGATCATTTTTCTGCTTACTTCGCAGTTGCCTGGGTCCGCAGAGCAGCCCCAGGACTAGAGAGCACCTTGAACGTGGCCTGTCTCAGCCCCACCTTCACCCTCAGGCTGTTGTTCCTCAGTGCCCTGAGGGAGCCCTCTCCTATATACAGGATCAGGGTAAGACCTGCATCCTCCCTTTCCCTAACAATTATCTTCCAAGTATCCTGAATTATCCCAGGGTTCTGGGTTTTGACCACCTTCAGGATCTCTTCCGGCTCCTTGTCACTATAGGGTTTGGGCACCCACATTGAAACCTTTGCAATGCAGAAGATCTCCTTGGGTGGCCCTGCCCTCAACTTTACCCCCTCACTCAGGGTGAAGTTTGGCAGGACCCGAAGGACCCACTCCAGGCTCTCCCGTGAGGAGCATACGACATTTAGAGCTCCCCTCTCTAAGTATGCTGTCCTGAATCCTCTATCCCCACTCTCCGCCTCAGCGGTCAGCAGTTCCGAGAAGAACAGCTCCTTCAGCTCCAACGCCATCTCTTCCGAGAGTTGTCTCTCTTGGTAACTAACTGGGACAATTGCTAGCTTTTGTCGAAGGGTATCGCCGTATGTGCACGAAGACACTGCAGCATCCCCCCCTTGTCCCAGCCTCACTTTCTTCTTTCCTCCCTCCACTGGAGAGGGATTGGAAGTCATACTCCTAGGCCTTTTGGACGTGCTGGTGTTTGGTGCTCTTGGTTGATTGCTTCCCTGTTGCACCTCCCTCCTCACAACATCCAAGCCCTGGACTTTGACAGGCTCGGCTCGGTTTTGGCCTCCCCTCCGTTTTTTCAGGATTATTGGCCCTCCCGCTGCTCTCGCCTGTTCTCTTCGAAGCCGCCTTTTGGCCGCTCCACTCATACGCTTTCTCCGTAAAGACAGCGTGCTCAACTCTACAGCCACTTCACCGGTTTCTGCAGTCGGCAGCTTGACAGTCGCCCCCGCACCCCCAGTGATGGTTGCCGTTGACACATCTGCTGCAGACTCACGGTTTGCCGTCTCATTGGCTCCCGCTGTCTGTGCAGTCTCAAAATCAATTGTTTTATTTTTATGGTCCATTAACGTCCCACGAGTATGGGGGAAATAACGGTCGACCAGAGCAGAGCCCCCACTACCCTGGCAAGACAACATACAATTAGGTTTTGTCTGGTTCCTCAAGGGGATCGTGTGCGACTGCATTTTATACCCTGCAGCCATTCATCCTTCGGCACAATGCCTTCCACCTTGGATTGGGTATTCAGTCACTGACCTTGAAGCACACCCCAAGTTCAGGACATTATTAACTGTTGCTCATGGAGCGAACAGCCTGCTTTACTCTCTTTTTTACAACTGTGTCGTTAGGGTAATTTCCCGCCCATACTTCACTGCCGCATTGCCCTTGGTTCACCTGGGAGGTGAGAGTAGCATTGTGAGGACTTAATTCCCAACTACCCCAGTCTCCTCAGTCAGAGCAGTTATTTCTACCACACCCAACCGGTTGACTGACGAGGAGGATAATTCCTCACCTTTGAACCATTGCCTTGGTCCAGGCCTGCTTATTCAGAAACCTTCCGGGATCCTTATTCACAGGTAACCTACATATCTGTCGGCCGTCCCACTATCCGCCACCTGTGGACCCGCCCGGTTGCTCAGGCCAGCTAGCCGGGATAAAAGTCCTTAGTCCAAGGAAATATTTGAAAATAGAACTGTTACAAAACCCAGAGATTGTGTCCCCCTCCCCAATTGCAGTTAAGAATAAATAATTTATGGAGTTTCTTCAAATACATCAACTCAAATTTTAACTTCTTTATTGGCCGTTATTGCAAAAGTAAAACATTACGTTAGAGAAAATTAAAACTGTATAAGTTTGTCACGAGTAAATTAATGTACGGGTTTGTAGAATTTTCTTAAAGCCACTGAGTAACAAAAATTATTTCAAATGTTAATGGCAATTACATTATTATTATTTCAATCTTAAGGAATAAAGAGATAATATTGGATATGGTGTAGTGAAAATAATTATGAGAAGGTGTTTGAAAAACGAAATATATTCTTTCTAAATTGGTTGTACTCTAAGGGTAGGAGTTCGTTGCACTAATGGTCTATCCAACTAGGCTAGTGACATTAAAAACTATGTTGGAAAAGTTATAAATAATAATTATTTACAATACCTATTTATAAAAAACCTGTTGAAACAAAAGATATTATATAACACTTAAATATACACACACCGAAAAATAAAGCTCGGAACTGAGAGTCAAAAGCTTGATTAAAAATTTAGTTAGTAGGTTTATATATTTGAGTTAAAAAATGTCAGTTGAATTTTAAGTTCAATTGCAAAACATGTAATAAGCAAATAAATACGTTTTTATAACAAAACATTATAAATATAACTTTAATTACATTTTTTGCGATTATTAGGAGGTTTTGCAGTGATTCAACTGTCACAGAGAAATGTTTATAATTTAAATACAAAGTGTAATCGCAATAACAACTCTACATTTATTGTATAAAATTGTAAGTTTTATTCCCTACTTGGAATTTGTAATAATTTTTTTTGAAGTATTTCCTCCTTCAAATATATCTTCAAAACAAAATTGTTATTATATAAGAATCTAAGGTAAGGCAAGAACCTATTTTAAAACCACTAATGTAAGGCTGTCGATATCCGATACATTTCCAAATAACACTATAAAGTAAATACGATCCAACCAACTCCCTCTGTAGCCATTAACGTGAGCAATTGTAGAGGGTAAAACCGACGTAAGTGAAGATGAAACTCTTGCTTACAAAGGCACGTGCTTTGCGTACAAACGCTCCTTACAGCGTCGCAATCTATTATTTCGCCTTTTCTTCTCACAACCTCACACGACCGTTTATGTAAATTATACAACATTGAATTCTTACGGAATACTATATTATTACATTCACGTCTCTTTTCTATAGTAATGTATTTCTGTGTAGTAGATCATTAATTTTACCTTTACGTTTTACTCAACTTATAAAACCAAATTATCCATTTTCTAAACTGGTAAAGCTGAGAGAATATTTGAACGCCCTGCGTGCTCCTTGCATTCTTAACTATTCACAACATATCATAGGAAGGTAGTTCTTTCAGCAAAATTAAAAATCCAAAAATATTTAAGGAGTAAAATAGGTATTCAGTTTTCTTTTGTAGATTTATTTCAAATCTCCTAAAAGCTTTCACTCACAAGTTTTATTCCGAAATTCTATTATAATTAGAAAAATTTCCATAAACTTAGTTTTTATTACACTAGGTGTATTGGAATTGCATATTAAGTGTGCGTTTATGTTACAAGAATATACCGATATGGATTCTGTCAGAAAACCTACGGAGATCGTTCTTGGAATATGAAGAGGATCATAGGACCTTTCACAATATACGAGGTGTCGAGCCGTCGGAATACCATGCAGTAGCAATCCACTGTCTACTAATGTACAACTACTTTTAGTTCAGTGAGATATGTACCCAAAGGCAAGTTCCCGTAATAGCCCCTTGTAACTGTCCAGTTAACAAACTTCACTTTCTTTATTTATGTAACATAATTTTAAGTACTTGAAATTGAGGACATATTGACGCATAGTTAATTTTGACCCTATCACCAATTGAAATGTAAAATAACTAAACTCATTCTTACCAAAGTTTATAGGGTTGGTTCCGAAAACATCCGATTACTTTGACTTGTTTTCCAGTGACGAAAACATACCCATAACTTATTGAATCTCTCGCGCTTGTTATAAAACTCTAGGCAAAAAGCCCATATGAACCGTAGAGGGAATAAGTAGAACAAACTGTAAAAATAATTTTTTTAATTTTATACCGAAAAGAACGGTTGTAGTCAGTCTTGCTTGTAAACTATTGTATAGAGAAACAGTGTATAAAGACCTAATTGAAAACATGAGTTCCATTTTAGCTTTAAATGTTCTCTAATTTGAAAAATCTTTTCTTTTAAATATATAGATTAACGTAATATTCAATGACGTAATGAGTTGTCATATTTTACGTATGCAATCGTGCTCATTGGAATAACAGATTGACGGCTTACCATGGCCCTGTAAAGTTATTTTATGATTACAACAAGAATATTATACTAATTCAAAAACCAGAATTTTCTTTACAACTATTCAAAATAGTTTCAAAATATTACTTTATCAATGCGGCATATACTCTCAAGACGTCATAGTGAAGTTATTAAATTTTGAAATGGATAATTCATTTTTTGTATTAACTACAAAACTTCCCTACATATATGATTTGTGGGACTTCATTGCTTTTGCTCTGTGATACTTCCTACATATTGCCTGAGCAGCCCTCCAAGCTCATACAGATGTATTATCCAAAAAAACCGAGAAAAACATGCTTTCAGTTAAAATCTGCAGGGAAATAAATATAAAAAGGAGCTCTAAAATTAGCAGCTAAAACAATTATCGTTGTCAGGCTGTGTGCAGCAGCGAAAGCATGCAAATATTTAGTGTACCATATCTTATTTCCTACCATTATGTTGGCCATTAATTTGTTATATTTACGGAATGGCGTGATTAGATGAGGCTGTGGATACTGTTACAGTGTTTTATTCTTGTTTAAATACTAGACCTAATATTTTCTCTATAATATAGTATTTTACTTTATAAATAAAATTAAAATTATCGTGATATAAATTTTTGACATAACAATTATGTGTGATAGCGTTGCCACAAGAAAGAATAAATTGTTTTAATTTGAATATTTTCAACAAAAGATTCATTCTTATATCATTTTATCATATTTTAAATATGTTGTTACACACGAGCAATTACTTTATACACGAATTATCTTTACACAAATATACAAAACATAACAAAATACTATCTTTAATTTTTTCTTACAAAATTAATTTAGTAACAAATATTATGATTTAAAGATTCCAGTTTTTTATTTACCCGTCTTTCGAACTGTTTAGAATATTAAAATGCATTACTTTTATAAAAGGAACGTGGTACGAAAGACGTGTTTTGAAGACTTTTCCTGTACTAAAGTTTGGAGCTATTCTTAGTTTTCCTAACAAAAATCTATAAGAAAACGACTATAATTCGATTTTTCTGTATTCAAAACAGTTGGGGTAATATTAAATAATAAACTCTAGATATATCAACCGAGTACGTGAGTAGATAAAATCTCTTTAAACACAAAATCGTTTTACTTATATCCTAGTACATTTCGATTGCAAAGCAATCATCATCAGAGGAAATTACTATATAACTAACTACATTTGGTCGGTTACGAGTAATACATATAGCCTAGGTCGTTCCATAAACTTATATTTACACGGTACCAGCTCCGGTCATAAAGTTTACGTGATAAGGGTGTTAACTTTATAATATTTATAGTTACAGTTTTTAAAAAATAATTAATACAATATTTCACAAACACTAAAAGTTTACTATTTTCGCGTAACTAGATATATAATCGAGAATTCATGATAGGCTGTTAGGTAGAGCATAATTATTAATTAATTTATATATACATACATATATATATATATATATATATATATATATATATATAAATATATATTTATATATATATATATATATATATATATATATATATTAATATTCAGGCTTTAAAATCTATTTGTCATGTTTTTTATTTGACTTTTTCACTAGTTTTCGGTAGAATACTACTAATTTATGTTTAGCTTTAAGTTTTTGTTCAGCAATTCTTGAGTTTTTGTTCTTTGAAGTTTTACGTGACTAATGTTTTTTAAATATAGTTTGAATTTTTTTTTTTTATTTGACCAATATACATTTTATCACATAATTTGCACTTTACTATACAAATACATGTAACATATATTTTTTCATATTAATATAAATATATAAGTATAATAATGTATATACACATGTAACATACATGTTTTCTCTTTGGGTTACCCAATACATTATTTAGGCTATTTAGGATCATAAATGTTTCTTTTAAATTTACTTCTTTAAAAATATTTCAAAAAATATTTGTTAAATCTTAATCAAATGGTAAACTATTAGATTTAATTGTTGATAGTTTCTGTTTCTTGTGTCACATTTTGTGTATTTTTATATAAATTTCTTGAGAAATTAATGTTTTCTAAATATATAATCTATGATTTTAAGATGTTATCCATAACGTTCGGCTGTTTTCATAACTCGCGTAAGTTTAATTTTAAGTTTCATTTTATTTTAAACTGTTCAAAATATTTTGTTAAATACAGTTATAGAATTTATATTTGTCAAATAAAACGAACAATTTTAACTAGTTTTAAAGAACATAGTAGAATATCTGTAATTTTCAATGATTTGAATCTACTGGAATGTACCTATAATTATTTGTACATTTTCGACACAAAGTCTATGTTATTATTAATTTTATTCCTAATGCATAAAATAATAAGAAACGGCAAACTTTTACTCTATTTCTTCGTACATTTTATTTATCTATGCTGGTTGTTAATAATGGATAAGCAATCTCATCTATTATAACATTCTCTGACACAAAAAGTATGAAAAATATCGTCTACAACCTATCTAACATTTACTCTTGGAAAAGGTATACAAGAATTTAGTTTTGAATTATTTAAAAAAATTTTCATAAAAAGTTACGCTCTAAATGGGAATAATATATGCCTCATAACTGTATCATCAAATTGCTAAAAAAAAGTTGTTGCAAAATAAAAAATAATTTTCTAACAAAGAACATTTCGTTAATTCAACATGGTAAAATTTCTCTTTATCAACGTTATTTTAAACTAAAAATTACTTTAACAAAATTGAAACTTTGGAAATAGAGAAGAAATGTCTAAACCCACAAAAATTTTATTTTCTGTTGATTTTGTATTTTTGTTTTTGTAAACTCTCCTGTATTTCTTACCGAGCATCAATTAAATGCAATATTTCCAAATACTTTAACCATTTTGAAGGAAAATTAAAGAAGTATTATGCTGGAATTAATTGAGATACAAAATTATAAACAGTTTGAAAGCTCAGTTTAAAAGTAGATAAAGGTAGTAGCACTGAATTAAACAAAGAAGAATATAAAAAGAGCGTAAATAATTGGTTAAAAGAAAAAAATATTTATAAAATTAAAAAAGGTCCATTACAATAAATTTGTAAAAGAAACGGTAATCATTACTAAAAATTGTAATTTAGTAAGACCCTAAAAACGACGTCTAGAAACATAGCCTCAAACTTACTGGTACCAAAGACAAACTTTCTCCCAAAACCACGCAAAGAGAATAATTTGATGAGATCAGTAGTGTCAAGGCTTGATTTGCCAACTTATCTTCTTTTAAAATGGTTACTTAGAAAAACTGGGAAATTTTACATTTAATACGGATTCATGCTCGGTAAGAAATACAGGAGAGCTTATGGCAATAAATACAACATTAACGGAAACTGAGGTTTTCATGTTTTGATGTTTCTTAAATATTTTCAAGTGTACCAATAAACGAAAGTTTGTATTTTGTTAAAGAAAGTTTTAACTTAAAATAACGTTGATAACTAGTCGGTTGACCAATACGAAAATAATTCATGTAATATCGCCATGTGACGACATTGGTCGTCTGTTAGGTGAGAGGTGGGACTTCCCTATCCTGTGGAGCATTTTCCTGTTAAGAGGACTGCAATCGAAATGTATATCGGGAAATAATTAAACTTTGTGTGGTTTAGGAAGTTTTATTTACTTTTAATTAAAAATTACATCGCAGTTGCACCAAGTTATTAAGACTATTTGAATTCAAACTACCCTACATATACTACCCTAAAACCTAGGGAAAATAGCATGCCTAGTATCATAAGTAGCCTATATGTCATTAAACATCATCCACACGTTCTTACTCGTATATTCCATTCAAGTAGATGCAAAACAAATAACATGCTGTTAAATTAAAAGTGGTGATTTGAAAACTTTTTGGATGGTAATGTTGATTAATTAAAGATGAACAAGTAATTGTTAAAACCCAAAATTTCTGTGTAGAAAAAAGTGTTATAAAAGGA
This sequence comes from Prosapia bicincta, assembly GCA_036971475.1. Taxonomy (NCBI): domain Eukaryota; kingdom Metazoa; phylum Arthropoda; class Insecta; order Hemiptera; family Cercopidae; genus Prosapia; species Prosapia bicincta. The sequence goes on along the minus strand of JBAIZL010000006.1, from coordinate 100,322,740 downwards.
ATACGAGAATTAAAAATACGAATAATACTGTTAAACCCTCAGTTAACAGCTGTTTTATTTTTTTATGAAATTTCGCACACATAAATTGTGGTGAAGAGTGAATGTAAGAAGTAAGACCGACTAGAAACAGTCTTGAAAATACAACACTTATAATATAATCAATACAGGCGTTGGATTATTTTTTATCAAACTTGAGTGATTCACATTTCGTTTTAGAATAATGAAAAAGTATGGAGATAGGTAAGAGACATGTTTACCAACTTTGAAAGTAATAAATTGTGTGATACGTTTGGCATGTGTCCAAAATAAAAACATGTAAATTGTCAGTTTGTTTCCTTGCTGCATAATATTAATTGGACATATCTCCCAAATTGTTGACAATGAAGTTTTGATAGGCATACGTAACACTTTGTCTTCGATTTATTAAGCAGGTGAACAAATATTATGCCAAAACGTGTTGTTTGTTTTTAGGGTAAAATAGCACCTAATATACTCTTGTATACTTACTTATTTGTCTAACATGTTTGTAAGACTATTCATTTCAATGCCAAGGGGTCAAGTGATATACTATTTATAAAATTATTTATTCGTCTGGAGTGTAACATTAATCTTAAAAAAGCTGTAAGTCTTTATATAAAAATATTCAAATGTAACGCTCTTAAAAGCAAGATATAAGGCCAAATATTTGTAAAGAGTATTGTAATAAGTCTTAAATTATTAAAGATGAAAGAAGGGTTGTCAGAACATCGAAGGGTGTTTTTGAAAGCATAAAAAAGCGCAGTGCCTTTTTGCCGAAACCAGGTGTAGCTAGGAAACGTTCGTATTAAAAAAAGTAGAAAGTGTAAATTTCTGTTAGTTAGGTCCACGATATTACTCTTAACGTTTATTGTTTAAAAAAAGATTTTCCAAACAAAAACGGATGAGGGTTTAGGTGAATAAGGATTATTTATTTTGTTAGTGAAGAGTTTTGAGAATTGGGCTGGCTAAGTAGTAAATTAGTTTTAAGTTTTAAAGCGCGAAATAATCCTTGACATGGTTTTTTCACACACTTCTTGAGAAACGTTAGAGAATACAAGATAGAAGAGATTTAACGCAACACCTTTTATATATCCGTACCAACTTGAAAAGGGAAGAACTCACCGTTATACAATCACTTCGAAGGAAAGGGGTTCTACGAAATGAGTTGGCTTTATGTTTCCCTATCACAAATTTTAAAATACTCTAGAAAATTACAAGTATGATTTAATGATTTAAATTACATGTATTAAATCAGAATTGAATGAAATACTTTAATTAGATTTATTTACCAATAAAATTGAATTGGTTTTCTCCCGAAACTCTAAAACGATCCTGGAGCGTTTGATCACAAGATATTTAAATATGTAATACATCAAAACTTTCAGTTTCTAGTATCACATACATAGTTTAACAACATTCCAGACAAAACAGTCTGTCAGCTAAAATTATAACGAATAAAAGAAAACGCCTTTTTTGAACAAGAAAGGAAAGCTAAAATCTTACAGAAAAGCGAAAACGCTAGGCAAATGGTTTGAAAAAACTCATCAGTGGCGGCTCCAGCGGTTAAGCCCGAGCCTACCCGACGTTTTTATATTTATTTGGTAAAATCATTCTTCATTGACTATAACTTAAACAAGATAAATGGTATATATAAAAAATCAAAAGAAATGCGCATAATGTTATAGCGAAATCTAGAGCGCACCAAGCTATAATAACGTATTAAAGGATAGGCATAGATCTCTATAAGTATAAAACAACATTTTGAACAGTTACAAAATATCAACTATAGTAGTAACTACCAAATTATTCTCCAAAACAAATTTAATTTTTTTTTAACATTCAAAAATACTAGAATCGCCAAATACTAGAACTAGAATCACAACTGAACCACACATTGTACACTTATTAAAAACCTATTTACAGAAGAGTACCACTTTATAGCACTAAGATTGTTAATGAAAGAAAAATTAATAAAACGACCCCTACAAACACTTTATCCCATTACTTGAGCAAGACTGGCATTCAAACCAAATATTAATACGCATCACTGAGTTCTGGAACTGTGGCCTATCAAGAAGACTCAATGTTCATTCTGCAGGTGTTTACATTAAAAACAAACCTACAGACGTCCTGTTTAGTAAAAATAAGAAGGAGGGGGATTTCCGAGAATTGTGCATTTCTCTATTTACAAACAATAACAAATTTTTGGAAAAGATTAGGCTTAGCAATGGAAGATATAAATGGTTTGTTAATTTTGTAGAGAAACTCTGATTTTGTAATGAGTTTTTCCATCCGTGTGAGAAATCCTTTAGCAATTAAACCTGTTATTGTTTCGATATCTAATTCAAGGATTAAAATATCGTATTTTGTGGTAATATTTTTCAAATTTAATAAAAGTTTTTACTCTAATGAGACAAGCTTATTGTTAATTATTTGGGTTCGTCCAATAGTTTACGTGTTACTTTTATCTATTTAGTTTTCTCTTCACATGCACTATTAAAGGACAGATAGTGATATCTCGTGGTCACAAAGACAAATACTTCTATCACTGACTGACTGCTATTATCTTAAATTGTTCCTTTAGTATTATTATTCTGGTGAAATATATATTTTCTAAACACTCTTTTGTTTTTTGGGACAAATAAAAATGCTTATATTATATTATAGTTGATATGTCAAGTATCTATCTATCTATTCATCTCTCTCTCTCTCTCTCTCTCTCTCTCTCTCTCTCTCTCTATATATATATATATATATATATATATATATATATATATATATATATATATATATGATGAATTGTTACTATCTGGAGTACATCCATTCATTCTGCAGTCCATAAATTCGCAGTTCCGACGTTTCGCTAGAATCTCATCCAGCATTGACGAGGTGAACCAAACAACAGTAGAAGAGCGAGTGAAGAAGAGTGAACGAGTAGAAGAGTTGACTAGCCCTTCTACTGTTGTTTGGTTCACCTCGTCAATGCTGGATGAGATTCTAGCGAAACGTCGGAGCTGCGAATTTATGGACTGCAGAATGAACGGATGTACTCCAAATAGTAACAATTCATCATATTTTTCGATCCGTATATATATATATATATATATATATATATATATATATGTATTTATAAATATATACTTTTGGAATTACAGTGACTTTTTTTCTAGCTACAAAAGTACACCTCTCATAGTTCGAGTAAAGATGACGCGTTATGAATCAACTGAAATGACTATAAATAATTGCAAAAAAAAAAAAAACATTACAAATAAGGTAAATTGGTATTAATATAAGGTAGTAGCTATGGCATCGGTAACCTACTTTGTAAATATAATAATATTAAAATGTTTGTACTTACTGAACTTTCGAAGCAAGAGATTATTTGTCAAAACCTATTTTAGTTGCAAATATTGGTATAGATCTAACGAAAGCAGAAGATTAATTAAATAACAGTGAATAATTTTAATCGCGTCCCAATTTACACACACATAAATGTAGCCTACTAATTTACTTTTGCACCTAAACTACTCGTTCCTCCTATTTTGTTTCCTTAAATTATTCAAAGTTTCGGAGGAAAAGTAATAATTAATTTTGTTTAGTTACTTTAAAATAGTTTTTACTCCTTTTAATCTCTGGGTCTACGGAATAAAAATGTGAAACGGATTAGAATGCTTGAATTTCTTGTTTATTTTCAGTAAAAGGGTTCATTTGATGATACATTTCTCACAATAAGAAGCACGACTAGTACTCTGAAGGGAGTAATTTTATTTTAATATAATCAGCACCCTTCCGATATTTACCCCTACTTCCTCTTTAGCGTCACAGGAGTGTAGCTACATACATGTTCATCTACTTACTTTACTAAATGGCCTCACATACAGTATATACTAATGTACGTAAATTATTATACCTCATATCGTTTCCTTCTTCAAACATAAAAACAACACGATATTATTTCCAGTTAACTCTTATAAATTACTAACGAATTTAGACCTTATTCTAGGCAAAAGGATAATATTGAAAAAAACACTGAATCTTATTTCGATGGAAAAAGAATTTATTGATAAAACAAATAACGAATAATTTAAAAAACAACTTTATTTGATACATTTGTTATTTATAAATATATCTTAAAATCGAGAAACAATTTTTACAACAAAAAAGACGGACCTTTTCCAAACAAAAACCTAAGTCCTACAAGTTGGTCTAAAAGAATAAGAAATTTAAATAAAAATATTTTATTTACTCCACTAAGGTTTTAAATATCAATTAATACTTATTATGTGGATAATCTAGGATATTTAAGGTATTTCAATTCAAAAACAATCTGTTAAGTTTTGTCGTTAAAAATAATTCATGATTGGCCTGCTTTTTTGACGCACGACAGTTTGTAATGTGTCAGGATAAAACCACACTAAAACTGTGTAAAGTTGCTGTGTATTGTTACTATAAATTTATAAGTGTATATTTTTCTATTTGAAATGAGGTGTTTTAAGATTAAAGTTAAATAATGCATGTTTAGAGAAACATTTTAATTTATTATATTTATGTATTGTAAATATCATCTGAAGCAATCTTACAAAGTTATCTAAATAGCAATAATTTGAAGTTGCGTCCAGTGTAGCTAATTACATGTGTTACTTTTTATTTTCATTCCAAACAAAGTTTTTATGCAATATAGCTTAAATAAGCAAATAATTAGGGATATAATTAGGATGTTTGTAATATAGTAATGAAACAAGTAATATGAATTTTTTTATAAAGTTAATTCCTACTTAAATCAACTAACATTTTCATGCAATTTTCCTTTATTGTTACTATGTATGGTGTTACTATTTCTAATTTTATTTGTTACTATTTATATCTATTCTTGTTCCTCACTTGCAGTGTATTGTATTGTCTTTTCTCTTTCCTTTTGCATGGTCTGTGTTTGAAGCAAGGTTCGACAAAGTTATTCCAATTTGTTTGTTTATTTTATCCTTTTTATTCATTCCTAATTCTAGAGCATTATTTATGATATTGTATGGTAACCAAGGCAACAAGTTATACAATGGAAGTTTTACACATAGATCTTTGAGAAGTTAATTTAAAGCTATAGACAGTTAGCTCAGTACAAAAAAGCGCTAGACTTCGAACTTGAAGATACTCGTTTCGAATCCAACGTGGCCTACAAAATATATTTAATTTAATTATTGTGTAAGTGTTTAAAGCAACTGCATTAACATCAGTTGTCATTTACTATAGATTAAACTTAATTGGATTAATAGAAACCTATTTAATTATCGATTGAAAATGTATAATAAAAGATATATACGTTTATATATACATACATATGTATATATATATATATATATATATATATATATATATATATATAATTATTTTTCTTGAAAATGCTGATACTGTTTTATCGGCGTAAAGCTTTGAATAATAAATGTATTTAAAGTATTCTTGTTTTTGAAATATTTTCAATTTATTTATATATTTATATATTATTATTTATATATATATTTTTATATGTATACTATTTGTATATTTATTATATATATATATATATATATATATATATATATATATATATATATATAATATATATATATATATATATATATATATATATATAATATATATATATATATATATATATATATATATATATTAAATATGGTGATATGTTTTCTTGTAATATAGTTAATAAATTAAAAATATTTCAAAAACAAGGATACTTTTAATGAATATATTTATTCAAAGCTTTTCACCGATAAAGAAGATGCTGGTACTATTTTATAGGCGAAAAGTTTTGAAGAAATATATTCATTAAAATATTCTTGTTTTTGAAATATTTTAAATTTATTTTATATATATATATATATATATATATATATATATATATATATATATATATATATAACAGGATTGTTTGAGATAATAGAAGGAATTTAAAAGCAAGCCAGTAATATCACTTCATAGGCTATTTAAACACCCCTCAAGGTCTCAGTTCAGATTTAGCGTTACAATTATACCAAAGCACCAGTAAATATCAGAGACAGAAGGTTACGTCACAAGGATGGTGTCATGCATCACTCTCTCCTATCTGTGTCGCGACACTCGGGGAAATGTATCATCCATGTCACTGAACATGAATACAATTTTCATAAAATGGCTGTCCTTGAACAACATTACATTTTCCCCTAAACTCAAAAGTTGTATCAAATTAACACATTCATGTTTAGATTTGAAATACGTTTTATAGAAAATATAATGCAGTAATTGGAAATTTTAAAATAAATTTTAGCTCAGTCAATCAATATGAATTAAACATTTTCCCAGTATAAAAGTAATTCAAATAAACTGAAGAGAATTACTTTCTACTTCACAAAATTACAAAATAATTCAAATTTTCATTTAAAGGAGTACAATACTTGACTCGTAAACAAAAATTCTTGGTTCTCAATCTAAGGTTACGAAAAATAACTTCTGTGTGATACTTCCATCCCTTAGGTCAAATCACCTCTGAGTGTTAGTAGTATCTGTGGACTAAAGCCTTAGTAATAAATTGCCCTCTAAAGGTAGAAGCTTAGCGGCTAAAGGGCTAGCTTCTAGCTAAATCAAGCCTTGAACCAGGCCCAGGATTATGACAGTCCCATTGTCAAGAAAACCCTATCAACCCGTTAGTTTTAGACCGCCTGTTTAACCAAGGTTCCAAAATATTTTGGTTTTCGGTCGTCGAATACATTTAGATAAGCATCATCAACTGTGCAGGAACCAACCACATTGTAGGAGAGAAAAGGAAATATATCCAGAGTGTTCAAGAACATAACAGTTACTACTGAGAATGTAGAAAGATTTATCAGGTAAACTTTGTTAGGATCGCCTAACCTTCCAGTCGCTCTGTAAAAAGGCATATAAACAATTGGGATAGTAAAGCTAAATCTGGGAAATATAAACCTGTAACGATGACTGTTTGTATTTGGAAAGCAAAGCCAGCTAACTGAATAATAAAAAGTGATTAAATGAACTTTAGACATATTTTGTACAAAACTAATAATAAAGTATTTATAAAAATACATTAAAACTAACATTTCATCACCTATAATTTTTTCACAAACAATAGTTTGGAGTTACAATATATAAAGATTCCTTCTATGTTTATGTAAGTATGATTCTAATTATGTTTTAAAAGGTTTTTATTTATAACTTTTAATTTTCAAGAAAAATAGTGTTACACCGTTTAAACTAAGGAAATAGAGCAAAAAGGAAAACTATTTTTCAATGGTTTAAAGTTTTATAATTACCATTACATTCACGGTAAATATAGGCTGTAGAACGTCAGACGAAATAGGTTCATTGTTACAAATAGTCGTGTTGCATGTTTTGCGTTTTGGTGGGCTCGAATTGTAAAGCCACCCATTGTGTTCCAACCCCTTGTTTTGTCTCTACACTGACGTGGTTTGGGAAATGGCTCCGCTGCCTAAGGTGAGCATTGTCTGCATTTAATTACGTATGTTTTATTATTTAGGAGGCAAAAATATGTCAGTTATTTTTAACCCTTGTTTTAATTTATCATAAATAAAGAATAAACATACAGTGTATATACTTAAGTGCTTTAAAACACTTTTACTTCTAAAGCAATTTTTAAGATGTGTGAATTAAGTCTATCACTGCAGGATTGCAGCATTATCAGTTGTAGGGTGAAATGAGTTCTATAATATCATGCAAAGAGAAAGTAAAGTTCAGCTTAGAATATAGTAGAGACTCTTCTCTTTTACAACGTATTTGACGTCCCCCTTCATAACACCCATGTGGTTGCACGCCCTCCGCCATTTATATTTGGTCAAAAATTGCAATCTGTTTATGAAATGATAGCTGATTATAGTAAACATGAGATATTTAATTAAGGGTTTAATATAAATATTTGTATAATTTATTACACCCTACAACTTATTACCTTGGAGGCGTAGACTTAATTCGTGGCTTACACGACTTGTATCTTGAAATTGTTTTAAGAATAATAATGTTTTTAGAATTTGTTCTATTATTTTATTTATATTGTATAAACGTATTGTATTTATCGACCTCTGGCGCTTATTAGTTCTTTAAAATATTCGATTATTTCGTCAGTTAAAATTTTATGAGTTTAAAAATTAAAATAAATTAAAGTTTTAAATATCAAACAAAACTTTCAAGTTAAGTTACAAAATCATAACAATAATAAAAAATATAGTTACATAGATCTATTATAAAATGAATTTTTTTAAACATCATACACAATAACACCCAATTCCCTAATTATTTTACAACACAAAGTAAATGTTTTGGGGAATGTACTTTCGTTCGGAATAATCATACATAATTAATTATTCTATGTACTTGTAAAACGTCAGCTTCGAAATATCACAATTATCAATAACATTCGTGACAACTTTTAGTTATTTAAGTTTATAAACTAAGAAATTTATTAGAAATTATATTAAGGTCAATAAATATAAAATAGGTTAATAAAATGTACATATGTATATATATATATATATATATATATATATATATATATATATATATATATATATATATTATATTAAATATGGTGATATGTTTTCTTGTAATATAGTTAATAAATTTAAAATATTTCAAAAACAAGAATACTTTTAATGAATACATTTATTAAAGCTTTTCGCCGATAAAATAGTACCAGCATCTTCAGGAAAATAATTATCTAATAAAATATTTTTACAAAATTCTGTAAAAATTTTAATAATATTTTATTAGATAATTATTTTCCTGAAGATGCTGGTACTATTTTATCGGCGAAAAGCTTTGAATAAATATATTCATTAAAAGTATTCTTGTTTTGGAAATATTTTAAATTTATTAAATTTTATATATGTGTATTTGTATTTTTACATAGAGTTTTAACCGTATTTATATAACCCCACGTCAAGGATAGAATTTATGCATGAACAATCAGGCCGTAGACCTTGAATTTGCATTTAAATTGGAGGATTAGGAGACATTAAAAGTACATCAGACCCTTTTCTCTTTGCTTCTTTAAAAACACACATAAGCTATACCTGAAAATACATTAGTTTTTTGACGCGTAAAAATAAAAATACTGTTTCTTTTGCAGGAGCTATAAAATAAAATATTTTTCAAATGACCGTTCCTGGTTGTGTTACCTTCGGGAGGGATTTTGTATAAGTTACACTATATGAATTTTATTGGAGCACACAATTAAACAATTAAGTAGAAAAGAATATTAGTTAATAAAATAAAGATGATCTAGAACTTCAATAACTTCCACTATTTGCGAAAAGTGAAAAAGAAAAATAATACAAACTAAGGATATAAAATACAGTGAAGGAAAATCAGTAAATATTTTAAAATATCATTGATTTTCTGTGATCATTGGATCACATTTTTGCTATAATTATATCTAGATTGTTTAATGTTAGATATACGATATTATGAACAATATATACTAACGTTAAATTCATTTCTATAGGCCGTCAATAAGATGAAGTGGAGTTAAATATATTAAAGCCAATAATAATACTAATTTTTAAAAGATATCACCTTTAAAATCAGCTTAAACATAATGCCTAAAGGTAAAAGGCCTAAATTGCTAATGATTTGCCAGGCAATGTGTCACCGTTTTCCTCCAGGAAATGTTGTTAAACCTACTCCAACTAGATCTTTAAGCTAGACAGAATTAAGACAACTTGCTAAAGTCAATTACTAAATTATCTTTTAGAACTGGCGACTAACTTTAATGGACTAACTCAACTACTACTGATTACTGAAATCAAAGTTTCAATTGAATCAGAAAACTAAAATAGTTGTAATCATGTTTATGCAATTTAATCCTTGTAATAGGTTAAAAGGTTTATTTGGTGCTCAAAAAGTTTGATTTGAACTTATGCCTATTATATTGTAGGTAAATGGTAAACACCCTGTCCTTACCGATGGTAATAAAGTCGCTATGAATATAATATTGCGATTTGACACTGAAGTCGGATAGTCACAGATCTGAACTATGTTTATTTTTCCGTTTGATATAAAAGAACAAACACATTTAAAAAAGTATTATAATGAATTTAAAAATAAATTCCTACTTAAATCAACAAAGAAAAATTGTTATAGTTTCTATTTATTTTAAAAGTTTATTTATACAAATATGTATATACATGTCCAAATAACCTCACCGATGGTAATAGAGTCTTTATCTAAAAACAATAGATAAGTTTTAACACGTAACATAAAGTTTATTACGGGCCTTTATTAATAAACATTATATTTTATATTTGTTTTCTCTGATATTTTTTACGTTTCAAAACAAGTTTTTGTAAAAAAAATGTTTCTGGTTTTCTACAAAAATCATGTTTGTAAAAAGATTTTATATGTCAACAGAGATTAACTTAAAGAATATAGCATAGTACGTTGAAATCGGTGTCAAGAAAGTTTGCTTTATGTTCCTTATGGATGGATGCCTCTAAGAAGATTTGTCTTCGTAGAGGTGCTTTTAGGGCTGTAAGTGGCACTACTCAGGATGCAAGGCTCCAGTATATTACGCACAAAACATCTCAATAAAAGAACCCAAGTTGTTTTTTACCATTGTGGCGGAATACAAAAACCGTGGTATATTTTATACTTACTAAACAAAAGGGTATTGTTTGTTTATTTTTGTTTGAGGAATAATTTTATTTTTATATACGAAATTTAGTCAAATATTATTTGACATTATTTAATATAGAGATTGATATTTTAAACAAGTAACATTTTAGACAAGTTTTATTTTAATTTTTCATCGGTAGATAAAGTAAACATACGTTACTCATATAAAAGTAGAATTTATGAAATGAATATAATCTGTAGGATATTTAAACAATGCAGAAGCAAGAGTATAAAATATGTAAATAGCAACATTACAGACAATAGGGCAGTGGAGAATAAAGAGATTCGTTTAGTTATAACTTTTGGGCAGTAATACAACTTTCTTTATTTCACTTTTGCACTACCATCACTCCATTTTTCTGTTTTTTATTTATTGTATTTTGTACATCCTTTTACGCCCAAATTCGTTCTTACACACAATTAGTGTGAGTCTAATTTAAACTATCCGAAGCTACTTATTGTTTCCGCAAACAATAAACAATAATTTTGATGGTAAAGTAAGAACAGATGTATGAGGACAATGGTCGAGGAGCCTTGAGAGGATAATAGAAAGAGCAGTGAACCGGCAGGTGAAGAGCAGCAAAAGTCAAGCTACAAGGGGGGGGGGGGGGGTCAGTAGGAGGAAAAAGAAATAAAAAATGTGTCCCTAAATTTTATATACTACTTCATATTGTTTAGTTTTTTCTTTAGCCTACTCTCATGTTTTCATGAGGTAAAGGTTTCACCGAAATTAAACAAAAATGTAATGAGTAATAAAACCTACAAAATAATGTATTTGTTATCATTGTTCTGCCTTTATATTTCAATAATTAATGCTGAGAGTTTTTTTTAATTATATCAACATTGATTGAAATTAACAATACATAAGATATTGTAATTATTTACTTTAACTAATCCTTGCAACTTGTCCTGGATCCTAGTTGAAGTCAAATCTTCATGTCCCCAGTATTCATTTATAATTTTTCACACACCCAAAAATGATTGAATTATAAATATATTTACGATATATGGTTCTTGGGTATGAATTTCCTTGATCGTATCATAAGAAGTGGTTACCTGCCTGTCATGGAGATGATATATTGTGCTAAATTAGCAAATAATTCGGTTTTATTGGGAAATAACGTTGTGTAATAACTTTAATGAAATTTTGAAATGTTTTACCTTTTCTTTGTTTATTAGGTTTTTTCATAAATGCTATTCCTTTTAGAGCACCTATACTTCCGTCAGAGAATCAACCTGCCAAAGTGATAAATTAATTGCATCCTATTCCCAATACAAGGGGATGATTGGGCCGTTCCCTTAACTATATAAAACTATTTATACTTTATCCTTCTTTTCCCTGGTGTTGCAACGGGTTGGCTCTTCTGTATTACTACGGTCGAAGGTTTTTCTAGTAAAGATTCACTTCTCTGCTCTTCTTATGCATGATCTTCCTCCTGTATCTTCTACTGTGGTATTATATGTCCATTCGTTTCTCTTAAATATATTCAGAGCAAGTCGCGGGTTGGGGGAAACAACAATTGCATATTGCATGGAGCGGCCGCCTGTTGTTACAAAGAGCTTCTGTTCCTGAGTTTACGAAGATGAAGGACGTTAATTACAATATCACGTGATCTTCTTTTAAATACTTGAAAAGTGAACAAATTAACAAAGTTATTTTCAGTGTTATGAGGTTTTATTTTATTTCTAAGATTCAGATAACAAAGTATTAATATAATGTAAATTCATTTTAAGAAATTATACGTAGAAGTAACATACATATATTTCGATTAAATCACAAAAATTGTTTAAAGAACTACTATAGTTTGTATAATTCCCAATATAAGTAAATAAACTGTAGAAGTATACAATCACACTGAATCTGGTAATGTTGATGGATAACTTTTTTTTATAATATCATTCTCCAAAATATGTTGTTCATTCATTTTTTATCAACAACGATCATAAAAATATAAATGGTGATAAATACATTTACATTGAAAGACTCTTTGATACATTATTACTATGTATTTCTAAACACCTAAAACAAGTATTGTAAACATCGCCCATTAAATGATAATTAAAAATTGTCTAATTTAATTATTTTATTCATCCTTGCTAATAAATGCAAAGTGACAAAGAGTGAATAAGTAAAAAATGTAAATCCATCCAGCATCGAACTATTGCAAGTCTACCCCTCCCTCGCACGATCTGACGATATAGAAAATCAGTTCGGCATGATATAAATTGGCTTCATCACTAACCGAAAGAGAGGCTATGCAAATGTGTTTCTGAAATATATGTAGCGAGACAATGTATGCGCATTCAAACGGAAATATATTCTAAAATGTATTACAATATAGCTATATTTTAGCTAAAGTTTCAAATTAGTACTAAGCAAGAAATATTTATTTCTTTTCAGAAGCTGCAAACTACTTACATTCTGTATGTTTGGCGTTTTCCAACTGATTTTGTATTAATATGGAATAAAACACCGTCGAAAAAATTACATTATATTATGAAACAATATTTATCTTTATAGTATTTATTGATATTTTTGTCAGACAAATAAATGGGCAAGTGTTTCAATGTTACAATAAATTCAGAAGAAACGTTCTCTACGAAGAAAAATTATTTTTACGGTATATTATTTCTAAAAAGAACCACACAGTAGGCGGTTTAATCAAACATTCCGGAATTGTTTTGCCAAAAACGTCATTTTGAGATACAATATTGGCTTACCTGAAGGTCTCATAGTTGAAGCTATTGGTTATATTACTCTATACTGATAAATGGATTCTCGTAGAGGAAAACTATGTGAAATGAGTCAAAATAGATTTCGGAGGGTATTTTATTTAAAGCTAAGTGCAAGAATATTTCAATACACAGGGACCCTACTTTTAAGTAAAATTTTAAGACATAACCTGCAAAAAATTAGCGAAATATGTAAAAATCGTCGGTGGAATATTTCTGTTAAGAAGATGATTATATTTTGATCGGTTTCTCCAAGTCATTCTCAAACTTGAAATATATATAAGGATAGGCATTGCCACATGGTATATTTAGGAATTTCAAAACTCTCACAAAAGCACCACCGGAGGGCTTCGAAAATATTAAATGATTCATTCGTGAATTGTTGATTGCTACTATTGTGTCTCCAAATTTGTAAATTTTTCCTCCAATCCAGTTATTTGTTTGAAGGTGTTATTAGTTGCAAATTATAAATGCTCGAATTCGCGCAGGTAGATTTACTAGCCATAATCATATAATTATTTACATAATGTTATAGATGATAATATGAGATTGAATTAAATTCATTTAATATTAAATGTGACAATTTAATTACCAAAACACTAAAATAATATTAATAAAATTACCTAACTACAATATTATTATTCATGTATCACTTACGCCTTGTAAAACGGGAACAATTCATAATAACTATTCACCATTCGCTACCAGGAAGCCTTTAAATTATCGAAAAAGAAATAAGATGGGGTTATCTTGTACCATTGGAGCCCAAGCTTAATGTTTTGAATTGTTTGTCGCCCCGGAGGCCATTAAGAATTCTCCATGCCACATTAGTGATTACATAATGTATTTATATCATCAAATTGTTTTAACTTGATTGGTAACTATTTCTGTGAAACAACTCTTTTGCTTCTCGTCTGTAATTTAATTTTGTGTGAAATGTTTATATATAGTAGTTTTATGTTCTGTCTTAAGTGTTTGGTTTTAATATTTTGCACATTAGGTGAGGTTGGTTGTTGTGCAAGCTTTCAACAATGTTTTATTGTTTATAGGTTACAATAATAATTCTATCTTACATTATTCTATACTGAAAGGTCTTGTAAATTATAAAGGAGGTTTAGTATATATACTTACACGTAGTAATAGTATAGTACATTACATGTAGTATATTATATGTATACCACTTACATGTAGTATATATACACTTATTGTATATATATATATATATATATATATATATATATATATATATGAAATATGTTATCTTGTTTAATAATAAAAAAAAACTAAGATTATCCAAATAAAAGAATTATTTATTAATTTATTAATAATTAATTCTCGTATTTGAATAACCTTAGTTGTGTGATATATATATATATATATATATATATATATATATATATATATATATATATAGAGAGAGAGAGAGAGAGAGAGAGAGAGGGGGGGGAGTGGGTGTGACCTTTTATATTTAGAGAAACATTTTAGTCAGTGTAGGACTAAATGACTTAGGAGGAACTTCTGCATTATTATTGAAGTTATAAATCCTTCAAAACTGCCAATTACAATTAAAACAATAGTCTTAGCAAGTATAAAATCCTTTTGGTCATTTTGTGACCAAATACTTTCAATACCTCATTAATACCATAGTTTGTAGCAAGTTTAATAATTAAACCGTGGTTTTATTAACTAAGCTATTTTAACCCGAGAGTTTCCCAGGATAAAGATCTAAGTAAACATTGTGCCAATAAATTGGTTAAAACAATTATTATTTTATAAATTGTGTGCGTAAAAACTAAACTTTCCCAAATAGTAAGTTTAAGGCTTTAAGAGATACAGATTCAGAATGCATTCGTCACGACGTTTAGCTTGATACAAGTTGTGTGTTTTGTCCAAGTATAAAATACAAACTCGCCGTCAGCTGTGATAAAAACATTGTTGCTCTTTCTAATGATAAACTCTCGATTTATTAAGCCTTAGGGTGGGCTTGGCCTATTTAAATGGCGCCAGAACTCAAGCTTTATACTGTTAATTGTACCAGAAGCTATTAAGCAGTGGTAATGGCTCCTTTGGCGGTAATTATTTATCCCGTCAATAGATTTCCTTGTTACTTTATTTCACACCACGGTGTGTATTACTCCGATACGATTGAACGAATTTATGATGCTTCAAATATAAACCGGCAAATATTTATTATTTTTTTTTATTAGTTTGAAAAATACATTAATGTTTATAACGGATATATGTCCCGCCGGTGGGAGGGTTTTCCCGTCTTCTCAACGCAAAGCTGCAGGTGACACAATTCTCGGTGGTTTCTTGAACAAAAACATTTGTATCATTTACCTTGTAAAATACATGTATATGCAATCGAAAAATCTTTCAAAACTCTTCATCCTACGTGAAAGAATCTAAATATAAAAAGAGATTTAAAAAGGAAACCAAAAAGTTATTTAAACACAGATTCGCCCAGGTATTAAATAGTATTTCATATTCAGTGCACAAAGATTTAAATAAAAAATTTACCTTAACAAATTCATTTATTGTTTTTAGGTTAATTTAATATAAACCTATACGACTATAAACTCATTTTTTAAAATTTGATAAAAATAAAAGATAAAATTTATTGATTTTATTTTTTAAATAGATTTTAAATTCCACAAAATGAAACGAATTGAAAAAAATTAACGAAAAATGGCGAAATATTTTTATTATACTTTAGTACGATACTAAATTTTAAATTCAATGTTCCATTCTGAAACAAACAGACATAAATTATTGTTGCAGTGTCCCCGTTATAGACCTTTGTCCTTTCTGCTCATTTCAGCTGGGATCTACGTAATGCAGAGCAGGGGTTATAGAGATGGTGATAAATAATACGGTTAATGTAATGTACGTGCTTGTCTTGGTATAAAGTCTGTATGCTTTCAGGCAAAATGTGAGCATTGTTCCAAGGATTAGTTAAAGTAAATAATTACAATATTTTATGTATTGTTAATTTCAATCAATGTTGATATAATTTAAAAAAAACTCTCAGCATTAATTATTGAAATATAAAGGCGAAACAATGATAAAAAATATATTATTTTGTAAGTTTTATTACTCATTACATTTTTGTTTAATTTGAGTTCTTCAACTTATAAGAGCTCCTTATATTATTCTTACCTTTACGATACAGAGAGTATCATTTGAGTGGGACAATTCATCCGTCATTACACAGATTCCTCCCAAGTATCAAGCGACATGAACTCATCTCTGCAATCCCCTTATCTTATCATTGACGAACATGGATTTCATTACATTTGCGCTGTGGTGTGGTAGTCGGCTACGGTTCAAAAGGATTTATTGTTGGAAAAACTTTCAACTGCTAAAACATTTGATCCAGGTTTTAATGATACACCATTTCGGAGCCCTCTACTGTGTATAAGTTGAAACTTACTTTAAATTATAACTACAAAACAGCATTATCTAACATCGCCGCAACAGCCATGTATATAGGCCTTAACTATATTATATATTTTTCCATTATTAATTTTAACATTTAGCCTACATATAAATATATATATATATATATATATATATATATATATATATATTTATTTATATATATATATATATATATATATATTTATTTATATATATATATATATATATATATATATATATATATATATATATATATTAAATATGGTGATATGTTTTCTTGTAATATAGTTAATAAATTTAAAATATTTCAAAAACAAGAATACTTTTAATGAATATATTTATTCGAAGCTTTTCGCCGATTAAATAGTATCAGCATCTTCCTATTTATGCTGATACTATTTAATCGGCGAAAAGCTTTGAATAAATATATTCATTAAAAGTATTCTTGTTTTTGAAATATTTTAAATTTATTAACTATATTACAAGAATCTTATCACCATATTTAATATATTATATTGCCTTACTAGGCTACTGGTGTTGTGAATATGTGCTCTACAGAGGTTAGTTCTATTAGTAATCCATCTTTAACAAAAGATTTAAATTTATATCAGAAACGTAAAATTCAATTAATGAAAACTAATTGTAATATATTTTTTAACAAACAATGTATTATTAATAATATTTTTCTCTTATTAATAATATTAATAACTTTTACTGTCCCTCTCCCTGTACTGTCCCTCTCCCTGTACTGTCCCTCTCCCTGTACTGTCCCTCTCCCTGTACTGTCACTCTCCCTGTACTGTCCCTCTCCTTGTACTGTCCCTCTCCCTGTACTGTCCCTCTCCCTGTACTGTCCCTCTCCGTGTACTGTCTCTCTCCCTGTACTGTCCATCTCCTTGTACTGTCCCTCTGCCTATACTGTCTCTCTCCCTGTACTGTCTCTTCACCTGTACTCTCCCTCTTCCTGTACTGTCCCTCTTAATGTACTGTCCCTCTACCTGTACTGTCTCTCTCCTTGTACTGTCCCTCTCCTTGTACTGTCCTTCTCCCTGTACTGTCTCTCTCCCTGTACTGTCCCTCCACCTGTACTCTCCCTCTTCCTGTACTGCCCCTCTTAATGTACTGTCCCTCTACCTGTACTGTCTCTCTCCTTGTACCGTCCCTCTCCTTGTACTGTCCCTCTCCCTGTACTGTCCCTCTCCCTGTACTGTCCATCTCCTTGTACTGTCTCTCTTTTTGTACTGTCCCTCTCCCTGTACTCTTTCTCTCCCTGTACTGTCCATCTCCTTGTACTGTCCCTCTGCCTGTACTGTCCATCTCCTTGAACTGTCTCTCTCCCTGTACAGTCTCTCTCGCTGTACTCAACCTCTTCCTGTACTGTCCCTCTTCCTGTACTGTCCATCTCCTTGTACTGTCTCTCTCCCTGTACTGTCTCTCTCGTTGCATTCTCCCTCTTCCTGTACTGTCATTCCCCCTGTGCTGTCCCTCTACCTGTACTGTCTCTATCCTTGTACTGTCTCTCTCCTTGTACTGTCCTCCTCCCTGCACTGTCCCGCTCCCTGTACTGTCCCTCTCCTTGTACTGCCCCTCTCCCTGTACTGTCCCTCTCCCTGTACTGTCCCTCTCCGTGTACTGTCTCTCTCCCTGTACTGTCCATCTCCTTGTACTGTCCTTATCCCTGTACTGTCACTCTACCTGTACTGTCCCTCTCCTTGTACTGTCCCTCTCCATGTACTGTCCCTCTCCCTGTACTGTCCTTATCCCTGTACTGTCACTCTACCTGTACTGTCCCTCTCCTTGTACTGTCCCTCTCCCTGTACTGTCCCTCTCCCTGTACTGTCACTCTCCCTGTACTGTCCCTCTCCTTGTACTGTCCCTCTCCCTGTACTGTCCCTCTCCTTGTACTGTCCCTCTCCCTGTACTGTCCCTCTCCTTGTACTGTCCCTCTCCCTGTACTGTCCCTCTCCGTGTACTGTCTCTCTCCCTGTACTGTCCATCTCCTTGTACTGTCCCTCTGCCTGTACTGTCTCTCTCCCTGTACTGTCTCTTCACCTGTACTCTCCCTCTTCCTGTACTGTCCCTCTTAATGTACTGTCCCTCTACCTGTACTGTCTCTCTCCTTGTACTGTCCCTCTCCTTGTACTGTCCTTCTCCCTGTACTGTCTCTCTCCCTTTACTGTCCCTCCACCTGTACTCTCGCTCTTCCTGTACTGCCCCTCTTAATGTACTGTCCCTCTACCTGTACTGTCTCTCTCCTTGTACCGTCCCTCTCCTTGTACTGTCCCTCTCCCTGTACTGTCCCTCTCCGTGTACTGTCTCTCTCCCTGTACTGTCCTCCTCCGTGTACAGTCTCCCTCTCTGTACTGTCCCTCTCCCTGTACTATCCTACTCCCTGTACTGTCCCTCTTCCTGTACTGTCCATCTCCTTGTACTGTCTCTCTCCCTGTACTGTTTCTCTCGCTGTAGTCTCCCCCTTCCTGTACTGTCCCTCTCCCTGTGCTGTCCCTCTACCTGTACTGTCTCTCTCCTTGTACTGCCTCTCTCCGTGTACTGTCCCTCTCCCTGTACTGTCCCTCTCTCTGTACTGTTTCTCTCCCTGTACTGTCCATCTCCTTGTACTGTCCTTCTGTCTGTAATGTCTCTCTCCCTGTACTGTCTCTCCCCCTGTACTCTTCCTCTTCCTGTACTGTCCCTCTTCCTGTACTGTCCATCTCCTTGTACTGTCTCTCTCCCTGTACTGTCTCTCTCTCTGTACTCTCCCTCTTCCTGTACTGTCTCTCTCCTTGTACCGTCCCTCTCCTTGTACTGTCCCTCTCCCTGTACTGTCCCTCTCCGTGTACTGTCTCTCTCCCTGTACTCTTCCTCTTCCTGTACTGTCCCTCTTCCTGTACTGTCCATCTCCTTGTACTGTTTCTCTCCCTGTACTGTCTCTCTCTCTGTACTCTCCCTCTTCCTGTACTGTCCATCTCCTTGTACTGTCTCTCTCCCTGTACTGTCTCTCTCTCTGTACTCTCCCTCTTCCTGTACTGTCTCTCTCCTTGTACCGTCCCTCTCCCTGTACTGTCCCTCTCCGTGTACTGTCTCTCTCCCTGTACTCTTCCTCTTCCTGTACTGTCCCTCTTCCTGTACTGTCCATCTCCTTGTACTGTTTCTCTCCCTGTACTGTCTCTCTCTCTGTACTCTCCCTCTTCCTGTACTGTCTCTCTCCCTGTACTGTTTCTCTCGCTGTAGTCTCCCTCTTCCTGTACTGTCCATCTCCTTGTACTGTTTCTCTCCCTGTACTGTTTCTCTCTCTGTACTCTCCCTCTTCCTGTACTGTCTCTCTCCCTGTACTGTTTCTCTCGCTGTAGTCTCCCTCTTCCTGTAATGTCTCTCTCCCTGTACTGTTTCTCTCTCTGTACTCTCCCTCTTCCTGTAATGTCTCTCTCCCTGTACTGTCTCTCTCTCTGTACTCTCCCTCTCCGTGTACTGTTTCTCTCGCTGTAGTCTCCCTCTTCCTGTACTGTCCCTCTCTCTGTGCTGTCCCTCTACCTGTACTGTCTCTCTCCTTGTACTGCCTCTCTCCGTGTACTGTCCCTCTCCCTGTACTGTCCCTCTCTCTGTACTGTTTCTCTCCCTGTACTGTCCATCTCCTTGTACTGTCCCTCTGTCTGTACTGTCTCTCTCCCTGTACTGTCTCTCCCCCTGTACTCTTCCTCTTCCTGTACTGTCCCTCTTCCTGTACTGTCCCTCTCTCTGTACTCTTTCTCTCCTTGTACTGTCCATCTCCTTGTACTGTCCCTCTGTCTGTACTGTCTCTCTCCCTGTACTGTCTCTCCCCCTGTACTCTTCCTCTTCCTGTACTGTCCCTCTTCCTGTACTCTCCCTCTCCCTGTACTGTCCCTCTCCCTGTACTGCCCCTCTCCCTTTATTGTCCCTCTCCCTTTACTGTCCCTCTATCTGTACTGTCCCTCTCCCTGTACTGTCACTTTCCCTGCTGCTGATTTTCATTCTATTGTGCTTTCATTTCCTTATACTTTACTTTAAAGAACATGAATTTTCCCTTTAAAGTTTATTTAACATAAGTTAAATTGATTGGATACAATTTATTAGTATAATATAGCCGGAGATTCTCATTAGATAAAAATATTATTGGCTAAAGCTATGGTTTGTGAAGATAATGTTCCTACATTCAACTTTTTCCGAAACAATAATAAAGTTCCTCTTCGCCAGGAAGAAACGCATTGTTTTAGATAACTTCATTGTCTCATCAGGGTGCAAGAACAGTCAACCTCGGCACAGGGGCTTGTAAGAAGGCCTCGCCATTTTTAGTGGTTAGTGCAGACCAAGGGTGAAATTAGATTTTAAAAAATTAGGATTTCAGTTAAACTCCTGACTCATATCACGTGTGTATAAGTTTGTATGTGTCTGCCTGCGCAAGTGTATGTTTGTAGTAGTTTTAAATAAATAATAAACACATTTTATTTATAACACTGTATATTAGCTCACATTTTTTTTTTTTGAAAACGAAACAGATTAATTTTTCTGAGAATAAAAATATATATATAAAATGATAAATTTATACTCATTTCAATGATTTATAACTTATCCTATGAGATGAGTTAGTATTTAACTTATCCTATGAGATGAGCTAGTATTTAACTTATCCTATGAGATGTGTTAGTATTTAACTTATCCTATGAGATGAGTTAGTATTTAACTTATCCTATGAGATGAGCTAGTATTTAACTTATCCTATGAGATGAGTTAGTATTTAACTTATCCTATGAGATGAGTTAGTATTTAACGTATCCTATGAGATGAGTTAGTATTTAACTTATCCTATGAGATGAGTTAGTATTTAACTTATCCTATGAGATGAGTTAGTATTTAACTTATCCTATGAGATGAGTTAGTATTTAACTTATCCTATGAGATGAGTTAGAATTTTACTTATCCTATGAGATGAGTTAGTATTTAACTTATCTTATGAGATGAGTTAGTATTTAACTTATCCTATGAGATGAGTTAGTATTTAACTTATCCTATGAGATGAGCTAGTATTTAACTTATCCTATGAGATGAGTTAGTATTTAACTTATCCTATGAGATGAGTTAGTATTTAACTTATCCTATGAGATGAGCTAGTATTTAACTTATCCTATGAGATGAGTTAGTATTTAACTTATCCTATGAGATGAGTTAGTATTTAACTTATCCTATGAGATGAGTTAGTATTTAACTTATCCTATGAGATGAGTTAGTATTTAACTTATCCTATGAGATGAGTTAGTATTTAACTTATCCTATGAGATGAGTTAGTATTTAACTTATCCTATGAGATGAGTTAGTATTTAACTTATCCTATGAGATGAGTTAGTATTTAACTTATCCTAAAAGTTCATTTACGACGTAGAAAAATATGAGTACAAAAATAAATTTTCACCTCAAAAATAATACATTTTACAATGTAAAATTGCAAAGAAAGTTTGTAAAAATATAAAGCAACCCTTTGGAATAAAATGTTATTAAGGTTTGTCTAGATAACAAATTGATATAAATTATGTGTCCAGGGACTCGTATGTAAAATTTATGACCGCATATTTCTAATAATTCAACTCCTAACTCTGGACCGCTGGATAATTTAACCCTGCTATTATATTAGGTGAAAGTAGCGCTAGTACGAAGTAGAAATAGAACAACACGGTGAATAACCCAGGCGGAATCTAATTTTACCATAACGGTTCGAAGTAACCAATCAACAACTGTATATTTTAGTACAGTTTTCTGCTTTTCGTAACATTACAATATTTTCCTCTGATGTCGCGTTTTGAAGTGACTCAATTTTCAAAACTCAAATGATGAATAGATTTAGTTTTTGAAAATGGAGTCACTCCAAATCTCGTCAAAGAGGAAAATATTGTAATGTTAGGAAAGGCAGAGAACTGTACTCATATATGTAGAAATCCTCCAAACAGAGATGAGAATGCGTATGTTAAGAATTTCATTCAATAACTATGCAATTATTTTCGCTTTTGATGTGGTTATGTTTCTGTTGTTTTTCAAAGATTTCCACAATTAAAACTGTTTTAAATGGTTGACGTATTGTGAAAATAATTTGGTGGAAAAAATTGTATTTCTTATATCCAACTCCATCAATCCACATTTCAATGAAATTCTTCTGAGAAAGAGGGAATATTTTGGTAAAATAAAGGGAAATATAAATTATGTATAGAAAGTGATCATTTTACTTACGTTAAACGTTTGTTTAGGACGCTGAAAGAGGTTTACACAAAACTAAATTTTACTGCCGCATATTAATTGCAAAGGGAGTTTGTATAAATCTACTGCAACCCGAAGGAATAACATGTAATAACTGATTGTCAGGATATAACATTTATATAAATTATGTTTCAGGGATACGTATGCAAAATTTATGACATTATATTTCTAATACTTCACCTCCTATCTATGGACCGCTGGATATTTTAAACGAGTCATTATTTTATTTTAAAATGACACTCGTACGGAGTAAAAGTAGAATAACACGCTGGTTTTCCTAGACAGAAGGTATTCCATAACGTTTTCATTTTCCGACTGAGCTTCGTAACGAGTAATCGATAGTTCCTGACAGTATCGACGTTTCAACTTTTAACTGAATTGTTTTAAATGGAGAAAGTATTTTGAACCTAATTTGGTAGAAACACGTATATACCTTACATTTATTTTATATTTACTTTTATTGATTCATTTCAATGAATTTAATTTCAGCAAGGAGACTTGTGTTCATTATTTTACTAAAATCTATCAGTATATTCTGCCTTTAAAGAATTCGGTACCTCATTTTATTTTATTTATGGTTAATTAAAAATGCTAATAAACCCCGTCAAGTCTCTACCTATAACAAAAACCCATAGAATGTTGCAGTTAGATTACACGAAACCTGGCATAATTGGTTAGCTAATGTCTCTGAGTGGTGCAAAGATTGAGATAAATAACGAAAACAATTATTTAAATCGTTCCAATCATCCACACAAAAATACAATTTGAAACTTACTTACAACGCAATACAGTCGAAAAAAAGATACCAAGAACTTGGCTGTTAACTTCCAACAGCAGACTTATGAAATTAAAAAGTTCAAAGGAGAAATAATCTCCTAAAGAGACTAGCGACTAAGAAATGAGGAGCAAGGGATAATGTGATGGCGACAGCTTATAAAACCTACATATGCCTAGTTATTGATATGATTCTCAAGTCAACTCTCTCTCTCTCACTCTCTCTCTCTCTCTCTCTCTCTCTCTCTCTCCCGATGGTAACCTAAGAAAATTAGAGGTTGTCCAAAACAACGCACAGAAAACCACAACTGGTTTAACAATATCGACAACAATAACTGAAATGCAATTGCAAGCGGATGTGGGACCACACACCACACACACACACACACACACACACACACACACACATATATATATATATATATATATATATATATATATATATATATATATATGTATATATATATACTTAAATATTTAATCCAACGTTTTGTTTTAACAACAAACCTGCAACTCAAATACCTATAATTATGAAAAAAAACCAATTTTAGTTACGCGTATGGACTTGTAACCTAACGATTACAAATAAATATTATGAGAACTTCAATTAAGTCATGTACGTTACTGTGATAAAAGATGTTGACTGCTGCAATGATAGTCTACGGCTCTAGCATGAAACTTCTACAGCCTGACACCTGATTAGTTACCTCATTAATACCATAGTTTGTAGCAAGTTTAATAATTAAACCGTGGTTTTATTAACTAAGCTATTTTAACCCGAGAGTTTCCCAGGTTAAACATCTAAGTAAACATTGTGCCAATAAATTGGTTAAAACAATTATTATTTTATAAATTGTGTGCGTAAAAACTAAACTTTCCCAAATAGTAAGTTCAAGGCTTTAAGAGATACAGATTCAGAAAGCATTCGTCACGACGTTTAGATTGATACAAGTTGTGTGTTTTGTCCAAGTATAAAATACTTTTGGTCATTTTGTGACCAAATACTTTCAATACCTCATTAATACCATAGTTTGTAGCAAGTTTAATAATTAAACCGTGGTTTTATTAACTAAGCTATTTTAACCCGAGAGTTTCCCAGGTTAAACATCTAAGTAAACATTGTGCCAATAAATTGGTTAAAACAATTATTATTTTATAAATTGTGTGCGTAAAAACTAAACTTTCCCAAATAGTAAGTCTAAGGCTTTAAGAGATACAGATTCAGAAAGCATTCGTCACGACGTTTAGCTTGATACAAGTTGTGTGTTTTGTCCAAGTATAAAATACAAACTCGCCGTCAGCTGTGATAAAAACATTGTTGCTCTTTCTAATGATAAACTCTCGATTTATTAAGCCTTAGGGTGGGCTTGGCCTATTTAAATGGCGCCAGAACTCAAGCTTTATACTGTTAATTGCGCCAGAAGCTATCAAGCAGTGGTAATGGCTCCTTTGGCGGTAATTATTTATCCCGACAATAGATTTTCTTGTTACTTTATTTCACACCACGGTGTGTATTACTCCGATACGATTGAACGAATTTATGATGCTTCATATATAAACCAGTAATTATTTATTATTTTTTTATTAGTTTGAAAAATACATTAATGTTTATAACGGATATATGTCCCGCCGGTGGGAGGGTTTTCCCGTCTTCTCAACGCAAAGCTGCAGGTGACACAATTCTCGGTGGTTTCTTGAACAAAAACATTTGTATCATTTACCTTGTAAAATACATGTATATGCAATCGAAAAATCTTTCAAAACTCTTCATCCTAAGTGAAAGAATCTAAATATAAAAAGAGATTTAAAAAGGAAACCAAAAAGTTATTTAAACACAGATTCGCCCAGGTATTAAATAGTATTTCATATTCAGTGCACAAAGATTTAAATAAAAAAAATTGCCTTAACAAATTCATTTATTGTTTTTAGGTTAATTTAATATAAACCTATACGACTATAAACTCATTTTTTAAAATTTGATAAAAATAAAAGATAAAATTTATTGATTTTATTTTTTAAATAGATTTTAAATTCCACAAAATGAAACGAATTGAAAAAAAATTAACGAAAAATGGCGAAATATTTTTATTATACTTTAGTACGATACTAAATTTTAAATTCAATGTTCCATTCTGAAACAAACAGACATAAATAATTGTTGCAGTGTCCCCGTTATAGACCTTTGTCCTTTCTGCTCATTTCAGCTGGGATCTACGTAATGCAGAGCAGGGGTTATAGAGATGGTGATAAATAATACAGTTGATGTAATGTACGTGCTTGTCTTGGTATAAGGTCTGTATGCTTTCAGGCAAAATGCGAGCATTGTTGCAAGGATTAGTTAAAGTAAATAATTACAATATTTTATGTATTGTTAATTTCAATCAATGTTGATATAATTAAAAAAAAACTCTCAGCATTAATTATTGAAATATAAAGGCGAAACAATGATAAAAAATATATTATTTTGTAAGTTTTATTACTCATTACATTTTTGTTTATTTGAGTTCTTCAACTTATAAGAGCTCCTTATATTATTCTTACCTTTACGATACAGAGAATATCATTTGAGTGGGACAATTCATCCGTCATTACACAGATTCCTCCCAAGTATCAAGCGACATGAACTCATCTCTTCAATCCCTTTATCTTATCATTGACGAACATGGATTTCATTACATTTGCGCTGTGGTGTGGTAGTCGGCTACGGTTCAAAAGGATTTATTGTTGGAAAAACTTTCAACTGCTAAAACATTTGATCCAGGTTTTAATGATACACCATTTCGGTAAATCATTTCGGAGCCCTCTACTGTGTATAAGTTGAAACTAACTTTAAATTATAACTACAAAACAGCATTATCTAACATCGCCGCAACAGCCATGTATATAGGCCTTAACTATATTATATATTTTTCCATTTTTAATTTTAACATTTAGCCTACATATATATATTAAATATGGTGATATGTTTTCTTGTAATATAGTTAATAAATTTAAATTTTTTCAAAAACAAGAATACTCTTAATGAATATATTTATTCAAAGCTTTTCGCCGATTAAATAGTATCAGCATCTTCCTATTTATGCTGATACTATTTAATCGGCGAAAAGCTTTGAATAAATATATTCATTAAAAGTATTCTTGTTTTTGAAATATTTTAAATTTATTAACTATATTACAAGAAAACATATCACCATATTTAATATATTATATTGCCTTACTAGGCTGCTGGTGTTGTGAATATGTGCTCTACAGAGGTTAGTTCTATTAGTAATCCATCTTTAACAAAAGATTTAAATTTATATCAGAAACGTAAAATTCAATTAATGAAAACTAATTGTAATATATTTTTTAACAAACAATGTATTATTAATAATATTGTTCCTAAATATGCACGAATTAATATTAAAAATAAAAGTAATGTAGCACAAAAAATATGTAAACAAGCAGAAATTCTGTGGGTTAGAAATGAAATCAAATTTTTATATAAGAAACAAAATGAAATAACTTTTGAAATTTATAAATTACATTTAAAACTAGCATTGTTTATGGATAAAACAAAATGGGAAGAAAAATTTAATAAAATTAATATCTTTTTGTTTAAATATAGAGAAAGAAAAATTAACAGTCTAACCAATAAACTAGATATATTAAAAATGAACAAAGATAAAAATAATGAAGTAATCATACAACATCATAAGTTTCACCCCAATTTTGTTAATTTAACAAATACAAAATTCACCCAAAATGAAATAAAAATTTTAGAAAATAATAATAAAGTCAACCTTAAAAAAGACATAAAAAGAAATATTGATACAATAATAATAGGAAGATGCTGATACTATTTAATCGGTGAAAAGCTTTGAATAAATATATTCATTAAAAGTATTCTTGTTTTTGAAATACTTTAAATTTATTAATTATTATATATATATATATATATATATATATATATATATATACACCCGTGTATATTAATAAATGTTGTACATAAATATCTCTAAGTGTTATGCAAACACTTTCTGATATATGTCAGAGCCTTGCAAGCATACTCTTGATATGTCGGATGTTCTCGACTTCTGTCTCTCTACAAATTTCTACTAATATCCATTGACACAAGTAAACGTCCATTCTCCCTTCTGTACTCTCCCCTTCCTCTACTCTCCCTGTCAATGTACTGTACCTCTCCCTGTACTGTCCTTATCCCTGTACTGTCACTCTACCTGTACTGTCCCTCTCCTTGTACTGTCCCTCTCCCTGTACTGTCCCTCTCCCTGTACTGTCCCTCTCCGTGTACTGTCTCTCTCCCTGTACTGTCCATCTCCTTGTACTGTCCCTCTGCCTGTACTGTCTCTCTCCCTGTACTGTCTCTTCACCTGTACTCTTCCTCTTCCTGTACTGTCCCTCTTAATGTACTGTCCCTCTACCTGTACTGGCTCTCTCCTTGTACTGTCACTTTCCTTGTACTGTCCTTCTCCCTGTACTGTCTCTCTCCCTGTACTGTCCCTCCACCTGTACTCTCCCTCTTCCTGTACTGCCCCTCTTAATGTACTGTCCCTCTACCTGTACTGTCTCTCTCCTTGTACTGTCTCTCTCCCTGTACTACCTCTCTCCCTGTACTCTCCCTCCCCCTGCACTTTCCCTCTCCCTGTGCTGTCCCTCTACCTGTACTGTCTCTCTCCTTGTACTGTCTCTCTCCTTGTACTGTCCTCCTCCCTGCACTGTCCCTCTCCCTGTACTGTCCATCTCCGTGTACTGTCTCTCTCCCTGTACTCTCCTCCTCCGTGTACTGTCTCCCTCTCTGTACTGTCCCTCTCCCTGTACTATCCTACTCACTGTACTGTCCCTCTTCCTGTACTGTCCATCTCCTTGTACTGTCTCTCTCCCTGTACTGTTTCTCTCGCTGTACTCTCCCTCTTCCTGTACTGTCCCTCTCCTTTTACTGTTTCTCTTCCTGTACTGTCCATCTCCTTGTACTGTCCCTCTGTCTGTACTTTCTCTCTCCCTGTACTGTCTCTCCCTCTGTACTCTCCCTCTTCCTGTACTGTCCCTCTTCCTGTACTGTCCATCTCCTTGTACTGTCTCTCTCCCTGTACTGTCTCTCTCTCTGTACTCTCCCTCTTCCTGTACTGTCCCTCTCCCTGTGCTGTCCCTCTACCTGTACTGTCTCTCTCCCTGTACTGTCCCTCTCCCTTTATTGTCCCTCTCCCTTTACTGTCCCTCTCTCTGTACTGTCCCTCTCCCTGTACTGTCACTTTCCCTGCTGCTGATTTTCATTCTATTGTGCTTTCATTTCCTTATACTTTACTTTAAAGAACATGAATTTTCCCTCTAAAGTTTATTTAACATAAGTTAAATTGATTGGATACAATTTATTAGTATAATATAGCCGGAGAGTCTCATTAGATAAAAATATTATTGACTAAAGCTATGGTTTGAGAAGATAATGTTCCTACATTCAACTTTTTCCGAAACAATAATAAAGTTCCTCTTCGCCAGGAAGAAACGCATTGTTTTAGATAACTTCATTGTCTCATCAAGGTGCAAGAACAGTCAACCTCGGCACAGGGGCTTGTAAGAAGTCCTCGCCATTGCTTAGTGGTTAGTGCAGACCAAGGGTGAAATTAGATTTTAAAAAATTAGGATTTCAGTTAAACTCCTGACTCATATCACGTGTGTATAAGTTTGTATGTGTCTGTCTGTGCAAGTGTATGTTTGTAGTGGTTTTAAATAAATAATAAACACATTTTATTTATAACACTGTATATTAGCTCACATTTTGTTTTGAAAACGAAACAGATTAATTTTTCTGAGAATAAAAATATATATATATATATAAAATGATAAATTTAGACTCATTTCAATGGTTTATAACTTATCCTATGAGATGAGTTAGTATATAACTTATCCTAGAAGTTCATTTACGACGTAGAAAAATATGTGTACAAAAATAAATTTTCACCTCAAAAATAATACATTTTACAATGTAAAATTGCAAAGAAGTTTGTAAAAATATAAAGCAACCCTTTGGAATAAAATGTTATTAAGGTTTGTCTAGATAACAAATTGATATAAATTATGTGTCCAGGGACTCGTATGTAAAATTTATGACCGCATATTTCTAATAATTCAACTCCTAACTCTGGACCGCTGGATAATTTAACCCTGCTATTATATTAGGTGAAAGTAGCGCTAGTACGAAGTAAAAATAGAACAACACGGTGAATAACCCAGGCGGAATCTAATTTTACCATAACGGTTCGAAGTAACCAATCAACAACTGTATATTTTAGTACAGTTTTCTGCTTTTCCTAACATTACAATATTTTCCTCTGATGTCGCGTTTTGAAGTGACTCAATTTTCAAAACTCAAATGATGAATAGATTTAGTTTTTGAAAATGGAGTCACTCCAAATCTCGTCAAAGAGGAAAATATTGTAATGTTAGGAAAGGCAGAGAACTGTACTCATATATATAGAAATCCTCCAAACAGAGATGAGGATGCGTATGTTAAGAATTTCATTCAGTAACTATGCAATTATTTTCGCTTTTGATGTGGTTATGTTTCTGTTGTTTTTCAAAGATTTCCACAATTAAAACTGTTTTAAATGGTTGACGTATTGTGAAAATAATTTGGTGGAAAAAATTGTATTTCTTATATCCAACTCCATCAATCCACATTTCAATGAAATTCCTCTGAGAAAGAGGGACGAGAAAGAGGGACGAGTAAGAGGGAATATTTTGGTAAAGTAAAGGGAAATATAAATTATGTATAGAAAGTGATCATTTTACTTACGTTAAACGTTTGTTTAGGGCGCTGAAAGAGGTTTACACAAAACTAAATTTTACTGCCGCATATTAATTGCAAAGGGAGTTTGTATAAATCTACTGCAACCCGGAGGAATAAGATGTAATAACTAATTGTCAGGATATAACATTTATATAAATTATGTTTCAGGGATACGTACGCAAAATTTATGACATTATATTTCTAATATTGCACCTCCTATCTATGGACCGCTGGATATTTTAAACGAGTCATTATTTTATTTTAAAATGACACTCGTACGGAGTAAAAGTAGAATAACACGCTGGTTTTCCTAGACAGAAGTTTTCCTTAACGTTTTTATTTTCCGACTGAAGTACGTAACGAGTAATCAATCAATAATAGTACTTATGATTCCAATGTTTTCCTGACAGTATCGACGTTTCAACTTTTAACTGAATTGTTTTAAATGGAGAAAGTATTTTGAACCTAATTTGGTAGAAACACGTATATACCTTACATTTACTTTATATTTACTTTTATTGATTCATTTCAATGAATTTAATTTCAGCAAGGAGACTTGTGTTCATTATTTTACTAAAATCTATCAGTATATTCTGCCTTTAAAGAATTCGGTACCTCATTTTATTTTATTTATGGTTAATTAAAAATGCTAATAAACTCCGTCAAGTCTCTACCTATAACAAAAACCCATAGAATGTTGCAGTTAGATTACACGAAACCTGGCATAATTGGTTAGCTAATGTCTCTGAGTGGTGCAAAGATTGAGATAAATAACGAAAAAAATTATTTAAATCGTTCCAATCATCCACACAATAATACAATTTGAAACTTACTTACAACGCAATACAGTCGAAAAAAAGATACCAAGAACTTGGGTGTTAACTTCCAACAGCAGACTTATGAAATTAAAAAGTTCAAAGGAGAAATAATCTCCTAAAGAGACTAGCGACTAAGAAATGATGAGCAAGGGATAATGTGATGGCGACAGCTTATAAAATCTACATATGCCTAGTTATTGATATGATTCTCAAGTCAACTCTCTCTCTCTCTCTCACTCTCTCTCTCTCTCTCTCTCTCTCTCTCTCTCTCTCTCTCTCCCGATGGTAACCTAAGAAAATTAGAGGTTGTCCAAAACAACGCACAGAAAACCACAACTGGTTTAGCAACATCGACAACAATAACTGAAATGCAATTGCAAGCGGATGTGGGACCACACCACACACACACACACACACATACACACACACACACACACACATATATATATATATATATATATATATACTTAAATATTTAATCCAACGTTTTGTTTTAACAACAAACCTGCAACTCAAATACCTATAATTATGAAAAAAAACCAATTTTAGTTACGCGTATGGACTTGTAACCTAACGATTACAAGTAAATATTATGAGAACTTCAATTAAGTCATGTACGTTACTGTGATAAAAGATGTTGACTGCTGCAATGATAGTCTACGGCTCTAGCATGAAACTTCTACAGCCTGACACCTGATTTGTTAGTGTGAAATATCCCATGACCTTCACTGATCAGGAACGACCTCCGTTAGTTTTGTGACCGAATCCATGCCTAATAATCAATACCAAGAAACTTCCTTTGCTGAAATCGGTTTTCCGATGTACAGACAGCCACTCTATTCTCAAGCGTAAAGATCTGATTAGGCGCTTGAAGAAAATTCGTGAGAAATTACCACCCTTAACTCTAATATATGATTTTAATAATTTCTTGCTTGGGTTACTTTAATTCTATATTTACAAATTTTAAAATGTTTTAAGATTACATTTTATGAGATATAAAATAAATTTAAAACTTTTTATAAATAATTTTATATTTTCTTTCGTGAAAAATGAATGAACATTACGTGAAAATGAATACGAGGTACGACAAATTTCAATATATATATATACTCAATTATGTATGTATGTATATATATATATATATATACGCAATTATATACAACCCGACTATATATATATATATATATATATATATATATATATATATATGTATATATATATATATATATATATATGCATATATTTTTATACGTACATAATTGCAGATTTTAAAATAAAAATTTCAAATATATCTCAAATATAGAGGCTTGATTAAATATTTCATTAAAAATTTTAAAACTTCTGAAATACTGCTAGAAAATAAAAAATCAATATTTCATATACTACTGAAATATTTTGGAGTATCGATTTCAGTGGAAGAACGCGAATCAATGATTTGTTGTGAATGTTTAAGAATGTACAGGAGTTCGCAGGGCGTCCAAATATTTTCCAGTTTTGTAAACTTTATTAGGGTTTATATTTTGAGGAAAACTTTTTGATAAAACTGATTGTATACTACGCAGAAATACAATTTTATGGAAAAGAGATATGAATGTAAAATTACAGTATTCCGTAAAAATTCAATGGTGTATAATTTATGTAAAGGTTCGTGTGATGTTGCGAGAAGAAAGGGCGATATAATAGATTGCGAAGCTGTAATTCGAATTTGTACCCAGAGCACGCGCTTTTGTGAGCAAGAGTTCCATCTCCACTTACGTCGGTTTTACCCCCTACAATTGCTTACGTTAATGGCTACAAAGGGAGTTGGTGGGATCGTATTCACTTCGAAGTTTATACAGAACCGTATCGTATATCGATAGCCTTATATTAGTCGTTTTAATATCGGTTCTAAGATATTAACATGTTTATTTTGAAGAAATACTTCAAGGTAATACTTTTAAAAAAAGATTCAGGGTAGACGTTTCATTTTAAAATGTTATACACCATAGATGTATGGAAAATAATGCAATTACAGATTTGTATTTAGAGTATAGCTTTGTCACTGGGACTCTTGAATCACTGCAAAACCTCGTCATATAGACTCTTACAGGACTTTCCAATCTCTGCAATAAATATAATTTAAGTTGCATTCATGAATGTTTGCTCGGGAAAAAGATATTCGCTAACGACAATTTTTGAAAAGTTCCGATTTTAATTTTTTACCTACTAAACAATTATATGCGCCTCTTAACTATATATATAATCAAGTTTTTTTATTGTCATTTCTAAGGATTCTTCCATGTTTTGTGTATACTTACCATTATATTTTGTCTTACAATCTAAACAATTTTGCAATGTTAGTTATAAACAGATATCGTAAATAGTTTGTCCCTAATTTGGCGAAAGTAGTTTTTAATGTTACTAACTGAGCAGGATACAGCTGTGGTACAAAAAACTGCTACACTTAAAGGACAAATAATTTTCGAACTGCAATATTTGCTTATTCAAACACTTCCTCAGAATTTCCTTCACCACACTATTCCATTATATCTCTTTTCCCCTCCTGTTTGACTTGAACTATTGACTGTAAGAATATATATTTATGTTTTATAAAACATAAATGAAATTCCTTTTAATTACTTACTAGTTGTAAGAATATTCTAAATTACTTTAATCATGAAACTTATGTTTAGTTATAATTTTGCTAAGATGATAAATAAGTTCACGCTCTGTAAAACCCTCATTAAATTATTTTCCCTCGGTTGCAAAATTAGGGTGAAATAGTCATTAGGTAATTAGTAGTCATTAGTAATTTTAAACATTACTTTAGACTACGCACTTTCAAAACGGGTTGATAACATATTCCACTTCCATTTGTAGAGATAAACGTGTGTAAAATCCTATTTACACCTACAACAAATGTGAATTTTCGTTATGTATTACATAATTTATAAAACACATATATTATATTGTATGCATTAGTAAAAAAATATTTTATAAAACATAAATAACCGTGAAATATGTATCTTGTAATATATTTTGCAATTCTGGCTTTCAAATTACCAACTTTCGTACCTACATTAGATATCGGACAATTAAAGTTAGAGCGGCTACTAATTAAAGAATTAATAATTCATCGGTAAATCACAAACTACGTCCAAGTTAAAGTGTAAGTTTGTAGAGCGGTATAGTTTGGTAGCTAATTTAAAACTTGGAGTTACTCAAACATTTTCCTGGAGTGAAGCATTATTAATTTCCTGCACATATAAATTTGTTTGGAAAAATAATAGTCTTGGGTTTTGTAATGTTCACGTACCGTCAAAGGGAACGGCTTTGATTAGAACTAATTTGTACCTTAGACTGTTTAGTTATCTTTAGTATATTTTGTAAATCATATGGAGTTTCTAATAGGGTACTCCTTAGGAATGGAATCGGGATGGAGAATTTATAGTGAACAAGACGATTGGGGTCAAAATCGTACTTACGTCTATGAAGTTTTATTCACAAATACATCTGAAACTAGACACTCTGAAAAAGTTTGACACAAGAAGTAGGAATGAAACATCAGTATGTGCAGTACTTCTCAAAGTAGTATGCGCAGTATGCGCAGAACGTTTATCAACACTCTTCACTGTATTTTGCGCAGTATGGTTCTTCTGGCAAATGCTCACATATTAACTGCTCCGATTTCTAATATTAAAAAATCATTTTTTTGCGAATATCAGCTGTAAAATGATTTATTTCTAAACATACTTGTACTTACAGATTTAGTTCTCTATAAGGCTTTTAATATTTTGTCAGTCAGAAAAAATAATTGAAGTAACAGCTTTCTCTAATGAATATGTTTCAAATGTTTATGAAGTATATGGAACATAAGCCTTGTTGTTTTCAATCGTTATATTACAAAGGGTTAAAGTATATGCATTAGCCGATCTGTATAGGATAAAATTCTGTATAGGGTAGGGTTCTGTATAGGATAATGTTTTTGAAATGAGCCAATCACGATAAACATCCTTATGTAACAATCATCGTTAACTATGTGAGTATTTTTAAAAAATAAATAAATATTCCACAACTATTTTTTTAGGCCTATATCTTATTTTACCTCAATTAGACACTTATACAACATAGATTGATCAGCGATTTTATTGTATGAAAATAACTACTTAACCATTAACTGAATAGAGAAAGTGTAATTTAACGAATACTAACTTTACGAAACGTTTAAATTTACTAGAAGGCCAGAAAAAAATTTCAAAAATGTTTAGTTTTTCTCACTATAAACTCCTAAACTACATTTAATATAGGTCTATAAAGAAGAACTTACAAACATGTAAGTAAAATTTAATTATAATTTTATGTCTGGTGTTTAAGTTTTCATTTTTAATAAAACACTATATTTTAAATATACGTATAACATATTTTCTAGCAAGGAAAATATTTTACAGGATAGGTTTTGATCACTTTACATCAAATATAGTTTGGTCCAGACCTAATCATTTATTTGATCAATTGTTAAAAATGTCTAGTAAAGTTAGTAACTGAAGTGTTTGTTTCACTCATATTGTGAGCATTCACCAACCTCATTATTTATTTCTTGAAAGTATCAAAGTGTTGTATATTCTAAACTATTTTATTTATAGAGAATTAATAAAACTTCTTAATGTAATTATTTCATGTATTCTACAGGGCATTCTATGTACTGAGTAACCATCCCTAGAAGTATCAACGGCTTACCTAACTTCTGACATAAGGAATCTTAGTGTTTATTACCGAAGAGAACCAAGATAGTGATTACAATCAATACACAATATATCACAACACATAAAGACAAATAAAGCTGCGAATTATAATATGGAACGATTCTGAAACGACTCTAAAATCAGTTATTCAATGATTTGTGTATGCACGATCTCTCTTTAAATAGGTCCCAATATCTATTAGTATATAGATTTACATCTTGTGTATTAAATCAAACATATTAAATTAGATACACTTTTCATGTTTAGTTAGCATTGGTCCTGAAGCCTCCTGCGCATAATTGTAAAACTGGTTCTCAATTAATAATTTACACATCTTTAAAATGTATGAACGAAATACATATACATGTTTACTGAATTCTAAAGCTATTTGGTATTTATGTTGTTAGTAGTCAAACAGATGAATGTTGTTTTCGGGTTTAACACACAATCATGCTGGAAGATAAAGGAAATAAAATTGTAAATTGAGGTCAACTTTGATTTCCATCGAATCTTTTTTTTACCGTTTTAAATGTTCATGATATCTAAACATTAAAAATAATATTTTAACTCTTAACTAAAGAGTTAAGTCATATGCTCCATGTAATATTGCTAGATATCTAAATACTTCATTAGTGAAAGAGAGATTCTTTTAACTGTAATATTAACAGATGTCAAAATATTTCTCTCTGTTCTTCAGATATTATTTGGATAAAAACATATTTAAATATATTTAATATAAGCAACCATTTTTAAAAACTTTATATTACTTTCGGATTTTTTTATGTAACATGGCAGTTGTATGTAATGTTACATCAATAACGTTGCTCGTACAATAAAGTTAAGTATGATTTTGAGTCTTAAGCTATTTACAGACAAAGTAGAAACATTTGTATAGCTGTGCTTGGCTTTAAATTTGACCTTTTAGGTTGAAGGAATGTAAGCTCGTCACAAAGCTATTTATGCCAATAGTGTAGGAAAATGGTAGTCATAAAGTTAGCATTTTCTGTGTTAGATCTTCGACCCTTCTATTATCCGTACAGATGAGATGTATCCTGATGTACTGAAGTCGCTTAAAGGCAACTTTTCTTTTTCCTGCTGCTTATTAATAATGCATGA
Organism: Prosapia bicincta; assembly: GCA_036971475.1. Classification (NCBI taxonomy): domain Eukaryota; kingdom Metazoa; phylum Arthropoda; class Insecta; order Hemiptera; family Cercopidae; genus Prosapia; species Prosapia bicincta. Next base: position 100,285,424 of record JBAIZL010000006.1, on the reverse strand, counting down.
GCCGTGATGAAAGAGACCGCTTTACGAAAATTCTGTAAGATAAAGAGTCTAGAAAACTCGTACAGCGTACAACTTATGTTCGCGCTAATGTAGTCACTCAGACAGGTTTTAATAAACTCACTAACTTATACTGCTCATTGTAAGGAATATATTTTAGTTTAAAAAATTTGTATGCTAAATGAAATGTATGGTTTTTTCGTAGTTTTAATAAATTTTAAATAATATTCTTTTTCTCTACAGGGAAAAAAATAAACAGAATTAATAGAACAAACTCTTATTTGGGGCTTTATTTAGCAGAACTATTAAACCTTCACACTTGGTGACATATTTGAAAAGTTTTAAACAAATTTTTCTTTATTATAACTTCTCATGTTCAATCAACATAACATATAGAAGTTAGCAAAATGAACAAAACATATCCTAAAAAATAATGTTTACATATGCCAGACCAAGAGGTCATTTAGAACACGCTGCCAAGATCTCATAAAAACACTCAAAAACGAAAACACCCAAACAAACTTCGCCGCACATCTCTTATCCATAAACCACAACTACACATACACAACATCTCTACCTACAAATTCTTCAAAAACAAAACAACAATAGTCAACTATGCACAACCGTCTATTTATGTCTGTTTGTGTGCGCGCGCTCGTGTGTATGTGAGTGTGAGTTTTGAGACGTAGATGCCCCCTGCGACCAACACGACCTCAACTTCGCGCTCCACCACTTTGTAAAAATATTGAATCAAGCCGGTCCAGCCCAGAGCCGAACCCTGTGCAACGGTTGCCAAAATTTGCCTGAGAACCAGTCACTGGACTTATTATAAAAACCTATCTCGCTGAGATTTAACCCTTTAGCAATTAGTTCCCGGGAAATGGATTCGTTCTTAAGGCAATTTTGGCTTGGTGACCGTTGTCATTTGTTTTAATAAGTATAACCACTGTTGTTGTTCCAAGTTAATAAAAACATTTCTTTTTATTATCTTGAGATTTAATTTACATTACAGCACAGTTTGTAATTCTTTTAACAATTTAACTATTCTTTACTTCTTTAATACATTTTTCATTTAGTCAAAATAATTTTCTTTCCATTTTTTAAAATCAAATTAATATTTTACAATATCTTATCTTACCTGTAATAAGGATACATAATTTCTAATATTTATTATAAAATTTTAAAATTTAATCCTTCTTTGATATTTGTAAAAACATAATCTTTACCATTTATATTTTACTACATTTCAGAACGTCTACTTTAAATACAAAAAATACTTTAGTTTGACCCCACCATATGTTTTATAGTCTTAAACAACTTCATTTAAAACAATTTGTAAAAACAACCCTGTCATTATAAAATGATATCCTCACTTTTATATTGACCTTACTTATTGGCTTATATTGACACTTACTTTGAAACCAATTTAACACAACATTTAAACCCAAAAATCTTATCAAACTGCTATTATCACAGTTTATATATATATATTTGTAGATTATGCAACACTGTTTTCTTGTATACACTTATCACTTTCACTTATGTACTTAAACAAGAATCTTACTTGGTATTTATGCGAGTACTTTCAAAGACTGGTTTTGTCTCCATCCTCGGGCATACTGAACAGGGTTTTATGTAGACTGCGAGCTGCGTGGATTTGCCGTTGACCTTAGTGTACCGTTAAGTTCTATTTTTAGATTCACTGCACTGTGCGAGTTTTTAGCGTTTGTTTTGGGGTTAATATTGTATATTAGATTGAATAATTTATCGTTTTTTGATTTTATTTGTATATGTTCGTTAATGATATTATTTTTATTTTTATAAATTTATAGTTGTTCCCAGATTGTCATTTTGAGGCCTTTTTGAACCATTTTTACTAGGTGTACGTTTTTTAATGTGGGGAATGTGTGTTTGTTTTTGATGGCGTGTGTGGCTAAGTTTGAGTTATAAATTTCAGGTTTGATGTATGCATTGAGGTGTTCTTGATATCTGTCTTTTAATTTCTTTTTTGTTTGGCCTATGTATATTTTATTACAGTCTGGGCATTCGATTTTGTATATTCCGTTATTAAGTGTGGGACATATTTTTTTCTGGTTGGTTTATTTTGTTGATTATGTTTCCTGTGTTTTTGTAGGCCACGTTAATATTATTATTTTTTAGTGTTTTAGTTATTCCTTTTATGTTGTATCTTGTGTATGTGAATGTAGTCCATTTTGTTGTTTGTGGTTCGATTATAGGTTGTTTTAATTTATTTAATATTTGAAATTCTAATTTATCTATAGTTTTTTTATTGTATCAATTTTTTTGGGCTATTTGATATATTATTTGTTTTTCTTTGGTTTTTTCTTCATTATTTAGAGGCAATTTTAGCATCCTATATAAAAGCGAGTTGTAAGCGGCCATTTTATGTTGTGGGGGATGGTTGGAGTGGTTTGGTATTGTATTAATGGTTTGTGTGGGTTTCCTATAAATAGAATATACAATGTTATTTGTATTTCTGGTCAATGTTAGGTCTAGATAGTTTATTTTATTGTTTATTTCTTCCTCCGTGGTGAATTGTATGTTAGGGTGTAAGTTATTGATTTCATTTAGAAAATGATGTTATTATTTATTGCTTTATTTTGTGAGATGTATAATCCATCGTCAACATATCGGATCCAATGTCCGTTGGGGTCGTGTGTTTTTATGGTTTTTGTGATTAATTCGTCAAGTTTTTGGAGGTAAATTTCTGATACTATACTTGATAGTGGTGATCCCATTGCTAAGCCATCTGTTTCTTTATATATCTTATTATTGAATATGAAATAGTTTTGGTTTAGTATGGTCTTTAGGCATTTTGTGATTTGGTTTGTGTATTTGGGTTAGGTTTTAAGGTCAGTTAATTTGTTTTTTATTATTTGGATGGCTTCGTTAATTGGTATATTAGAGTACATGTTTGTGATATCAAATGATATAAATTTGGTGTTTTTGGTTATGTTTATTGTTTTTAGTATTTCCGTTAATTCAATTGAGTTTTTTATGGTGTATTTATTTTCCAATTTAAGTTCGTGTTTTAGGTTTTTGGCTATTATTTGTGATATTTTATAGGCAGGTGCATTTTTAAAATTTATTAAGGGTCTTATGGGATTGTTGATTTTATGTATTTTGATGAGGGCGTTCATTTTGGGGGGTTTTGGGTTGTCTATTGTACATTGGTAAGGGTTTTTTTGGTTGAATAAATTGTCATTGTTTTTTGCTAATTGTATGATTTCGTTTTGGTATTTTTTGGTTGGGTCTTTGTTTAATTCTATACAATTGTTGGAATACACATAAGAAGCCTCAGGATTTGAATATGATTGATTGATTTTCGGGACGAAAGAAATTTTTTTTTAATATTTTAAAAATATACCTATAGAAGTGAGCAAACCCCTCAAGTGATTATAAATACAGCAATGTGTAATATACATTATATTAAGCTTTGAAGTGCTTATAAATTTGTCATTGTAACGTAATATTATAAGTCCATTTATTTATTTAAAATATTGAACAGCTAAAGTCATTAGAACGTTTAAAAGCAGCAATATTTCACAAATTCTAATGAAAATATTTAATACTCACATTTGTCAAAGACATTTATTTCTCTACTGATATATAGCAAAAAATATCGTGCTACTAAAATTGACTAGGAAGGAAATCAAACTGATATTAACATCAAAGCAACCACAAGAAACCACCCTTTCCTGGTGCAGAATCCAGGAGTACATGTTGTGCAGCTGCTTGTGCAAACTCTTGTGTTTGTTTGTCAGTAGAGCTTGCATTATATCTTCACTTGTTTGCCGTATTTCCCTCTCTACAAGTGTACACAAGACCAGTGATAGAATCATTCCCAAAGAAGACAATAATACCAAACTGAAAGTAAATGCAACACCTTTGAAGTGGTTAAAAAGGTGAACAAATAACAAACACTCATATACAAAGTACAAAGCCAGGCTGTCGATGTAGTAGTCCAGTGTATTACGCAGAGCGTGAAATATCTCATTGTAAACCTTCTTAATGGTGCTTAACTTTTGTTCCTGTACGTCTACGCATGATGTTGAAGCAGCACTAGTAGACGCTACTGCAGGCAGTACGTGCAGTATGAAAATGTCTGGTGAATCGTTCTGCAGGTCCCCCTTTAATTCTCTCATAACGCTTCTTGCCTTTTTCATGCGATTACAAACCACTAGGAGAAGAAAGCTGAAACCAAACATTGTTGCCCAAACAGTACCTAATGTAAACAAAAAGTTTACATGAATGGCGTAGGTAACCACAGCATTGTCAAGAAAGGTCACAACGTCAGATAAAGCTGAGTACGTCACCACTAAAGTGGCGTTTATGACAACAAAAATAATTGCACAAGTTCTGTCTTTGCAATGATCAACGAAGTGTCCAAGATTCGTTAGTCTCTTGTCCACGCTACTCAGAGCGTCAAAGACGCGGAGGTAGAGCGGATAGTTCTTGAAAGTGTTCCACAATGAATAGAAACAACTTACACAAATTGTGAGTTGGGCAGCCAAGATAAACCATTTGTTTCTGCCTGGTACGTGAACCAAAATACTGGGTATGACCACAACGTGTGTCAAGCACAATAAGCAAATCCGTATCAGGGTGTAGATTGCGTACAGCTCCTTCCGGCACTTTTCCTTGACAGACACGACCGTGATTCCAAAGAAGACTGACATAACCGAAATCGGAGCATAGCTCCAAGTTACGTCTGAAGACATTGCACAGCAAGACGGTTCTATTAGATTGAGTAATTATGTTATGAGGTGACGCTTTGTTTCTGAACCGTTGCCATAGCGACCACATGTGTGTCGTTTGTTTAATTTATCAAAGTGATTTGTTGACGTTTTTATTGTCAATTTCTATTTCTCGGATAAACAAGTATCTCAATATAATAAAATCATTTGGAAAAACCTATTATCTAGAATTAGATCCAGCTGCGGCCAGATATACGTAATAACTTTGTGACCTATATTATGTAGAAAGTAGATAGAGTGCAAAAAAATATAACTCTAACGTCCCTTAGTCTATTCAGTTTTGGCGATAACAGCCTGCGTGGAAAGTACTATACACAATGTGTAAAATGTTTTCAAGAACTGAAATGACTAGAAAAGTTAGTCTTTTATTTAAAACATTGACTTTTCGTAACAGATCAATCTATCTTTCGTAATAAATCCACCTTCAGTTATAAACCTAAAGCGAGCTTTACTGTATCACTTACTTAACTCGCTCTGACACTCATCTTACTCTGCGACCTTGACAGATTATACGTCTTCTAAGATCCCTAAGACTTACCAACTCGTCTTTATGGTCTCTATCTCGAGTCTTGACGAGCTTTACACACACTGTCTCTGCGCTACAGTAATTACATTAGGATCACTGCTTAACTCGCTCTGACACTCATCTTACTCTGCGACCTTGACTGATTATACGTCTTCTAAGATCCCTAAGACTTACCAACTCGTCTTTATGGTCTCTATCTCGAGTCTTGACGAGCTTTACACACACTGTCTCTGCGCTACAGTAATTACATTAGGATCACTGCTTAACTCGCTCTGACACTCATCTTACTCTGCGACCTTGACTGATTATACATCTCCTAAGATCCCTAAGACTTACCAACTCGTCTTTATGGTCTCTATCTCGAGTCTTGACGAGCTTTACACATACTGTCTCTGCGCTACAGTAATTACATTAGGATCACTGCTTAACTCGCTCTGACACTCATCTTACTCTGCGACCTTGACTGATTATACGTCTTCTAAGATCCCTAAGACTTACCAACTCGTCTTTATGGTCTCTATCTCGAGTCTTGACGAGCTTTACACACACTGTCTCTGCGCTACAGTAATTACATTAGGATCACTACTTAACTCGCTCTGACACTCATCTTACTCTGCGACCTTGACTGATTATACATCTCCTAAGATCCCTAAGACTTACCAACTCGTCTTTATGGTTTCTATCTCGAGTCTTGACGAGCTTTACACACACTGTCTCTGCGCTACAGTCATTGCATTAGGATCACTGCTTAACTCGCTCTGACACTCATCTTACTCTGCGACCTTGACTGATTATACGTCTCCTAAGATCCCTAAGACTTACCAACTCGTCTTTATGGTTTCTATCTCGAGTCTTGACGAGCTTTACTGTATCACTTACTTAACTCGCTCTGACACTCATCTTACTCTGCAAACTTGACTGATTATACGTCTCATAAGATCCCTAAGACTTACCAACTCGTCGTTATGGTCTCTATCTCGAGTCTTGACGAGCTTTACACACACTGTCTCTGCGCTACAGTAATTACATTAGGATCACTGCTTAACTCGCTCTGACACTCATCTTACTCTGCGACATTGACTTATTATACGTCTCCTAAGATCCCTAAGACTTACCAACTCGTCTTTATGGTTTCTATCTCGAGTCTTGACGAGCTTTACACACACTGTCTCTGCGCTACAGTAATTACATTAGGATCACTGCTTAACTCGCTCTGACACTCATCTTACTCTGCGACCTTGACTGATTATACGTCTTCTAAGATCCCTAAGACTTACCAACTCGTCTTTATGGTTTCTATCTCGAGTCTTGACGAGCTTTACACACACTGTCTCTGCGCTACAGTAATTACATTAGGATCACTGCTTAACTCGCTCTGACACTCATCTTACTCTGCGACCTTGACTGATTATGCATCTCCTAAGATCCCTAAGACTTACCAACTCGTCTTTATGGTTTCTATCTCGAGTCTTGACGAGCATTACACACACTGTCTCTGCTCTACAGTAATTACATTAGGATCACTGCTTAACTCGCTCTGACACTCATCTTACTCTGCGACCTTGACTGATTATACGTCTTCTAAGATCCCTAAGACTTACCAACTCGTCTTTATGGTCTCTATCTCGAGTCTTGACGAGCTTTACACACACTGTCTCTGCGCTACAGTAATTACATTAGGATCACTGCTTAACTCGCTCTGACACTCATCTTACTCTGCGACCTTGACTGATTATACGTCTTCTAAGATCCCTAAGACTTACCAACTCGTCTTTATGGTTTCTATCTCGAGTCTTGACGAGCTTTACACACACTGTCTCTGCGCTACAGTAATTACATTAGGATCACTGCTTAACTCGCTCTGACACTCATCTTACTCTGCGACCTTGACTGATTATACGTCTTCTAAGATCCCTAAGACTTACCAACTCGTCTTTATGGTCTCTATCTCGAGTCTTGACGAGCTTTACACATACTGTCTCTGCGCTACAGTAATTACATTAGGATCACTGCTTAACTCGCTCTGACACTCATCTTACTCTGCGACCTTGACTGATTATACGTCTTCTAAGATCCCTAAGACTTACCAACTCGTCTTTATGGTCTCTATCTCGAGTCTTGACGAGCTTTACACACACTGTCTCTGTGCTACAGTCATTACATTAGGATCACTGCTTAACTCGCTCTGACACTCATCTTACTCTGCGACCTTGACTGATTATGCATCTCCTAAGATCCCTAAGACTTACCAACTCGTCTTTATGGTTTCTATCTCGAGTCTTGACGAGCTTTACACACACTGTCTCTGCGCTACAGTAATTACATTAGGATCACTGCTTAACTCGCTCTGACACTCATCTCACTCTGCGACCTTGACTGATTATACATCTCCTAAGATCCCTAAGACTTTCCAACTCGTCTTTATGGTTTCTATCTCGAGTCTTGACGAGCTTTACACACACTGTCTCTGCGCTACAGTAATTACATTAGGATCACTGCTTAACTCGCTCTGACACTCATCTTACTCTGCGACCTTGACTGATTAAGCATCTCCTAAGATCCCTAAGACTTACCAACTCGTCTTTATGGTTTCTATCTCGAGTCTTGACGAGCTTTACACACACTGTCTCTGCTCTACAGTAATTATATTAGGATCACTGCTTAACTCGCTCTGACACTCATCTTACTCTGCGACCTTGACTGATTATACGTCTTCTAAGATCCCTAAGACTTACCAACTCGTCTTTATGGTCTCTATCTCGAGTCTTGACGAGCTTTACACACACTGTCTCTGCGCTACAGTAATTACATTAGGATCACTGCTTAACTCGCTCTGACACTCATCTTACTCTGCGACCTTGACTGATTATACGTCTTCTAAGATCCCTAAGACTTACCAACTCGTCTTTATGGTTTCTATCTCGAGTCTTGACGACCTTTACACACACTGTCTCTGCGCTACAGTAATTACATTAGGATCACTGCTTAACTCGCTCTGACACTCATCTTACTCTGCGACCTTGACTGATTATACGTCTCCTAAGATCCCTAAGACTTACCAACTCGTCTTTATGGTCTCTATCTCGAGTCTTGACGAGCTTTACACACACTGTCTCTGCGCTACAGTAATTACATTAGGATCACTGCTTAACTCGCTCTGACACTCATCTTACTCTGCGACCTTGACTGATTATACGTCTCCTAAGATCCCTAAGACTTACCATCTCGTCTTTATGGTCTCTATCTCGAGTCTTGACGAGCTTTACTGTATCACTTACTTAACTCGCTCTGACACTCATCTTACTCTGCGACCTTGACTGATTATACATCTCCTAAGATCCCTAAGACTTACCAACTCGTCTTTATGGTCTCTATCTCGAGTCTTGACGAGCTTTACTGTTTCACTTACTTAACTCGCTCTGACACTCATCTTACTCTGCGACCTTGACTGATTATACGTCTCCTAAGATCCCTAAGACTTACCAACTCGTCTTTATGGTCTCGATCTCGAGTCTTGACGAGCTTTACACACACTGTCTCTGCGCTACAGTAATTACATTAGGATCACTACTTAACTCGCTCTGACACTCATCTTACTCTGCGACCTTGACTGATTATACATCTCCTAAGATCCCTAAGACTTACCAACTCGTCTTTATGGTTTCTATCTCGAGTCTTGACGAGCTTTACACACACTGTCTCTGCGCTACAGTCATTGCATTAGGATCACTGCTTAACTCGCTCTGACACTCATCTTACTCTGCGACCTTGACTGATTATACGTCTTCTAAGATCCCTAAGACTTACCAACTCGTCTTTATGGTCTCTATCTCGAGTCTTGACGAGCTTTACACACACTGTCTCTGCGCTACAGTAATTACATTAGGATCACTGCTTAACTCGCTCTGACACTCATCTTACTCTGCGACCTTGACTGATTATACGTCTTCTAAGATCCCTAAGACTTACCAACTCGTCTTTATGGTCTCTATCTCGAGTCTTGACGAGCTTTACACACACTGTCTCTGCGCTACAGTAATTACATTAGGATCACTGCTTAACTCGCTCTGACACTCATCTTACTCTGCGACCTTGACTGATTATACGTCTTCTAAGATCCCTAAGACTTACCAACTCGTCTTTATGGTTTCTATCTCGAGTCTTGACGAGCTTTACACACACTGTCTCTGCGCTACAGTAATTACATTAGGATCACTGCTTAACTCGCTCTGACACTCATCTTACTCTGCGACCTTGACTGATTATACGTCTTCTAAGATCCCTAAGACTTACCAACTCGTCTTTATGGTCTCTATCTCGAGTCTTGACGAGCTTTACACATACTGTCTCTGCGCTACAGTAATTACATTAGGATCACTGCTTAACTCGCTCTGACACTCATCTTACTCTGCGACCTTGACTGATTATGCATCTCCTAAGATCCCTAAGACTTACCAACTCGTCTTTATGGTTTCTATCTCGAGTCTTGACGAGCTTTACACACACTGTCTCTGCGCTACAGTAATTACATTAGGATCACTGCTTAACTCGCTCTGACACTCATCTTACTCTGCGACCTTGACTGATTATACGTCTCCTAAGATCCCTAAGACTTACCATCTCGTCTTTATGGTCTCTATCTCGAGTCTTGACGAGCTTTACACACACTGTCTCTGCGCTACAGTAATTACATTAGGATCACTGCTTAACTCGCTCTGACACTCATCTTACTCTGCGACCTTGACTGATTATACGTCTTCTAAGATCCCTAAGACTTACCAACTCGTCTTTATGGTTTCTATCTCGAGTCTTGACGAGCTTTACACACACTGTCTCTGCGCTACAGTAATTACATTAGGATCACTGCTTAACTCGCTCTGACACTCATCTTACTCTGCGACCTTGACTGATTATACGTCTTCTAAGATCCCTAAGACTTACCAACTCGTCTTTATGGTCTCTATCTCGAGTCTTGACGAGCTTTACACATACTGTCTCTGCGCTACAGTAATTACATTAGGATCACTGCTTAACTCGCTCTGACACTCATCTTACTCTGCGACCTTGACTGATTATGCATCTCCTAAGATCCCTAAGACTTACCAACTCGTCTTTATGGTTTCTATCTCGAGTCTTGACGAGCTTTACACACACTGTCTCTGCGCTACAGTAATTACATTAGGATCACTGCTTAACTCGCTCTGACACTCATCTTACTCTGCGACCTTGACTGATTATACGTCTCCTAAGATCCCTAAGACTTACCATCTCGTCTTTATGGTCTCTATCTCGAGTCTTGACGAGCTTTACACACACTGTCTCTGCGCTACAGTAATTACATTAGGATCACTGCTTAACTCGCTCTGACACTCATCTTACTCTGCGACCTTGACTGATTAAGCATCTCCTAAGATCCCTAAGACTTACCAACTCGTCTTTATGGTTTCTATCTCGAGTCTTGACGAGCTTTACACACACTGTCTCTGCTCTACAGTAATTACATTAGGATCACTGCTTAACTCGCTCTGACACTCATCTTACTCTGCGACCTTGACTGATTATACATCTCCTAAGATCCCTAAGACTTACCAACTCGTCTTTATGGTCTCTATCTCGAGTCTTGACGAGCTTTACTGTTTCACTTACTTAACTCGCTCTGACACTCATCTTACTCTGCGACCTTGACTGATTATACGTCTCCTAAGATCCCTAAGACTTACCAACTCGTCTTTATGGTCTCGATCTCGAGTCTTGACGAGCTTTACACATACTGTCTCTGCGCTACAGTAATTACATTAGGATCACTGCTTAACTCGCTCTGACACTCATCTTACTCTGCGACCTTGACTGATTATACGTCTCCTAAGATCCCTAAGACTTACCAACTCGTCTTTATGGTCTCGATCTCGAGTCTTGACGAGCTTTACACATACTGTCTCTGCGCTACAGTAATTACATTAGGATCACTGCTTAACTCGCTCTGACACTCATCTTACTCTGCGACCTTGACTGATTATACGTCTCCTAAGATCCCTAAGACTTACCAACTCGTCTTTATGGTCTCGATCTCGAGTCTTGACGAGCTTTACACATACTGTCTCTGCGCTACAGTAATTACATTAGGATCACTGCTTAACTCGCTATGACACTCATCTTACTCTGCAAACTTGACTGATTAAACGTCTCCTGAGATCCCTAAGACTTACCAACTCGTCTTTATGGTCTCTATCTCGAGTCTTGACGAGCTTTACACACACTGTCTCTGCGCTACAGTAATTACATTAGGATCACTACTTAACTCGCTCTGACACTCATCTTACTCTGCGACCTTGACTGATTATACATCTCCTAAGATCCCTAAGACTTACCAACTCGTCTTTATGGTTTCTATCTCGAGTCTTGACGAGCTTTACACACACTGTCTCTGCGCTACAGTCATTGCATTAGGATCACTGCTTTACTCGCTCTGACACTCATCTTACTCTGCGACCTTGACTGATTATACGTCTTCTAAGATCCCTAAGACTTACCAACTCGTCTTTATGGTCTCTATCTCGAGTCTTGACGAGCTTTACACACACTGTCTCTGCGCTACAGTAATTACATTAGGATCACTGCTTAACTCGCTCTGACACTCATCTTACTCTGCGACCTTGACTGATTATACGTCTCCTAAGATCCCTAAGACTTACCAACTCGTCTTTATGGTCTCTATCTCGAGTCTTGACGACCTTTACACACACTGTCTCTGCGCTACAGTAATTACATTAGGATCACTGCTTAACTCGCTCTGACACTCATCTTACTCTGCGACCTTGACTGATTATACGTCTTCTAAGATCCCTAAGACTTACCAACTCGTCTTTATGGTCTCTATCTCGAGTCTTGACGAGCTTTACACACACTGTCTCTGCGCTACAGTAATTACATTAGGATCACTGCTTAACTCGCTCTGACACTCATCTTACTCTGCGACCTTGACTGATTAAGCATCTCCTAAGATCCCTAAGACTTACCAACTCGTCTTTATGGTTTCTATCTCGAGTCTTGACGAGCTTTACACACACTGTCTCTGCTCTACAGTAATTACATTAGGATCACTGCTTAACTCGCTCTGACACTCATCTTACTCTGCGACCTTGACTGATTATACATCTCCTAAGATCCCTAAGACTTACCAACTCGTCTTTATGGTCTCTATCTCGAGTCTTGACGAGCTTTACTGTTTCACTTACTTAACTCGCTCTGACACTCATCTTACTCTGCGACCTTGACTGATTATACGTCTCCTAAGATCCCTAAGACTTACCAACTCGTCTTTATGGTCTCGATCTCGAGTCTTGACGAGCTTTACACATACTGTCTCTGCGCTACAGTAATTACATTAGGATCACTGCTTAACTCGCTCTGACACTCATCTTACTCTGCGACCTTGACTGATTATACGTCTCCTAAGATCCCTAAGACTTACCAACTCGTCTTTATGGTCTCGATCTCGAGTCTTGACGAGCTTTACACATACTGTCTCTGCGCTACAGTAATTACATTAGGATCACTGCTTAACTCGCTCTGACACTCATCTTACTCTGCGACCTTGACTGATTATACGTCTCCTAAGATCCCTAAGACTTACCAACTCGTCTTTATGGTCTCGATCTCGAGTCTTGACGAGCTTTACACATACTGTCTCTGCGCTACAGTAATTACATTAGGATCACTGCTTAACTCGCTATGACACTCATCTTACTCTGCAAACTTGACTGATTAAACGTCTCCTGAGATCCCTAAGACTTACCAACTCGTCTTTATGGTCTCTATCTCGAGTCTTGACGAGCTTTACACACACTGTCTCTGCGCTACAGTAATTACATTAGGATCACTACTTAACTCGCTCTGACACTCATCTTACTCTGCGACCTTGACTGATTATACATCTCCTAAGATCCCTAAGACTTACCAACTCGTCTTTATGGTTTCTATCTCGAGTCTTGACGAGCTTTACACACACTGTCTCTGCGCTACAGTCATTGCATTAGGATCACTGCTTTACTCGCTCTGACACTCATCTTACTCTGCGACCTTGACTGATTATACGTCTTCTAAGATCCCTAAGACTTACCAACTCGTCTTTATGGTCTCTATCTCGAGTCTTGACGAGCTTTACACACACTGTCTCTGCGCTACAGTAATTACATTAGGATCACTGCTTAACTCGCTCTGACACTCATCTTACTCTGCGACCTTGACTGATTATACGTCTCCTAAGATCCCTAAGACTTACCAACTCGTCTTTATGGTCTCTATCTCGAGTCTTGACGACCTTTACACACACTGTCTCTGCGCTACAGTAATTACATTAGGATCACTGCTTAACTCGCTCTGACACTCATCTTACTCTGCGACCTTGACTGATTATACGTCTTCTAAGATCCCTAAGACTTACCAACTCGTCTTTATGGTCTCTATCTCGAGTCTTGACGAGCTTTACACACACTGTCTCTGCGCTACAGTAATTACATTAGGATCACTGCTTAACTCGCTCTGACACTCATCTTACTCTGCGACCTTGACTGATTATACGTCTTCTAAGATCCCTAAGACTTACCAACTCGTCTTTATGGTTTCTATCTCGAGTCTTGACGAGCTTTACACACACTGTCTCTGCGCTACAGTAATTACATTAGGATCACTGCTTAACTCGCTCTGACACTCATCTTACTCTGCGACCTTCACTGATTATACGTCTCCTAAGATCCCTAAGACTTACCAACTCGTCTTTATGGTCTCTATCTCGAGTCTTGACGAGCTTTACACACACTGTCTCTGCGCTACAGTAATTACATTAGGATCACTGCTTAACTCGCTCTGACACTCATCTTACTCTGCGACCTTGACTGATTATACATCTCCTAAGATCCCTAAGACTTACCAACTCGTCTTTATGGTCTCTATCTCGAGTCTTGACGAGCTTTACTTACACTGTCTCTGCGCTACAGTAATTACATTAGGATCACTGCTTAACTCGCTCTGACACTCATCTTACTCTGCGACCTTGACTGATTATACGTCTCCTAAGATCCCTAAGACTTACCAACTCGTCTTTATGGTCTCTATCTCGAGTCTTGACGAGCTTTACTGTTTCACTTACTTAACTCGCTCTGACACTCATCTTACTCTGCGACCTTGACTGATTATACGTCTCCTAAGATCCCTAAGACTTACCAACTCGTCTTTATGGTCTCTATCTCGAGTCTTGACGAGCTTTACACACACTGTCTCTGCGCTACAGTAATTACATTAGGATCACTACTTAACTCGCTCTGACACTCATCTTACTCTGCGACCTTGACTGATTATACATCTCCTAAGATCCCTAAGACTTACCAACTCGTCTTTATGGTTTCTATCTCCAGTATTGACGAGCTTTACACACACTGTCTCTGCGCTACAGTCATTGCATTAGGATCACTGCTTAACTCGCTCTGACACTCATCTTACTCTGCGACCTTGACTGATTAAACGTCTCCTAAGATCCCTAAGACTTACCAACTCGTCTTTATGGTCTCTATCTCTAGTCTTGACGAGCTTTACACACACTGTCTCTGCGCTACAGTCATTGCATTAGGATCACTGCTTAACTCGCTCTGACACTCATCTTACTCTGCGACCTTGACTGATTATACGTCTCCTAAGATCCCTAAGACTTACCAACTCGTCTTTATGGTCTCTATCTCGAGTCTTGACGAGCTTTACACATACTGTCTCTGCGCTACAGTAATTACATTAGGATCACTACTTAACTCGCTCTGACACTCATCTTACTCTGCGACCTTGACTGATTATACGTCTCCTAAGATCCCTAAGACTTACCAACTCGTCTTTATGGTCTCTATCTCGAGTCTTGAAGAGCTTTACACACACTGTCTCTGCGCTACAGTAATTACATTAGGATCACTGCTTAACTCGCTCTGACACTCATCTTACTCTGCGACCTTGACTGATTATACGTCTTCTAAGATCCCTAAGACTTACCAACTCGTCTTTATGGTTTCTATCTCGAGTCTTGACGAGCTTTACACACACTGTCTCTGCGCTACAGTAATTACATTAGGATCACTGCTTAACTCGCTCTGACACTCATCTTACTCTGCGACCTTGACTGATTATACGTCTTCTAAGATCCCTAAGACTTACCAACTCGTCTTTATGGTTTCTATCTCGAGTCTTGACGAGCTTTACACACACTGTCTCTGCGCTACAGTAATTACATTAGGGTCACTGCTTAACTCGCTCTGACACTCATCTTACTCTGCGACCTTGACTGATTATGCATCTCCTAAGATCCCTAAGACTTACCAACTCGTCTTTATGGTTTCTATCTCGAGTCTTGACGAGCTTTACACACACTGTCTCTGCTCAACAGTAATTACATTAGGATCACTGCTTAACTCGCTCTGACACTCATCTTACTCTGCGACCTTGACTGATTATACGTCTCCTAAGATCCCTAAGACTTACCAACTCGTCTTTATGGTCTCTATCTCGAGTCTTGACGATCTTTACACATACTGTCTCTGCGCTACAGTAATTACATTAGGATCACTACTTAACTCGCTCTGACACTCATCTTACTCTGCGACCTTGACTGATTATACGTCTCCTAAGATCCCTAAGACTTACCAACTCGTCTTTATGGTCTCTATCTCGAGTCTTGACGAGCTTTACACACACTGTCTCTGCGCTACAGTAATTACATTAGGATCACTACTTAACTCGCTCTGACACTCATCTTACTCTGCGACCTTGACTGATTATACATCTCCTAAGATCCCTAAGACTTACCAACTCGTCTTTATGGTTTCTATCTCCAGTATTGACGAGCTTTACACACACTGTCTCTGCGCTACAGTCATTGCATTAGGATCACTGCTTAACTCGCTCTGACACTCATCTTACTCTGCGACCTTGACTGATTAAACGTCTCCTAAGATCCCTAAGACTTACCAACTCGTCTTTATGGTCTCTATCTCGAGTCTTGACGAGCTTTACTGTTTCACTTACTTAACTCGCTCTGACACTCATCTTACTCTGCGACCTTGACTGATTATACGTCTCCTAAGATCCCTAAGACTTACCAACTCGTCTTTATGGTCTCGATCTCGAGTCTTGACGAGCTTTACACATACTGTCTCTGCGCTACAGTAATTACATTAGGATCACTGCTTAACTCGCTCTGACACTCATCTTACTCTGCGACCTTGACTGATTATACGTCTCCTAAGATCCCTAAGACTTACCAACTCGTCTTTATGGTCTCGATCTCGAGTCTTGACGAGCTTTACACATACTGTCTCTGCGCTACAGTAATTACATTAGGATCACTGCTTAACTCGCTCTGACACTCATCTTACTCTGCGACCTTGACTGATTATACGTCTCCTAAGATCCCTAAGACTTACCAACTCGTCTTTATGGTCTCGATCTCGAGTCTTGACGAGCTTTACACATACTGTCTCTGCGCTACAGTAATTACATTAGGATCACTGCTTAACTCGCTATGACACTCATCTTACTCTGCAAACTTGACTGATTAAACGTCTCCTGAGATCCCTAAGACTTACCAACTCGTCTTTATGGTCTCTATCTCGAGTCTTGACGAGCTTTACACACACTGTCTCTGCGCTACAGTAATTACATTAGGATCACTACTTAACTCGCTCTGACACTCATCTTACTCTGCGACCTTGACTGATTATACATCTCCTAAGATCCCTAAGACTTACCAACTCGTCTTTATGGTTTCTATCTCGAGTCTTGACGAGCTTTACACACACTGTCTCTGCGCTACAGTCATTGCATTAGGATCACTGCTTTACTCGCTCTGACACTCATCTTACTCTGCGACCTTGACTGATTATACGTCTTCTAAGATCCCTAAGACTTACCAACTCGTCTTTATGGTCTCTATCTCGAGTCTTGACGAGCTTTACACACACTGTCTCTGCGCTACAGTAATTACATTAGGATCACTGCTTAACTCGCTCTGACACTCATCTTACTCTGCGACCTTGACTGATTATACGTCTCCTAAGATCCCTAAGACTTACCAACTCGTCTTTATGGTCTCTATCTCGAGTCTTGACGACCTTTACACACACTGTCTCTGCGCTACAGTAATTACATTAGGATCACTGCTTAACTCGCTCTGACACTCATCTTACTCTGCGACCTTGACTGATTATACGTCTTCTAAGATCCCTAAGACTTACCAACTCGTCTTTATGGTCTCTATCTCGAGTCTTGACGAGCTTTACACACACTGTCTCTGCGCTACAGTAATTACATTAGGATCACTGCTTAACTCGCTCTGACACTCATCTTACTCTGCGACCTTGACTGATTATACGTCTTCTAAGATCCCTAAGACTTACCAACTCGTCTTTATGGTTTCTATCTCGAGTCTTGACGAGCTTTACACACACTGTCTCTGCGCTACAGTAATTACATTAGGATCACTGCTTAACTCGCTCTGACACTCATCTTACTCTGCGACCTTCACTGATTATACGTCTCCTAAGATCCCTAAGACTTACCAACTCGTCTTTATGGTCTCTATCTCGAGTCTTGACGAGCTTTACACACACTGTCTCTGCGCTACAGTAATTACATTAGGATCACTGCTTAACTCGCTCTGACACTCATCTTACTCTGCGACCTTGACTGATTATACATCTCCTAAGATCCCTAAGACTTACCAACTCGTCTTTATGGTCTCTATCTCGAGTCTTGACGAGCTTTACACACACTGTCTCTGCGCTACAGTAATTACATTAGGATCACTGCTTAACTCGCTCTGACACTCATCTTACTCTGCGACCTTGACTGATTATACGTCTCCTAAGATCCCTAAGACTTACCAACTCGTCTTTATGGTCTCTATCTCGAGTCTTGACGAGCTTTACTGTTTCACTTACTTAACTCGCTCTGACACTCATCTTACTCTGCGACCTTGACTGATTATACGTCTCCTAAGATCCCTAAGACTTACCAACTCGTCTTTATGGTCTCTATCTCGAGTCTTGACGAGCTTTACACACACTGTCTCTGCGCTACAGTAATTACATTAGGATCACTACTTAACTCGCTCTGACACTCATCTTACTCTGCGACCTTGACTGATTATACATCTCCTAAGATCCCTAAGACTTACCAACTCGTCTTTATGGTTTCTATCTCCAGTATTGACGAGCTTTACACACACTGTCTCTGCGCTACAGTCATTGCATTAGGATCACTGCTTAACTCGCTCTGACACTCATCTTACTCTGCGACCTTGACTGATTAAACGTCTCCTAAGATCCCTAAGACTTACCAACTCGTCTTTATGGTCTCTATCTCTAGTCTTGACGAGCTTTACACACACTGTCTCTGCGCTACAGTCATTGCATTAGGATCACTGCTTAACTCGCTCTGACACTCATCTTACTCTGCGACCTTGACTGATTATACGTCTCCTAAGATCCCTAAGACTTACCAACTCGTCTTTATGGTCTCTATCTCGAGTCTTGACGAGCTTTACACATACTGTCTCTGCGCTACAGTAATTACATTAGGATCACTACTTAACTCGCTCTGACACTCATCTTACTCTGCGACCTTGACTGATTATACGTCTCCTAAGATCCCTAAGACTTACCAACTCGTCTTTATGGTCTCTATCTCGAGTCTTGAAGAGCTTTACACACACTGTCTCTGCGCTACAGTAATTACATTAGGATCACTGCTTAACTCGCTCTGACACTCATCTTACTCTGCGACCTTGACTGATTATACGTCTTCTAAGATCCCTAAGACTTACCAACTCGTCTTTATGGTTTCTATCTCGAGTCTTGACGAGCTTTACACACACTGTCTCTGCGCTACAGTAATTACATTAGGATCACTGCTTAACTCGCTCTGACACTCATCTTACTCTGCGACCTTGACTGATTATACGTCTTCTAAGATCCCTAAGACTTACCAACTCGTCTTTATGGTTTCTATCTCGAGTCTTGACGAGCTTTACACACACTGTCTCTGCGCTACAGTAATTACATTAGGGTCACTGCTTAACTCGCTCTGACACTCATCTTACTCTGCGACCTTGACTGATTATGCATCTCCTAAGATCCCTAAGACTTACCAACTCGTCTTTATGGTTTCTATCTCGAGTCTTGACGAGCTTTACACACACTGTCTCTGCTCAACAGTAATTACATTAGGATCACTGCTTAACTCGCTCTGACACTCATCTTACTCTGCGACCTTGACTGATTATACGTCTCCTAAGATCCCTAAGACTTACCAACTCGTCTTTATGGTCTCTATCTCGAGTCTTGACGATCTTTACACATACTGTCTCTGCGCTACAGTAATTACATTAGGATCACTACTTAACTCGCTCTGACACTCATCTTACTCTGCGACCTTGACTGATTATACGTCTCCTAAGATCCCTAAGACTTACCAACTCGTCTTTATGGTCTCTATCTCGAGTCTTGACGAGCTTTACACACACTGTCTCTGCGCTACAGTAATTACATTAGGATCACTACTTAACTCGCTCTGACACTCATCTTACTCTGCGACCTTGACTGATTATACATCTCCTAAGATCCCTAAGACTTACCAACTCGTCTTTATGGTTTCTATCTCCAGTATTGACGAGCTTTACACACACTGTCTCTGCGCTACAGTCATTGCATTAGGATCACTGCTTAACTCGCTCTGACACTCATCTTACTCTGCGACCTTGACTGATTAAACGTCTCCTAAGATCCCTAAGACTTACCAACTCGTCTTTATGGTCTCTATCTCGAGTCTTGACGAGCTTTACACACACTGTCTCTGCGCTACAGTCATTGCATTAGGATCACTGCTTAACTCGCTCTGACACTCATCTTACTCTGCGACCTTGACTGATTATACGTCTCCTAAGATCCCTAAGACTTACCAACTCGTCTTTATGGTCTCTATCTCGAGTCTTGACGAGCTTTACACATACTGTCTCTGCGCTACAGTAATTACATTAGGATCACTACTTAACTCGCTCTGACACTCATCTTACTCTGCGACCTTGACTGATTATACGTCTCCTAAGATCCCTAAGACTTACCAACTCGTCTTTATGGTCTCTATCTCGAGTCTTGACGAGCTTTACACACACTGTCTCTGCGCTACAGTAATTACATTAGGATCACTGCTTAACTCGCTCTGACACTCATCTTACTCTGCGACCTTGACTGATTATACGTCTTCTAAGATCCCTAAGACTTACCAACTCGTCTTTATGGTTTCTATCTCGAGTCTTGACGAGCTTTACACACACTGTCTCTGCGCTACAGTAATTACATTAGGATCACTGCTTAACTCGCTCTGACACTCATCTTACTCTGCGACCTTGACTGATTATACGTCTTCTAAGATCCCTAAGACTTACCAACTCGTCTTTATGGTTTCTATCTCGAGTCTTGACGAGCTTTACACACACTGTCTCTGCGCTACAGTAATTACATTAGGGTCACTGCTTAACTCGCTCTGACACTCATCTTACTCTGCGACCTTGACTGATTATGCATCTCCTAAGATCCCTAAGACTTACCAACTCGTCTTTATGGTTTCTATCTCGAGTCTTGACGAGCTTTACACACACTGTCTCTGCTCAACAGCAATTACATTAGGATCACTGCTTAACTCGCTCTGACACTCATCTTACTCTGCGACCTTGACTGATTATACGTCTCCTAAGATCCCTAAGACTTACCAACTCGTCTTTATGGTCTCTATCTCGAGTCTTGACGATCTTTACACATACTGTCTCTGCGCTACAGTAATTACATTAGGATCACTACTTAACTCGCTCTGACACTCATCTTACTCTGCGACCTTGACTGATTATACGTCTCCTAAGATCCCTAAGACTTACCAACTCGTCTTTATGGTCTCTATCTCGAGTCTTGACGAGCTTTACACACACTGTCTCTGTGCTACAGTAATTACATTAGGATCACTGCTTAACTCGCTCTGACACTCATCTTACTCTGCGACCTTGACTGATTATACGTCTCCTAAGATCCCTAAGACTTACCAACTCGTCATTATGGTCTCTATCTCGAGTCTTGACGAGCTTTACACACACTGTCTCTGCGCTACAGTAATTACATTACGATCACTGCTTAACTCGCTCTGACACTCATCTTACTCTGCGACCTTGACTGATTATACATCTCCTAAGATCCCTAAGACTTACCAACTCGTCTTTATGGTTTCTATCTCCAGTCTTGACGAGCTTTACACACACTGTCTCTGCGCTACAGTCATTGCATTAGGATCACTGCTTAACTCGCTCTGACACTCATCTTACTCTGCGACCTTGACTGATTATACGTCTCCTAAGATCCCTAAGACTTACCAACTCGTCTTTATGGTCTCTATCTCGAGTCTTGACGAGCTTTACTGTTTCACTTACTTAACTCGCTCTGACACTCATCTTACTCTGCGACCTTGACTGATTATACATCTCCTAAGATCCCTAAGACTTACCAACTCGTCTTTATGGTCTCTATCTCGAGTCTTGACGAGCTTTACTGTTTCACTTACTTAACTCGCTCTGACACTCATCTTACTCTGCGACCTTGACTGATTATACGTCTCCTAAGATCCCTAAGACTTACCAACTCGTCTTTATGGTCTCTATCTCGAGTCTTGACGAGCTTTACACACACTGTCTCTGCGCTACAGTAATTACATTAGGATCACTACTTAACTCGCTCTGACACTCATCTTACTCTGCGACCTTGACTGATTATACATCTCCTAAGATCCCTGAGACTTACCAACTCGTCTTTATGGTTTCTATCTCGAGTCTTGACGAGCTTTACACACACTGTCTCTGCGCTACAGTCATTGCATTAGGATCACTGCTTAACTCGCTCTGACACTCATCTTACTCTGCGACCTTGACTGATTATACGTCTTCTAAGATCCCTAAGACTTACCAACTCGTCTTTATGGTCTCTATCTCGAGTCTTGACGAGCTTTACACACACTGTCTCTGCGCTACAGTAATTACATTAGGATCACTGCTTAACTCGCTCTGACACTCATCTTACTCTGCGACCTTGACTGATTATACGTCTCCTAAGATCCCTAAGACTTACCAACTCGTCTTTATGGTCTCTATCTCGAGTCTTGACGACCTTTACACACACTGTCTCTGCGCTACAGATTAGGATCACTGCTTAACTCGCTCTGACACTCATCTTACTCTGCGACCTTGACTGATTATACGTCTCCTAAGATCCCTAAGACTTACCAACTCGTCTTTATGGTCTCTATCTCGAGTCTTGACGAGCTTTACACACACTGTCTCTGCTCTACAGTAATTACATTAGGATCACTGCTTAACTCGCTCTGACACTCATCTTACTCTGCGACCTTGACTGATTATACATCTCCTAAGATCCCTAAGACTTACCAACTTGTCTTTATGGTCTCTATCTCGAGTCTTGACGAGCTTTACACACACTGTCTCTGCTCTACAGTAATTACATTAGGATCACTGCTTAACTCGCTCTGACACTCATATTACTCTGCGACCTTGACTGATTATGCATCTCCTAAGATCCCTAAGACTTACCAACTCGTCTTTATGGTTTCTATCTCGAGTCTTGACGAGCTTTACACACACTGTCTCTGCTCTACAGTAATTACATTAGGATCACTGCTTAACTCGCTCTGACACTCATCTTACTCTGCGACCTTGACTGATTATACGTCTCCTAAGATCCCTAAGACTTACCAACTTGTCTTTATGGTCTCTATCTCGAGTCTTGACGAGCTTTACACACACTGTCTCTGTGCTACAGTAATTACATTAGGATCACTACTTAACTCGCTCTGACACTCATATTACTCTGCGACCTTGACTGATTATACGTCTTCTAAGATCCCTAAGACTTACCAACTCGTCTTTATGGTCTCTATCTCGAGTCTTGACGAGCTTTACACACAATGTCTCTGCGCTACAGTAATTACATTAGGATCACTGCCTAACTCGCTCTGACACTCATCTTACTCTGCGACCTTGACTGATTATACGTCTTCTAAGATCCCTAAGACTTACCAACTCGTCTTTATGGTTTCTATCTCGAGTCTTGACGAGCTTTACACACACTGTCTCTGTGCTACAGTAATTACATTAGGATCACTGCTTAACTCGCTCTGACACTCACCTTACTCTGCGACCTTGACTGATTATACGTCTCCTAAGATCCCTAAGATTTATCAACACGTCTTTATGGTTTCTATCTCGAGTCTTGACGAGCTTTACACACACTGTCTCTGCGCTACAGTAATTACATTAGGATCACTGCTTAACTCGCTCTGACACTCATCTTACTCTGCGACCTTGACTGATTATACGTCTTCTAAGATCCCTAAGATTTACCAACACGTCTTTATGGTTTCTATCTCGAGTCTTGACGAGCTTTACACACACTGTCTCTGCGCTACAGTAATTACATTAGGATCACTGCTTAACTCGCTCTGACACTCATCTTACTCTGCGACCTTGACTGATTATACGTCTCCTAAGATCCCTAAGACTTACCAACTCGTCTTTATGGTTTCTATCTCGAGTCTTGACGAGCTTTACACACACTGTCTCTGTGCTACAGTAATTACATTAGGATCACTGCTTACCTCGCTCTGACACTCATCTTACTCTGCGACCTTGACTGATTATACGTCTTCTAAGATCCCTAAGATTTACCAACACGTCGTTATGGTTTCTATCTCGAGTCTTGACGAGCTTTACACACACTGTCTCTGTGCTACAGTAATTACATTAGGATCACTGCTTAACTCGCTCTGACACTCATCTTACTCTGCGACCTTGACTGATTATACTTCTTCTAAGATCCCTAAGACTTACCAACTCGTCTTTATGGTTTCTATCTCGAGTCTTGACGAGCTTTACACACACTGTCTCTGTGCTACAGTAATTACATTAGGATCACTGCTTAACTCGCTCTGACACTCATCTTACTCTGCGACCTTGACTGATTATACGTCTTCTAAGATCCCTAAGATTTACCAACACGTCTTTATGGTTTCTATCTCGAGTCTTGACGAGCTTTACACACACTGTCTCTGTGCTACAGTAATTACATTAGGATCACTACTTAACTCGCTCTGACACTCATCTTACTCTGCGACCTTGACTGATTATACATCTCCTAAGATCCCTAAGACTTACCAACTCGTCTTTATGGTCTCTATCTCGAGTCTTGACTAGCTTTACACACACTGTCTCTGTGCTACAGTAATTACATTAGGATCACTGCTCAACTCGCTCTGACACTCATCTTACTCTGCGACCTTGACTGATTATACGTCTCCTAAGATCCCTAAGACTTACCAACTCGTCTTTATGGTTTCTATCTCGAGTCTTGACGAGCTTTACACACACTGTCTCTGTGCTACAGTAATTACATTAGGATCACTACTTAACTCGCTCTGACACTCATCTTACTCTGCGACCTTGACTGATTATACATCTCCTAAGATCCCTAAGACTTACCAACTCGTCTTTATGGTCTCTATCTCGAGTCTTGACGAGCTTTACACACACTGTCTCTGTGCTACAGTAATTACATTAGGATCACTGCTTAACTCGCTCTGACACTCATCTTACTCTGCGACCTTGACTGATTATACGTCTCCTAAGATCCCTAAGACTTACCAACTCGTCTTTATGGTTTCTATCTCGAGTCTTGACGAGCTTTACACACACTGTCTCTGCGCTACAGTAATTACATTAGGATCACTGCTTAACTCGCTCTGACACTCATCTTACTCTGCGACCTTGACTGATTATACGTCTCCTAAGATCCCTAAGACTTACCAACTCGTCTTTATGGTTTCTATCTCGAGTCTTGACGAGCTTTACACACACTGTCTCTGCGCTACAGTAATTACATTAGGATCACTGCTTAACTCGCTCTGACACTCATCTTACTCTGCGACCTTGACTGATTATACGTCTTCTAAGATCCCTAAGACTTACCAACTCGTCTTTATGGTTTCTATCTCGAGTCTTGACGAGCTTTACACACACTGTCTCTGCGCTACAGTAATTACATTAGGATCACTGCTTAACTCGCTCTGACACTCACCTTACTCTGCGACCTTGACTGATTATACATCTCCTAAGATCCCTAAGATTTACCAACACGTCTTTATGGTTTCTATCTCGAGTCTTGACGAGCTTTACACACACTGTCTCTGCGCTACAGTAATTACATTAGGATCACTGCTTAACTCGCTCTGACACTCATCTTACTCTGCGACCTTGACTGATTATACGTCTTCTAAGATCCCTAAGACTTACCAACTCGTCTTTAGGGTCTCTATCTCGAGTCTTGACGAGCTTTACACACACTGTCTCTGTGCTACAGTAATTACATTAGGATCACTGCTTAACTCGCTCTGACACTCATCTTACTCTGCGACCTTGACTGATTATACATCTCCTAAGATCCCTAAGATTTACCAACACGTCTTTATGGTTTCTATCTCGAGTCTTGACGAGCTTTACACACACTGTCTCTGCGCTACAGTAATTACATTAGGATCACTGCTTAACTCGCTCTGACACTCATCTTACTCTGCGACCTTGACTGATTATACGTCTTCTAAGATCCCTAAGACTTACCAACTCGTCTTTAGGGTCTCTATCTCGAGTCTT
Organism: Prosapia bicincta; assembly: GCA_036971475.1. NCBI lineage: Eukaryota > Metazoa > Arthropoda > Insecta > Hemiptera > Cercopidae > Prosapia > Prosapia bicincta. The sequence continues at coordinate 100,259,335 of JBAIZL010000006.1, read as the reverse complement.
GACGAGCTTTACACACACTGTCTCTGTGCTACAGTAATTACATTAGGATCACTGCTTAACTCGCTCTGACACTCATCTTACTCTGCGACCTTGACTGATTATACGTCTCCTAAGATCCCTAAGACTTACCAACTCGTCTTTATGGTCTCTATCTCGAGTCTTGACGAGCTTTACACACACTGTCTCTGCGCTACAGTAATTACATTAGGATCACTTCTTAACTCGCTCTGACACTCATCTTACTCTGCGACCTTGACTGATTATACATCTCCTAAGATCCCTAAGATTTACCAACACGTCTTTATGGTTTCTATCTCGAGTCTTGACGAGCTTTACACACACTGTCTCTGTGCTACAGTCATTACATTAGGATCACTGCTTAACTCGCTCTGACACTCATCTTACTCTTCGACCTTGACTGATTATACGTCTTCTAAGATCCCTAAGACTTACCAACTCGTCTTTAGGGTCTCTATCTCGAGTCTTGACGAGCTTTACACACACTGTCTCTGTGCTACAGTCATTCAATTAACATCACTTCTTATCTTTCACTTGTCGAATTTGATCCTCGTTTCTACCCTATTTCCCCAACATACAGGTATGGATCATCTTGCGATTGACGAATCCACTATGGCCACTTTTGTTTCCGTTTGTCTAATCATGGATACTATAGTAAGCCTTTCTATCCTCTGGTTGTCAATTTCCATAGAAAATAAACATTTTTCAATGGTTTCACCCTAGTTTCGGTAACCCGAAGGTGGGGGCTTTGTATTCTACAGCACTACGCTCTCTTTCTCTGTATTATCCAACACTGCTTTCTCTTGCTGTATAATCTTCAGCATTAAGCTCTCTTTCTCTGTATTATCCAGCACTACGCTCCCTTGCTGTATAATCTTCAGCATTAAGCTCTCTTTCTCTCTATTATCCAACACTACGCTCCCTTGTTTTGCTTTCTCTAGTAGTACGCTCTTTTGCTCTGAATTCTTCAGGCCTACGCTCTCTTCCTCTGTATTATCCATCACTAAGCTATCTTACTGTGTATTATCCAGCAGTCGCTCTATTCACAAATTACTTGACGCACCCTTGTCATGAGTAGGTGGGAACTAACTCGTACCTTCTAGTACTATGTCACGACGTATTTAGATTTGTAAGCTACAACGAGACATTTAATAGAAAATACAATACACCCAACACAATTTTCACCGGGGGGAAATTTAGTGTGGAGTCTAATGGCGTCATTAAACGTCAACTGGGGTTCGGGTGTTTCTCTATGGGAGTACCAAAGAGTGAAGTTGTGTAAAAATGGAATAAACCCAAACTTCGATAGGAAATAATTCCTCGGGAGTCTTGAGAGTTCTGATTTCCATTCATACATTTAAAGTGTAAAAGGATGTACGAGTGTGGCTCTACGCTAACATTTGTCTACGCAAATGTTTGAATTGCAGTAGATAATGCCAGAGCCGAAAAAACGGTAAGAAATTATCATAAGGGGATATTGAGAATGCTGAGTCCAATGCCATCCTCGAATATCACCTGGTATACTATAGCCTGGTGTCTATAGACAGATGAAGCTCTACGCGGGATGGCAGTAAAATTAGGTATAAAAAGACAGAAGCCAAAAAAATAGCCAGTAAATGATGACTTTGGGGGCTTTGAGGGTTCTGAGTTCAATGCTATCATCTTAAGTCAAGTAGGATGCGCGAGTGCTTCTCTACGCTAATAGCATAGAGATGAAATGAGCTATATAAAAATGTCAGAGGCAAAACAAAGCTAGGAGATGATTTATTTAGAAGTGATCTTGTAATTTTTATAGCGATTTTTTTTTGGACAAACCATGGTCTCCGGATCTCGTTTATGTATACGCATAAACGGTTCTACGTAAACAAAAAATGGAAATTAGGAAAGGTTGGGTTGATAAACATAACCAAACAAAAATATTCTTACATTTACAATGCATAACGTGCTTATAAGTTGAAGATAAGTTATGCCGCGTACAAAATGCTGATATGTGGTTTCAGTCCTATTGTATGTGAAGCTAGGATCTACATTTGTTAACACAAATCTACCGGCTATGGTGTATAAATTGTATGTGAAGCTAGGATCTACATTTGTTAACACAAATCTACCGGATATGATGTATAAATTGTATGTGGAGCTAGGATTTACATTTGTTAACAAAAATCTACCGGATATGGTGTATAAATTGTATGTGAAGCTAGGATCTACATTTGTTAACACAAATCTACCGGATATGATGTATAAATTGTATGTGAAGCTAGGATCTACATTTGTTAACACAAATCTACCGGATATGGTGTATAAATTGTATGTGGAGCTAGGATCTACATTTGTTAACACAAATCTACCGGATATGGTGTATAAATTGTATGTGAAGCTAGGATCTACATTTGTTAACACAAACCTACCGGATATGGTGTATGAATTGTATGTGAAGCTAGGATCTACATTTGTTAACACAAATCTACCGGATATGGTGTATAAATTGTATGTGAAGCTAGGATCTACATTTGTTAACACAAACCTACCGGATATGGTGTATGAATTGTATGTGAAGCTAGGATCTACATTTGTTAACACAAATCTACCGGATATGGTGTATGAATTGTATGTGAAGCTAGGATCTACATTTGTTAACACAAATCTACCGGATATGGTGTATAAATTGTATGTGAAGCTAGGATCTACATTTGTTAACACAAACCTACCGGATATGGTGTATGAATTGTATGTGAAGCTAGGATCTACATTTGTTAACACAAATCTACCGGATATGATGTATAAATTGTATGTGAAGCTAGGATCTACATTTGTTAACACAAATCTACCGGATATGGTGTATAAATTGTATGTGGAGCTAGGATCTACATTTGTTAACACAAATCTACCGGATATGGTGTATAAATTGTATGTGAAGCTAGGATCTACATTTGTTAACACAAACCTACCGGATATGGTGTATGAATTGTATGTGAAGCTAGGATCTACATTTGTTAACACAAATCTACCGGATATGGTGTATAAATTGTATGTGAAGCTAGGATCTACATTTGTTAACACAAACCTACCGGATATGGTGTATGAATTGTATGTGAAGCTAGGATCTACATTTGTTAACACAAATCTACCGGATATGGTGTATGAATTGTATGTGAAGCTAGGATCTACATTTGTTAACACAAATCTACCGGATATGGTGTATAAATTGTATGTGAAGCTAGGATCTACATTTGTTAACACAAATCTACCGGATATGGTGTATGAATTGTATGTGAAGCTAGGATCTACATTTGTTAACACAAATCTACCGGATATGGTGTATAAATTGTATGTGAAGCTAGGATCTACATTTGTTAACACAAATCTACCGGATATGGTGTATAAATTGTATGTGAAGCTAGGATCTACATTTGTTAACACAAATCTACCGGATATGGTGTATAAATTGAATGTGGAGCTAGGATCTACATTTGTTAACACAAATCTACCGGATATGGTGTATAAATTGTATGTGAAGCTAGGATCTACATTTGTTAACACAAACCTACCGGATATGGTGTATGAATTGTATGTGAAGCTAGGATCTACATTTGTTAACACAAATCTACCGGATATGGTGTATAAATTGTATGTGAAGCTAGGATCTACATTTGTTAACACAAATCTACCGGATATGATGTATAAATTGTATGTGGAGCTAGGATCTACATTTGTTAACACAAATCTACCGGATATGGTGGAGCTACTAAACTCGATTATCCATTTTGGTCTGGGCCACATGAGTAAGGGAGTAAAAAAATTATATAGGATTTAATAGGTATAGATTTGGTAAATATTGGCCAAACAAGTATACTGTGCCCCCATAAATGTTTCATTTATGGTAAATTATTTCCCTAAAAGGATTGAATTTTTTTACATTCCTCCGTAAAACTTCATAGGCAGTTAGACAATATTTATTGATTATAGTAATGTTTTTAACTTCCTATATTGTTATTGTTCTTCAAGTTCGTTTTCTAGTGTAAAGTCGTTTTCTAATTCCTCAACAAACATCTATGTATCTATCTATCTAGCTATCTATATCTATATATATATATATATATATATATATATATATATATATATATATATATAGCTTACAACACCCTCAGGGCGAACCCACTCCCACATCTAACCAAAGTACACTCTATACATACCCCCATACAGTTGTTTAGTTGAAACGTTGGTCATTTGATCTAACCCAGGGATTCCCAAACTTTTTTGTACCACGCCCCCTCTGGTTATTTGGAGACCCCCACGCCCCCCTACACATATCAGCTTTCCATTTTGCAATACTCTATTTCCACGGTGCCGTACATACCAACTCCTACTTGTACAAGTAGATGAACTCGTACAAGTATGTGCCTACTTGATACGGTGAGTAGGTAGATTTTTTTTGTTCACTGTTAAATGCGGTAACGCAGAATGGAAAGGCCAAACGGAGGTATCGGTACACAAACCACACAACTTTATTGAAACTTTACAAAAACAATTATGAAAACTTAGAAAGACTTTATTTCAAACATATGAGACAATTATTTTTGTAATTTTTTTATTTATTTCATTTCGGTGTCACGCCCCCCTGGACTTTCTCTATGCCCCCCCAGGGGGCGCGCCCTCCGGTTTGGGAACCCCTGTCTAACCGCTCATTTTTTTGGCAATTTCATATATTATTTAAAACTACCCAGGCGAATCCACCCCCACATCTAAATAAAATACACTCTAAACTCACCCCTAACACGCAACACACATTTTTCCAAATAAATTTCCAAAAATTACCCCCAACCCAAAACCCACCCCCGGAGCAACCCCCGGGGCCCCAAACGTACCTAACAACCACCCCTAACACACAACACACATAGGGGAAAGGTTAGGTTAGGTTAGATTATTTTCCAAAAACTACCCTCTACCACACAAACACAAACAAACCAAAACACAAACACAAGCACGCACATACACACAACCACGCTCTTACACACACACACACACGCACAAAACCACGCTCTCTCTCACACACACACAAGCACACACACACACACACACACATACAAAACCACGCTCACACACACACACACACAAAACCACGCTCACACACACACACACAACCACGCTCTCTCTCTCACACACACACAAACACACACACACACACAAACAAGCACGCTCACAGATACACACACATACGCTAGCGTGTATATACATATAGACCTTATATAAAAATTCTAATTGGTGATGTAATATTTATCTCACAAAAATAATAGATGATAATTCGATATATCATTATATGATACTGACATTTCTTCTTTCCATGTTTATTATCAAGGATGTTCGTGTAGACTATATTTTCATAACTTTTGATGTAATAAATTGTTTTGTAGAGCTTCTTAGTTCTAGATTCTTCTGCTAATATCGGTTTTATGCCTTCGTTGAATTACGTCAAGTACGCACGCACTTGAAACAACTAAAACGAAAAAACTAATTTCGAACACAAACATTTATATCTCCTCATGAAGTGAAATTTTAAACGTTATAAACTATTTATTGTAGGCTAGGGAAATTTTACTTGTTTAGCTAAATTACTACTAATTTATGTTTTGTGTTGCTTTGAAGTTTGAAATAAGGACTGTAACATTCTATGTAACATCTTGTTCCATTCAATGGGCTAAGTAGAGATGTATACTACTATATGTCTTTATGAAATATGCACAGATTGTCAGTTTCATCTATGGAACATATTAGAGGCTGGTATTACGTCATACGTTGTCGAAAGGTTCCCATGACGTATTTAACGATATCCAATATTTAACGATGCTGTGAACTTGATTGCTTGTAAAAATTGTAATTTTTCACGTTGCCCTGAAAACCTGTGAATAACCATTAATCAAAACACTTTCATATCTCTCCTTTTTCCTTTTGTGTTTTAGAGGTAATAACGGTAAAATATAACGTTCAATTTTAGGTTAAGTGTTAAAAAAAACCTATGTTTATTGTTAAATGTTATCCATCATGTTTCTTTGACACACAATAAGAATCAAACTGCATAAACATTTAAGTTTTTACACATTATTATTAATTTCTAAAATCTACTAAATAAAAGATTATAAAAAATAATTTAATAATTACATAACACTCATTCGTTATTTTTTTTTTGAGTTCTTGCCTCAATATATAAGTGGACCCGGAAGTTGTACAGAGAAAGTACTGCAACCATAGTTTGCTGTAAAAAGTTATAAAACACCAATATTTAGTTTAAATAGAACTCAAAATACCCTCTGTATCGTCAGAATGATATTATGCTGACCTAATCTAACCTAACCTAACATACCATAACCTAACCTAACCTAACCAAATTCGTGCGTTAGAAAGCTTGCATAAGAAAGCTTACACCTCGACACGCCATTGCCTCGTTAGGAGTAAAATAATAATGTAGCAAGATTGTATAGTATATTGTATTTCTGGTGGGAAATAGTTTTTAACATTTCTACCTAGTAAATGAAAGAAAGGAAATATGACGTAATAATAACAAAAAATAGATGCGTTAAAATCGGTATAGCTGTGTCATACATACGTCACACAACAATGCGAGGTGTACAGAATTAATCAACAAGTCCTTCAGAGTCGGTTATATTGACGGGTTCCTTGTAGACTTGTAGAGTATTTATATAATCTATAATGTATATAGTTATACCTTGCTGCAGTAAAGGAAAATCTATCCACACTGCCAGTCTTACATTAACCTGATATATAATGAAGTTGTTTTCAGACTTTGTAGTATTTCAATGCAGGATGAATAACGTAATAAGTTTGCTCATTGATGCAGAATAATTCTAGGAGTTTTAAAAAAGGCTGGTTACAACTGGAGATGGTTGAAATTCATTAATGTAGCCAGGGGCAGTACATTGGATATTTTCTCCAGTCATCGTACGAAGAGCTCGGATTACATTCCTTCTAAGACGGTTGGAAGTTCTGTTTTCGTAAATATTTTATCTAATTATTGACAAATCTTAGTTTATACGACTGTGAAAACTTTAGTGTAAAAAACTCATGGACCACAAAGAAGAGTTTATTTCTAATACAGTATATATTAGTTACTAGCCATACAATCTACGGAATTAGGATTTATATTTACAATTAAAAAACACATTCTAAGAAATCTATAGATAGTAATATTTCACTGTTATATTTTGAAATCAAAATTATCCCTCCTTAGATTCTACCATCCCTCTTCTAAATGTTATAGTAAACTATTTTCCATTCAGCCGCATCTGTGTTTTTGTTCAACATTTTAATCTGCGATTGTGATATTGAAAGACAAATTATTTAATCCACTTTAATCCAACCAAACGTTTCCAGCGACAAACGTACCAGCACTATTACCTTCACGGATTTATATGAAAATATTTCACAATATTCTCGTGCTTTAAATATTTAGACAGCCGGAGAAATCTCCCCATGTACAGCCACACACTTGGTTGTTAAGTTTGCTGCATTTATATACTCAAGTTGAGCAATCCTCTAATAGTTTCTACAAAATGTCATTTTTAGTTTCATAGATAAATCAACTGTTTTATAAACAAGATACAAGGAAAATGAAACTATGCAAATAATTCATAGACTTTAGGGCGAACACGTTTAAAACAGGTATATATTCCTGAAAACGTTTGAATAAACTTTATGCAAATAATGTGGAATCAAATTTAAACACCTAATATAAAGACAGAACAATAATGTTTACAAGCAACAGAAAAATACGGTTTGCAAATTTACGTACCGAGTCTCTTGAACGTAATTTATATCACTTTGATCCCTTTCTAAATCCGCATTACACCTTGCTCCTGAGGGACGTAACACATCCATAAAATCCTTGTTTAATATATGTGTGTCCCAGATATAGTACAGGAATTCTCTTGAAACTCCTTGCTTTGAAGAAGAAACATGAAATGCTATTTCTTCAGATATAAATTCCTTTAAATATTGGTACAATTTCATCTCATCCACCTGGTATGAAGTCTGAAAGTTTGCGTCAAATGGAGACTGATTTTGATTTTTAAATACTTGTTTTAAAGTTAGAATATTATCTGAAAGTTTTTTTTTGTATTTCAAAATGTATTTAAAGTAGAATACGAGACTCATTTTGAAATTTAGTTTCTGTAAAATAGTTTAATATACTATTTGACAAGTTTCGCAAATTATTCGTTAATCACACTAACATTTAAATTATACAATTTTGTGTTACTTCAGAAATAATAAAGAAGATATTACACTGTAGTACTTAAACTTATAAAATGGAAACAATATGGAGTTTTATTAAGTATACCAGAAAATATTTATAGAAAAAAGTTTAAATGGTAAATTTTTTCCTAACCAGGATAAATTATGTGATATGTAAGAAAATAGGTAATAAGTGTTGATATACGTCACTTATGAAGGTTTCTAAGAAGAGGAAACTTGGAAACAGAAAAAAATGAATCAGTTAGCTGTATCTTGCCTAGTTTTCCCCCTGCTGTGTAACAAACCTTTTAAGTTCGTGTTTGGATCTAACTGAAATATTAGCTTGTCCTTATGGGCAAAAAAATGTTGTTATAAAACGTGCATGCTGTATATGTATATAATACAAACTTTATACAGACATATTTATAAATATTGTAAAAAATTCAATTTAAAGCTACAAGAATAGTAAGAGAAATAAACATCTAGTGGTTGTCAAATTTAAATAAATATCAGTTTGTCTTTTTTTATAATATTTTCTAGTAAAATCTGCTGAATAATAAAGTTAGTTGCGCATCTGTCTTGCCTAATTTCAATCATTGCAAATAGATTTGTAGTGATTTCACGAAAGTCCTATTAGAAACTTCAGTACTTCAGTTGTCTGTATCTCAAAAACGAAAAACAAACAAATCTAGGAGTTTAATTAGAGCTTAGAACTATTTAGAACGTTAAAAACAAAATGGTCAACTCAAAACCTCACTGAACATTAGTTTTTAGTAAAACAAACACACTAGTTCATAACACAGACTAGTTTTGGTGACAATGTCGTCTTCTTCAGTGCTTGGCCACTATGGATAGTAGTACCCAAGTGATGAGAAAGGTGACGTCACCGAAGCTGGTCTGTGTTATGAATAAGTTTTGGTGAGATTTTGAGTAGACTGTTTTGTTTTAGCAGTTGTGATATCTATAAGTGATAATATATTAAATTCTTTCAATTAATAGTCAACCATTAAGTTTAAAACTTAGTTAGTAATATCAACAAACTACACAAACTAGTAACATTTTCCATTTTAAATGAGTTAGAATTAATAAAACATAAATATTTTATAAAACTGTTTTATTTGCTTCAGAATGTATACAAAAACAGGCCTGGTTTTATTTTCGAACAGGTCAATCATTTCACTGATTTTAAGGGTCATCGATCAAATATTAACCAAGAGGCAAATTAGTTTCCAGTTTAACTAGTGTGCTTCTCAACAATATGTTTCTGTTTACGCTCAAAGTTTATCCAACTTCGTTGTTTAAGTTAAAATCCATTAAACGAATCTACGACAAAATGTATGATTAAGTAATATTGATTTTGGGAAGTTAAGCAATAAAATCCAGTAGCCTTTGGACATCTTACCGTTTCAAAAGTAGTTAATAGAACTAGGCGGAGTACTCCAAGGTGGAATAAGGGGATCTACAAGGAATTTGAAAAATACGAATGCGAAAATCGTAGAAGATAAATTGCTTCCCGTGCACTAATTATACTCTTTGATAAATATACAAATTCTGTTTTAACCAAACACATTTTATTTACACGACAAAGAAATTTACAAAAATAATGATATTAACATAATTTTATATTTCTTCGGCCCTTATTTGAAGGTATTGTTTCCTAATTCATTTACAAATACAATTATCATCCCACATTGAAGCTCTGTCTTCTAATACGACTTTTATTACATATTTTCCAATAAATTTTTATTATTTATTATCATCTCTAATTCACTCAGACTATATCTATATGTCTACATCGTTTATTATTCTTCTTTTATAAAATTTTTTGTGGTACAGATTTGTAACTAATATTTATTTATTTTCAGGAGCGTATATTTATGTGAAGCTTATCGGATAATTTAATTTTATAACAATTACTCTTCAATAATATGTACACTAGTATATACATATACATTCATTATCTTATTATCTTCTTTAATTATCATTATAATATTATCTTCAATAATATATGTAACCTTCAATGTGAACTCATATTTCAAAATATTGACGATCTTACTCACCAGATATTCTAGTAAGCTTTATATTGTTAGATATTTTCGTTGTTCAATAAAACTATTGGACATATAAGTGGAATAAACGTGTGCCAACACATACTTCTTAATATTATCATTATTGGTTAGTTAGTTAAAAAAAAAAACGAAAAATAATTTCTCAACGTAAATCGTGTATCTGCAGATGGGACAGAATAAAGGCTGCATTGTTAACGCATACCTGTAAGCTAAACGTTTATTGTATACATACATTAAATTTGAAGTATAAAGTTAATGACAAACTAGTTTTAATGTATTAATGCTTGTATAAAAACATAATGGAATCAAATACGGTTACGTAACAATTTGTAACCAGTTATAAGATTTTGAAATATTAATTGTATTTATATCCTTTGACATATTTTTCAACAGATCAAAAACTGCGATATTTTTATGATTAGCTATTTCTTTACATAATTATTTTTGTTGAAAAATTCTTTTTGAGGATGCATTTTATACCTAACGAATCGCCCTTGTAGGATAGTTTAAGGGGCTAGTATAGCACTTTATTTCAAGTTGACGATTTGCAATTCAATTATAGTATTATACTGTGTAATAATATTAGTTTTATGCTAACAATTTATTAAAATAAATTAAGTATTGATTATATATAAAAACAATTATATTAGTTGGTCATGTGTCGAATAATAAGTTAAAGACATATTTACCTACGTGTCGTCTCCATAGTAACGCTCCACAAACAAACAATTATATAAACTATTTAATTAATATATCTTCACTCCTAGATCAGGCATGGTTCCTTCTACCACAACGCAGGACGTAACATGGGCTTACGCTCCATTAACTATGATGTCAGTGTTTTACGGTATTTCGGTCGTGTCGCTAAAGGAGAAGTGCCGGAAGCAGATGTACGCAATCTATACGCTACTCCTGATGTGCTTGTTGTGTCTCACCAGTGCAGTGGTCATTAGCAGTAATTTTATTTATGTAGAAAAAATTAAGGAAAAGGTCTTCGTACTGGCCATGAATATCTCCTTTCGACTCTTTGGTTTACATTCACTCTGGAATGCCTATAAGAAGTACCCAGTATACATCCGCGTCTTTGAGGCTCTGGCTTGCGTTGACAAGAGGTTGAGGAGTCTTGGACATTTCGTTGACCAGTTCAAACACAGAACCTGCGCCATACTTCTTGTTGTAGCAAACGCTATCTCTATGGTTATGAACATTACATTAATCAATCCAACAACTTTCTTTGACAGCTCTCTGATTACCTATGTAACGCATGTACACTTTTATCATATGCTAGGAATGACTTGGGCCATGATGTCTGAGCTCAGCTTTTTGCTCCTTGTAGTGCGTAATCGCTTGCAAACGGCGAGGAAATGCTTAGACCAGTTAAAGGACACCTTGCAGAGCGATTCACCAGACATTTCCATACTGCATGTACTGCCTCCAATAGAGTCTGTCAGTGCGCCTTCTACGTCAGGCCAAGGAATGTACAAACAAAGGTTGAGGAATGTTAAGAAGCTTTACAAAGAGATATTTCACGTTCTGAGATTTACCGTGGATTACTACATTGCTGGTAGCGCTTTGTACTTTGTGTCTACGGGTGTAACACTGGCCTATATTCTTAAAATGTTAGCCCTCTACAATTCTCCAATAACTATTCTTCTTGCACGTATTTATTTCTTACCAATGGCTATAACACTTGTCTGCTGTACACTTGTTGAGCTAGAAATACGCAGTACACGGAGACATCTTTTGCAAGCTCTACAATCAAATAAGTGCAAGAGGTTAAAGAAACAGCTGCAGTACATCTACTACTGGATTCTGCAGGAGAAAAGTGTGATTTCTTGTGGATGCTTTGATATAAACCTGAACCTGGTTACATTTCTGGTGAATGTATTTAGTACAACCTATTTTGCTGTGTATGGAAATTCAACTGAAAATTAAAGACTACATTGTGTTTAAATATTGTATATTTAAAAAAAACAAATATCATCTAAATATAACAGAATTTTTTTTAGGTTATATATATATATATATATATATATATATATATATGTATATATATATATATATATATATATATATATATATATATATATATATATGTATATATATATATATATATATATATATATATATATATATATATATATATATACATATGTGTGTATATGTATATATTTATATAAATATATATATATATATATATATATATATATATATATATATTTGTAGTTATGCAACACTGTTTTCTTGTATACACTTATCACTTTCACTTATGTACTTAAACAAGAATCTTACTTGGTATTTATGCGAGCTAACTTTCAATGGCTGGTCGTGCCCTCATCCTCGGGCATACTGAACAGGGTTGTTGTAGACTGCGATCTGAGTGGATTTCTCGTTGACCTAGGTGTACCGTTATGTTCTATTTTTAGATTCACTGCACTGTGCGAGTTTTAAATTTTGTTTTGGGGTTAATATTGTCTATTAGATTGAATAATTTATCGTTTTTTACAAATAAAATAAAAAAAACGATAAATTATTCAATCTAATACACAATATTAACCCCAAAACAAACTTTAAAAACATGCACAGTGCAGTGAATCTAAAAATAGAACATAACGGTACACCAAGGTCAACGAGAAATCCACTCAGCTCGCAGTCTACAACAACCCTGTTCAGTATGCCCGAGGATGACGGCACAGCCAGCCATTGAAAGTTAGCTCGCATAAATACCAAGTAAGATTCTTGTTTAAGTGCATAAGTGAAAGTGATATATATATATATATATATATATATATATATATATATATATATACATTTGATATTATATATTAAATATAAATTATAATTAAATATTATAATAACTGTATATTAACAATATATATGGCTCTGTTAATAAATAATAAAGAAATGTTAAGAAATTATTTTAAAATTTTGCTAATAGAATGATACTTTTATTTTAGCAAACTATTCTTGTACTGCCTACATAAAGCTGCAGTTTGCTCACTAATAATCTACGTGATAATTTGTAATACGGGAGCATTTATAATAAATCAATTTTATAACAGATGTAATCTTTTATTGTATTTTGAAAAATGCATGAATGTTTTATTTTTTTATTACAAAAATAGAAAATTTTACACAAAGCTGTTACTGACAAAATAATCTAAAAATTTAGTTAAAATTTTAAAAAGCATATTTTTTTTCAATTAATATAATTTACAAAGCAAAATAGGCAGTAGTAAGTACATGGAATGTTTAAAATTCTATTACTAGTTTAAATAGTCTTTATCTAATATTATCTGAATTCCAATTCCAGTTTCAATTTCCCTTGATTTTACTAGCTTTTTCTCTTTACTACTTACAGGAATTTTACTATATGAAGCTCTGTATTGCATTCTGATATTTATTTATGTGCACCATTCTAACTCTCATCTATGTTATAATTGTATAGTGTAATATGTGAATTCATTTATACCTCGCGAAACAACGCAGTCAAAAAAGCAACCTGTAATAAAAAAATCGAATATTGGTAACAATAAAAACTCCAAAACACGCAATCAGAAGTAACACGCAAGAAAATACTAAAAATATGTAAACTGTCAACATAATGTTTCATTAAGCGTATTAACAAATAATTAATTACAATTTGAGTTGTAAAACCAAGTGCCTCTAATGTCTTTGTTTACATTAGGTTTCATAACATTTAAATCCAGATATTTTCACGCGATCAGTACAGCTTTACATTTGCAGTGACGGGATATCTTACACGATCGGGTCAAAGTAACACTAACTCATACATCTCATTACGTGCAGGGTAGGCTTACATGTTTACTACCCTTCATGATGCCCTTCGGGTGCCATGTTGACAACAGCTTCGTACCTAATTTAAATACAGAGCTGACTGTGAATCAATAAACAAGGCTTAAGTAACAATTTGGTATCATGTTGTGTGCAACGTACTACAAGCATCTAATGACACGGTTACGTTGTTGCTGGGGTAGTAACACATAGCAATATTTGCATGTCAGTAGGTATCATAGTAACACTTGCCTGATTAATGAGAGAGTTTCAGTGTCTCTAATTTAACAGTTTACTATCGGTCAAATATTATAAGCTGGAATCCGGGGGCTGCGGGTTTTGGCGAGAGGCCGAGGGGATGTTGGAGGCGCTCCCATGTCATTTTGTAAAACATCGATTTTTGGATTCCACTAACATATATAGCTGACTCATTATTTATTGATATAATACAAGTACTTCATACAATTATAACCTATATAAAACCAATTATTTGTGTTTCTTTTGAAACATTCAATCATTTATAAATAAAATAAAAATGTATCTTTTTTTAAAATTATATGTTATAAACAGTGTTTTATAATAATATGTAAACTAATGGTGTTTAACTTTTTAATAAATTTAATTTAGTATGTATGCAGTAACCTTACTTAACCATTATTTGTTAAAATTATATTGTAAGTAGATGTTTAAAATATAGTGTTGAGAATGTAGCTCAGGCCAATAATTATGGTACATATGTGTTACCTAGTTGAATAAATGATTTATTTGAAAATTAGAAAGCTTAGCTTGATTTTCCAAACTCATGTATAAAACTTATTTCAAAGAGTAATTTATTATAACTACTGTAAAATAATATTAAGATTTCACAAATAAAAACCTATTATAGTAGTGCCTAATGAAGACGATTGTTTTTGTTTAAAAACAAATATCACACTATTCGAGCTTTCATCAATAGATGTATAGTATTTCTAGAGATGCGGGTAGTTTATTATTAAATTAGTCGAAATCTTGTTGCTATTCATGATGAGCTGGTTGTAAATTACCCATTACGCTTTTGCTATTACTTGCGACCAGACCTTTTGTTAAATAAAAGTGGTTAAATTGTTAACTTACACTTGGAGGAAACGTTTTCGTCTTACGACTTCTTTAGCCTCGTATTTTTTCCTCTAGGAATGCTACAGTTGTACTTCCTCGGTACCATTTTGTTTTGAAAGTTAAATTAGTTAAATTAAATTAGTATTTTAAAATATGTTCTCTTGTGAAAATGATGAAACATTGTTTATAAAAATACAATATTCTTTAACAAAACAAGAAATCTAGAAATAGGAGTATATTTAGAAACAAATCAATTTTACTCCTCTTCCTAAGCTATAGGATAACCTATTCATCTAACCATAAGATATTCAGCAAGTAGTTAATTAAAACATATATTGTTCTCTGATACTCTATAGAAGATATTAGAAAAATCCCTGAGACCACAAAGGTTTTAATGATTATTTTGGAGTTCCAACTCCCAGAGGAATTTAGGGCTGTATGTAAATTACTTATTTTATAAATGTAAATTTTACAGAGATATTTCAAAGTTTCTTCCAGAGGTTGATATTCATTTCTGTATAAATTTAGGTTGTTTGGTTATTTTACGATTTTTCATC
This sequence comes from Prosapia bicincta, assembly GCA_036971475.1. Taxonomy (NCBI): domain Eukaryota; kingdom Metazoa; phylum Arthropoda; class Insecta; order Hemiptera; family Cercopidae; genus Prosapia; species Prosapia bicincta. The sequence goes on along the minus strand of JBAIZL010000006.1, from coordinate 100,243,557 downwards.
ATTTTGCGAACAAACGATAAGCAAAGGGTTGATTGATTACTCCTGCTTTGGTGTATTGCCTCTATTTTTAAACCAGTGTTACAATTACTATTACAAGGAAATTTTTAAAAAATATCTAAATATTTACAATGAAATTCTAAAAGTATTAAAATGTTTTTTTTTACAGAAATTACTATTTTTATACATTTGTAAACACACTCTACTTCTCTGAATAAAAACTGGGGATTTTATCGCAATAAGTTGTGAAACTATAAAAACATTTGGAAATTTTTTTTCCTGCCGAAGACGTTATATAAATAATAATTCTCACAATTAAATATAACTTCATACGTTTCATGAAACTCGCGTAACGTTACACGGCCCACATACTCATTAAAACTGCTCATAGACTCATTAAACTGTACCCAGACTCATTACAGT
>JBAIZL010000006.1:100215637-100225637 GCA_036971475.1 Prosapia bicincta | reverse complement strand
GGCGCTATCTGGCAACAGGTAGTGCGTGTTGAGATTGACACCGGCGCGGACGTGTCCGTTATACAGGGCAACCTGTATAACGAGCTGAAGCGCCAAGGGAAAGAATTCTTGGAATTGCCGGTAGGCAATACGGGCATTATTATGGCGGTGAAGACACCCCAGATAAGAGTCCGTAAGCAGGCCTTTATTCCTCTGAGTATGGGAGGTCATGTAATAGAAAGTAGCTTCATGGTGGTGGAACGCTTACGAGCGGAAATTGTCATGGGTTGCGATCTGTTACATCGACTCAAAGCCCGTATCAACATGGAGAGACGCTTCATGACTTTCGAGGTCGAAGGAGAGATGGCCAGTCTCGACTTCATAAGACCTAAACAAGACCATCCAAATACATCAGTTGCTAACTTGGAAGCTCAGGAAGGAGAAGAAGTAAGATCTGCACAAGACCATCCAGGAGAGCTCCAAGAGATTAGTAGAAGAACAAAGATCGACAAGGTGGGATGGATTGGTACAAGCGAAGAAGAGGGGCTTGTACTGGCGCCAGCCGAACACCAGGCTGACGTCGTTACCCCTATCGAGAACCCGGAGTGGCCGAGTCTCGGGGGGGGATTGGGACATGGATCCAAATCTGAGGGAAATGTTGGAGCAGAAGTGGCAAAGGAGAAACCAAATGCAAAAGTAAAACAGAGAGGTAGTAAACAGGAGAAAAAGGGAAAACCAGAAGGCCAGGAGGCAAAAGAAATAGAGCAAAAAGAAAGCAAGAAGGGAGCAGCAGCTGCAAGCAAAAGAAGAGGAGCCGATGGCAAGGCAGACAGAAATGTGCCGGAAGGGAGGCGCAAAGAAGGTCATACACGTGGAACTAGGGCGGTAAAAAGGGCAGAGCCCGAGAAAGCCGAAAGTAGGCACAAAAAGTATAAAGGACAAGAGGAAGAAATAGGAGGAAAAGTACAGAGAGGACAAGGAGGCCCAGAATGTTCCTACGACCATGCGGAAATCCCGGAAGGAAACAAGGATGCGAGCGAGCCAGAGGACAAGAAAAACAAGCGTAATAGGAAAGAAAAAGGAGGAGAAAAGAGAACTCAGGACAAGGCAAAACGAAGTAGACCCAGATACAGGATGAGGAGGAGATTAGGAGTTGTAAATTGGAAGAGTAGAGTAAAGAGAAAGAAACACAAAAATTTTAAAAATGGCCAAACACTGAAACCACGTCGAGTATACAATGTAAGAAACTTAAGTACAATACAGCAGCAGGATAAAAATAAATCAATTCTCACGAAGACTCAGGAGGAAAGGCTGGAAAAATTAATAAAGAAATACAAAGAGGTATTCAGCGAGACTCCAGGAAGGTACGAGGTTAAAGATATAAAATTATACGTAGACTAATAATAAACAAGGAAGCCTGATAGCTGACCTGACGACAAAACAAAAAATGTAGGTTGCCTCAGTGCAACAAATATCGATCCAAAGTTGTGTATACAGTAGGAGCATTGACCCAAGCAAAAAATATAAGGAAGTAGCTTTACTACACAAGGTCACAGCTGTGTGGAGCGGCCGACTAATGCGTAAGCAAGTAACGCAAGACGCCAGCTGATAAAAGGGACAGCGCCAGAGAGTGAGAGGGGAATACCTGAACATCGTTCCTCACTCAAGATAAGGAGCGTAAGTAAATAACTGCTGATAAATTGTAAGAACTTGGTTAGATATTTTGGAGTGTATTTATAAGAAATGTAAAATGTTTATAAGTATGTAATGAAAAAATAAAATAAAGCCACTAACGAGGGTATAAATGTAGGAAAATTAAGAAATGGAAAATTTAAGAAAAATTTTAAATTTTTTAACTTTTAAAAAATAAAGCAAAGAGAAAACAAGATCAGATTTATTGTATCAAGCCTGTGAGTGAACAGTGAGAGTTGTGAGTTTTATAAAAATGTATATACTTAGGGTTGTACTTATTAATATTGTGAAAGTGTTTTAAGTGTTTCAGTGAGAAGAAGTAGAAGAGGACCAAGGACAAATAGATATATAAGTAAGGTAAATTAAGAGTTAGCTAGCACCCACAAATAAAATAGGAAAACAGGTAAATCTCGAAAAATAAATTTTTTTTTTGTATAAGTAAATTTTTTTTTTTTGAGATACTTGCAAAAAATTTTTTTTGTCTCAATTTTAAAGGGGGATCTTGCGGCGGGCAATATTCTCTTGGAATACATGCCGCAAAAAGATAACATGTAAAACATAAAGAGTCTAAAGTTCATGTAAGTAAAACAAACCAAGCCACCGTGGGAAGGGTTTGAAACTTAAATTTAAGGCCGTTTGCAAGGGGAAGATGGTCAAAATTGGCCTAAAGTTACCATCGACATTTCCAGAGATAAAGCAAGACGAGAAAAATCAAAAATAAAGAATAATAAAATTCCATCAGAAGCACCCTTAAAGAGTTATACGGCTTGATCGAAAAAATGGATTAAATCGATCGGTCTATCAATTTTGCGAGCCGTTACGCACTAGTACAAAAGAAGTGCGCGCGCCGATCAGGCGACATCGATTTAAGATCCTTATTGGTTGTCAACTCGTGGGAACGGACTGCAGGTGGGGGTGTTTTCCCGGGTTGAGCAGGCCAAGCGTCTTTTGAAGCCCCAGCTAAACCAGGACTCTCGGAGGGTAAGGTCGGTGTCGGGCGTAGCTCCGGTAAAACAATGAACAATAGTTTGTTACCGTCAATAGTTCAAAAACTATGAGTGGCTAGGGAAAGTTCATTTCGTTGAGATGTCGTGACGCTGTAGTTTCGTATGGGGCCCTTTCGCATTTCAAGATCGCTGCGAAAGAGGTTCCCATAAATTTCCATCAAATTATGTGCGAGCGTCGTTAAATGTGTGTGTTACAGCCTTACTAGAAAGACAAGGCGATGTGAACAGTGTAACCTAGCAAACAGTTTTAAAAGTGTGAGTCTAAATTTCTAACAAAGTTAAACAAAATCTAACTAAATTGATAAACGTTTTTAAAAGATTTTTCTATTTCTTTTCTGTGTTAAGAAATGCCCAAGAACTGTGCTAAAAGAAGGGCTTAAAGCTAAAATTTCACTGGTAACCGTTAAAATTTAAAAGAGGTGCGAATGGCATCGAAGAAAGAAGATGGAAGGATTTCAACCAAAGGGTGAAGCGAGCTGATCTACCTGAGGCCTAGCAGACACACAAAGGGATGGAGGATTTCAAAGATGGCGGCAACGCGTGGGAAGTCATCCAAGTATTCTTACGTGGAAGCAAAGCATCAGCCAAGCCGGATTTTCCCCACCCCGTTGGAGAACAAAGGGAGAGACGGAGAAGAGAGGGAGAAGAAAGGCAAGCCATGCTTTGTGTGGAATCAGGTCAGATCTAAATTGTTTTCCCTTTGCAAATTAAAATTTTAATTTGAAGAATTTTTTCTAAATTGGGAAAATGTTATAAAATTTAAATAAATTTTCAAATCATTAACAGTAAACTTTAAATTTTACAAGTAAATGCTGGTGGCTTTGTTTTAAAGAGTGGGGGGTTTCAAGATGGCGATGCCATAAATGCAGAAATTTAGTTGTATTTTATGAATGTAAGGGAAGTAGAAATTTTAGATTAGAACTTATGTAAAGGGAAAGGGATTTAAATAAACAAATCAAATAAAGGGATTTAAATTAATTAAAGAGTTTAAGATCTTATGAAGGTGTAAAGAATTTAAATAAAAGATGTGTTGAAATAAAGTTAAATATAATTTGCTTAAAGTAAATATCCAAGATGGCGGACAAAGGCCATTGTTTACAACAGCTGATTGGAAGGCTATGCTTTAGTTTCAGGTACTCCTATAAACAGGAGTGTTATTTCATATAATTAAATTAAACTAAATTGGTATTTTATTTAGAAGGTGTCATTACGACGTTTTTCCATATGAAACAAATTGACATAAATTGTTTTCATTTAAAATAAACAAGGGTTCTAACAAATTGAAGCTTTTTAATGTAAACTTTTGATTTTATTTAGAAAAGGGTGAATTTATATATGTGTGTAAAATAAATTGAATCAAACCAAGGTTTGAGTAAGAATAAAGGGAAATGATTTTAATATGGGTAGATTTTAAATATTTTAAAAGGTACAAATAAAAGGGTTAAGTTAAACAAGAGATTTTAAATTTGTAAGTGGGTCTAGCTAACCAAATTAATATGTTAATATAAGTTTTCTTTTTTGAATTATAAGTATATATATATTGTTTATTTCATGATTTATGTGTATTTAAAAAAATATCTTAGTGGTAGAGTAACTTAGAAAGAAAATTGAAATCTTTGCAAATTGGGTTAAAAAATGTAAGTTCTATAATAAAGGCAAATGGGCTTGTAGCCATTTAGCAAAGGTTGCTAAAAATTTATTAAATAGCAATTTCCTTCAGAAATTGCATTGATAAATTTTAAATAAATTTTAATTAAACTTCAGTATGCATAATTATCATGAAGAAAGGGTTAATTCAAATGATAACCAAAGGGTTACATATTTTACATTAAAAGGTTTTAACTATGATTAAATAAGTTGTAAACAAGACTCAGCATTGATAAATTTTAAATAAATTTTAATTAAACTTCAGTATGCATAATTGTCATGAAGAAAGGGTTAATTCAAATGATAACCAAAGGGTTACATATTTTACATTAAAAGGTTTCAACTATGATTAAATAAGTTGTAAACAAAACTTCAGTATTTAAAATTTTAATGAAGAAAGGGTTAACCAAATGATAACTAAAGGGTTTTTTATTTTATATAAAAAGGGTTAAATAAATTTTAAAATTTGTAAATTTCTTTGTAAATGATCAAGGATCAGTTCAAAAGGGTGTAACTAGGTTTTAATAAATATAAATAAATTTCATTATGTGAATTTTCATGCCGAAAGGGTTAATCAAATAGTAATCAAAGGGTTAAATATTTTCTAATCAAAGGGTTAAATGAATATAAATAAATTTGTAGATTTTGTAAATGAGTGAAGATATGTTTGAAAAAGGTTTTATATATGTTTCAGTAAACATTTTTATTAAAATATGTATTTAAATATTATAATTTCAATATGGGAAGGTGTTTGAATTTATTCAGCAGATGTTTTAACAATTTTTATAAATTATGATTTGATGTTCAGTAAATATTTTGATAATCTTGTAGGAGATATGGCTATATGTTTTATATGTAATTTTTGTTTCAGTATGTACTTCATAATTGGTTTTTATATAATTTGATATGTTTTATGAAATTGCTTTTAGGTTGTTTGGTAAAATTGATTGAAATTTTACCTGCTAAAGTAAATAGAATTTGAATTTTAAATTGCTCATTTTAAATTTGATAAAGATATAGAAAAAATTTTTATCATTTAAATGGCTATGTAAAATATGGCCATAAATAAAGTAGTGTGTTTAGAAAGTTAAATAAATTGAACAAAATGTGAAAAGTAGGGATCTTTCGGAGTGTGTTGGAAAGTAAGGCTTTGCTTGAATCAACGAATATTTGTAATTTGTAACAATTAAAATTTTCAGTAAAAAGTTAAGTAAACAAAACCATATATTGACGTTTAAAATCGCAAGGTTGAGAACTTGGGATAATGAAATAAAATTATGACAAGTTGTAAAGGGTTATATTTCCAACAAGTAAGATTGACCGTCAAGTAGAGCGAAGTTTTACGCTTTGGCATACTCTGAATGAAAGAAAATTAAAATCGTAAATTCTTAATTTAAATTTAAATGTCAACTAAAATAAGCAGAGTTGGTTTCTTAACTGTGTTAAGAACCAACACAAAGGATATTTTTTTTTTGGTCAAATAAATTGCAGACTGTGCATTGTAATATTAAATTTTAAATTTTTAAAAAATTAAAAAATAAAGATTTTTTAACTAACTTGCAAACAAACTGAGTATTATTTTAAACAAGTTTCTTACACTCTCCTACAGTTGATATGGTCATTTCGCCGTTTAGATGTCTTTCAAAAGAACCCATCCCCCGGGACGACTTACCCGTTAAGGGTAGAATCCGCAGCAAGTTAGGTTTTTTCTTTTTTAAGTCCAGTGACTTGTTCTCTGGCAGATTTTGGCGAGCATTGCACAGCGTTCGTGGTTTGCTGCGAGCGGCTCGTTTCAAAATTCTTGCTCTGCAACGGGCGTTGGTGGGCGGGCTTGCGCGCGCGTGCTGGTCAACGGTGGGGTTGATGGCACGGTGCTGCGCGTAGGTGCTGGCCGGGTCCGTTGCAGTTAGTAAGATGGCGCCCTAACGAGTGGGACCGACGGGTAAAGTTGCGGACTTTCCCGTATAAATATTTCGGTCTCTATTAAAATCATAAAAAGACATGGCGAAATTCGACCTAGGAAGTGTAAGAAATAAATAATAAAATGTTAAAGAAAAGAGTTAGATTGCAGTTCTAGGTTAAAACACTGGTAAATTAATTTAAAAATAAGATAAGAAGATGAAAGTAAGAGTTAAATAGTTTAGTATGAGAAATAGTCTTAAAAGGGGTTAAGAAAGTAAAGTAGGGGTAATTAGTTGTAAGTAAAAAGAGGCAAACACATAGACGAACGCGCACATAGGAAACACACGCACGACATCCAACGACACTTTTATGTAAAGTAAAGGATTTTATAGAAAAGTTTAGAATTAGGGTTTAGAAAGAAGAAAAGGTTTAAAAACAAAAAGGAGATAAACAGAACAGAAGCCATGGCGACACAAAAGCAGCAGGAAAGAAGTGAAATAGAAAAGCTAATGGCGATGCTAAGGAAAGAAAAAGAACAAGATGAGGCTAAAAGGCAAAAGAAGGAAGAGCAAGATGAGGCTAAAAGACAACAGGAGAAAGAACAAGAAAAATTAGAAAGAAAACAGGAGAAAGAACAGGAAAGGTTAGAAAGACAAAAGAAGGAAGAACAGGATGAGGCTAAAAGACAGCAGGAAAAAGAAAAGGAGAGATTAGAAAGACAGGAAGAAAAAGAAAAGAAGAGAGTAGAAAGGCAGAAGAAGGAAGAACAGGAAAGGTTAGAAAGGCAGAAGAAAGAAGAACAGGAGAAATTAGAAAGATATAAAGAAAGAGAGCAGGCCGAAAAGAGATGGCAAAATGAGGAAGCGAGGAGGATAAGAGAAGCAGAAGAAAAAGAGGGCAGGAGAAAAAAGAAACAACAAGAGAAAGAACAGGAAAAGAAAGAGCGAGAAGAAAAAGAAAAAAGGGATAGAGAAGAACTGAAACAATTCCAAGAAAGGATGGCGGAAAAGTTTAAAAGTCATAAGGACGACATAGCCCAGCACATGGTGAGCATGGACGCAAGAGTGTCGACTTATGAGAGCAAAGTCGATCAATTACAAGTAAGGATCGAAAAGGAGGAAGAGGAGCAACTGGAGCAGGACAAGAAAATCGTGGACCTGCAAACAGGCCTGCAGAAAGTGGAAACCAGCGTTAACAGAGTCGCGGACAAAGTAAGGAGTGCAGGAGCACAAGCGACAAGTGTTAGCTGGGTAAAACCACGGGCCTGGGATTATCAGGAGCTTGCAGGAGCAAAAAGGATCGAATATTACGGGAAAGATAACGAAGATCCGGTAGCGTTTATAAAGAGCATGGAGGAGCTCTTTGATGAAGTAGACCCCATGTTAGAAGAGGAGACCAAACTGAAGATGGTGGTCAGAAATTTAAAAGGAACGGCAGAAGCCTGGTGGAAGGCCGTTATGAATCCAGGAGACCAATATGGACAGTTTAAGGCTAAGTTTTTAGCCAGATACTGGGGTTTTGAAGCGCAAGAGAAAATAAGGCGGCAGTTAGACACTGGAAGGTATTATGAGATGGGACCCTACAGCAAGTCCGAATACTTCGTAGTGATGGTTAACAAAGCCAGAAATTTGGACCCGCCGATACCAGAGCGTTACCTCGTGAACAAGGTGATGACGCATTTCGGAAGGGAGGTCCGGAATGCTAGCCTTGGCGTTCATAGGGAGTCAGTGGCCAGTGCCATTGATTTCCTGAACGGCGTGGAGACGGACAACGGAAGCCGGGGTATAAATGGGAGAGAGGTGCCGCCTAGGTACCAACAGAGGCCACCTCCAAATATGAGGCCTCCTCACCCAAGGAACAACACAAATGGGAACCCCAGGCGGGAGAGAGAGACCAGACCACCTCCAAGGCAGAACATGGAACCAAGAAATAGGACAAGGAGTCCAAAAAACGAGGCGGGAGGGTCTCGTGCGAAATAGAAGAGAACAGACAACATAGAGACAGACAATGGCGAGCAAAAGGAACCGAGACCCGGAACAAAGAAGTAAAAAAGAGTATTAGTAGTATAAAGAAGAGTAAAAGGATAGTAAAAGAAAAAGAAAGGCCAAAAGGAGTTACATCTGACAGGGAAGCGAGCAAAAACGTGCTGGAAGGAGAAGGCAAAAGGGAACAGAGTGGAAACAGGGCGATGGGTGGGGCTGAGCCCAAGGATGCCGTAGAACAGCTACCCAGTAACAGTAAAGGAGGAAGAAAGGAAGAGATTGAGAGAAATAGTAGGCAGCAGGAAGCTGTAAAACAGGGAGGCCCAAAGAGTTCCAGTGACCTAGCCAAGATCCAAGAAGGAAACAGAAATGCAAGCAAACTAGAAGAAACTCCGAATCGGGAAAATAAAGAAGGAGATGAAAAGCCAGAAAAGATAAGATCCACAGCTCAACAGCCAGGTATGGAACAAACAAGGAAGTTAGGAGGTCTCAATATGGAGATACGAGACGACCTGCTCGAGGAGGAAGGTTTGTTGCCCCGACAATCCCAGAATTCTGAGGAATGCCCTGCACTCATAGGCGCTATCTGGCAACAGGTAGTGCGTGTTGAGATTGACACCGGCGCGGACGTGTCCGTTATACAGGGCAACCTGTATAACGAGCTGAAGCGCCAAGGGAAAGAATTCTTGGAATTGCCGGTAAGCAATACGGGCATTATTATGGCGGTGAAGACACCCCAGATAAGAGTCCGTAAGCAGGCCTTTATTCCTCTGAGTATGGGAGGTCATGTAATAGAAAGTAGCTTCATGGTGGTGGAACGCTTACGAGCGGAAATTGTCATGGGTTGCGATCTGTTACATCGACTCAAAGCCCGTATCAACATGGAGAGACGCTTCATGACTTTCGAGGTCGAAGGAGAGATGGCCAGTCTCGACTTCATAAGACCTAAACAAGACCATCCAAATACATCAGTTGCTAACTTGGAAGCTCAGGAAGGAGAAGAAGTAAGATCTGCACAAGACCATCCAGGAGAGCTCCAAGAGATTAGTAGAAGAGCAAAGATCGACAAGGTGGGATGGATTGGTACAAGCGAAGAAGAGGGGCTTGTACTGGCGCCAGCCGAACACCAGGCTGACGTCGTTACCCCTATCGAGAACCCGGAGTGGCCGAGTCTCGGGGGGGGGGATTGGGACATGGATCCAAATCTGAGGGAAATGTTGGAGCAGAAGTGGCAAAGGAGAAACCAAATGCAAAAGTAAAACAGAGAGGTAGTAAACAGGAGAAAAAGGGAAAACCAGAAGGCCAGGAGGCAAAAGAAATAGAGCAAAAAGAAAGCAAGAAGGGAGCAGCAGCTGTAAGCAAAAGAAGAGGAGCCGATGGCAAGGCAGACAGAAATGTGCCGGAAGGGAGGCGCAAAGAAGGTCATATACGTGGAACTAGGGCGGTAAAAAGGGCAGAGCCCGAGAAAGCCGAAAGTAGGCACAAAATGTATAAAGGACAAGAGGAAGAAATAGGAGGAAAAGTACAGAGAGGACAAGGAGGCCCAGAATGTTCCTACGACCATGCGGAAATCCCGGAAGGAAACAAGGATGCGAGCGAGCCAGAGGACAAGAAAAACAAGCGTAATAGGAAAGAAAAAGGAGGAGAAAAGAGAACTCAGGACAAGGCAAAACGAAGTAGACCCAGATACAGGATGAGGAGGAGATTAGGAGTTGTAAATTGGAAGAGTAGAGTAAAGAGAAAGAAACACAAAAATTTTAAAAATGGCCAAACACTGAAACCACGTCGAGT
>JBAIZL010000006.1:100209066-100215437 GCA_036971475.1 Prosapia bicincta | reverse complement strand
TGACGTATTGTGATATTAAATAATAATAATTTAAAACTATAATTGCACCAACTCGGTGCAATATCAACTTTGTAGCCACCAAAATACCTCCAAGGTAGTCACCCAGGTTCAGTCAGATCAGGTTAGGTTAGGTTAGATTATTTTATGTTTGCCGTTAACAATAACTTCAGATATGGGTTCAGCATAGTCAAATTGACCAGTGATTAAAAAAATGTTGTCGATCAGAGCGGTAGTCACTGATCTAAATAATTAAAAAGTATTTTGGCAGCGAATTCAATATAACAATTTCGAATTATACATTATTATTTCAATGTTTGAAATAAACACTTCCTTAGTAGCGTTCGTAATTTTTTAAAATTAAAATTCCTTTATTTAAGTTTGTATTCAGTAACTTGCGCAACATATATTAAAAGTTGCCTATTAATGACAATAAAAAAATATTAGTCAGTACATTTACTGAAAGTTGTTCAACTATTTGTAACTACATTCTTCAAACTAAATATTGACTCCTGTCGGCAACGTTCCACTCACTGTCACTTCACATCATTCAATTTTGTTAAACAATTTTTTCTGATTGGCTTGTCCAATAAGCGTGTTCCGTGTTTAAACTTCATTTAATTCATGACGCTATTATTCTGAAGGCTGTGAAAGTTTCTTGTTAACCCAACGGATGGCCGTCGTTAGCAGCCAGTCAAACAAAATTGTCCTGTTTGTTCATATTACAAAACATGTTTTAAACAGAACGTCCGGGTGACAAACTCTTGAAACATATTTTATTTTACAGCGAATATCTGATTGTTTTGTTATAAACTAGGAGCTGTTTCTGACAGCTGATTTGTTACATCAGCTTTATGTAGAAATTCTTTAGTGTATTCGAAAAGAGTGTGTTTCAGTAAGAGTGTAATGTGAGCAAATGAAAATAAAAAACTACTATCGGGTCCAAAAGTGTTGATACTCGAGCTTAAGGTTTTACTACAAGGCAACCGATATACTTATAACAAAACAAGATGCACCAAAATTTCATAAATTTAATTTTGCGTCTATGAATGTAAACTTAATTTTTTGCGGTTTTAACCGATCCCAGAATAAAACACTTTGACAAAAATCACAACCAACCTTTTTTGTAATTAAGTAAAAATTCTGAGATTCATAAATATGGTATAAAAATGTATGTGCTACAAGCTATTAAATTTTTAACACGATTGGTTTAATAGTTTTTATATTATAAATTTTCAAAGTCTGGCATTGTCTGAAAAACGCCAAAAAACTAGTACTTTTTTTATTCAACCCTCTGAAAGACAAAGTTAAAACTGCATAATAAAAACGAAGTTTACAATAATAGACGCAAAATTAAATTTATGAAATTTTGGTGCATCTTGTTGTTATAAGTACATCGGTTGCCTTGTAGTAAAAACTTAAACTCGAGTATCAACACTTTTTGACCCGATAGTAATTTATAAAGAACATTTTGTGAGGTAAATAAATCAATAAATACATGGTATTTAGTTTAAAAAATTATCTTTAAAAAATAAAGGTGAAAATTGTTAACGCTATAGATCTAACATTAAAACTGCATAATAATAGATTTATTTCGCTCTCTTTTTCAATAAAAGTGCCCCTCAAATTTTACGGAGTTTGAGCCTAATACTCCAGCTTAACATTAAATACGACTGAATTGTATAGAATATAAATTCTCTAGAGAAATGCTTATTACGAAATCGAACGTGGAATATTTATGAAGATAGAATCCTAATATATTGAGTAACATTTGCATAAACTTCATTAGTATTATTATATATTTAAAGTGATATTTTATTATTACTAATATAGGTGGTGAGTAGCTGTTACAAATAAAACAATTTGCAGATGTAATTATAATTTACGCTCTTTGGCTCCATGAATTCTGTAGGTATTGACGAACGGTGCATCAGAGCTTACGCAACATATAGTGGCGAAACTGGATCCCCATATGTATACTTAGCAGACTCAGACAAACCAAGGTTGTATAGGCAATTTAATGTCAGTGGCATTCTTGAAAGTATTATTTCCGGTAAAAAGGTGAGGTACAGAAAGTAACGTAAAAAAGTATCAAGAAATCAAACGTTTTCTCAACAAGTTTGAAAACAAGTTTTTCAACAAGCCGTCATTATGAGCGAAGAATATTTTTCTAATCGTAATTATATGTCTTTCTTAACTGTTGTTTGTTAATTTCTTGTTTAATTTCTTGATTAAATATATTATTTTAAACCTAAAATAAATTGAGAGGAAAATAAAAGTTTACTAGATTTACTATTAAGCAGGCTTAATATAATTACGTCCAGTAACACAAAAATTAAAATTAATTTTAATCATTGAGTATAAATTGATAATATTTGTCTTTTAAACCAGTCGTTTAATTTTAATACAACTTGAACTTAGTGAACTCACCTAAATAGCATATAAAATTAATTTTTGAATTTTTAATAAGCGATTATGAGAGGAATTGAAATATATCCGAATATCTATACTAGAAGTAAATTGATTACGAAGCATCAATCATTTCCTGATTTTTATTTGAATCTCCCTGTAAATATTAAAAATATAACTATTTACCCTCAATAAAATGCAATAGTGTTGCAGAAGAAACAATTAATTATCATTAAACCATTTAGTGATTCAAAGTAAAATATGAACAATTTACGTAACATTATGTTATTCATTGACACCAACTATTTGCTATTGACAACTCAATCGGTTCTGTCGAGTAAATTAGTCCAGTCTAGATTGTGGCGTGAACATGTCTCCAAATCCTTGATGTGACGTCACTTATAAAATTGTAAGCTGCAAGTTTACCTGTAGTTCGGTAGACCGAGCACACAACTTACCAAGTTTGTAGTTTAAAAGTTGCCTCGGGTCGTATAAACTTTAGTTATCCTAATTAGCAGCACATGACGTTAATCCAGACACTTCTCTATAGAATCATATTGCGGTTTAACTACAAAACTTTGTAATATGTTCTAAATATTAGAATAACTTAGAAATTTGAAGCAATATACATAAAAGTACGAGATACGTGATATATTTCGAAAATTGTTTTAACGTTTTATGTTATGAATAGAGTTTCTTAGAAGTATTGTATCATTAAAAAATAGATTATATAGTTACTGTTTGACAGATATCTTTTAAAAAAATCTATCATTGATCAAATGTTTGAATCCCGTTTTTGAGACTGGAACCAGAAAGCTAAATTGAATACAAAAGCCGTCAAAAAACAGAAGTCGTCACTTCTTCAACGACTACAATTTTCCAAAATTACAAATCTTAAGATGCTTCTTCTTTCCTGTAATGAAAGACATTGGATGAAGGACATTAAGGGTGGACACCACGAAGAGTCTTCGGTAATTTATGGTGTAGTTGCTATTATATATATTTGAGGGGGACTGACCTGGAGGTTTTAAACGGGATGGAGAAACGGATTAAAATTTTAAATTGTAATAACTGTTGACAATTATATTAAACGTCTCTTGTGTCGGAAGAAGTGTAAAATATTAAACCTTTCAGCTAAGATACTAAAGCATGAAAGGAAGAGTAAAAGGAGAGAACGACACTATGAAGGAAGAAGAAATTTTTCATGAGGCGTTTTATTATTTTCTTTTAACACGGTTACTATCTTATCGTTCAACTACTGTATTTCCTTCAGTTGACAAATCCAATATATCTTATATTTTTTAAATAAATGAACCTGAACCTAAAAATTCTTGTATAATTTAAAACACTTGACGGCCACATAATTTAACTCTTATATCTCATTGTTAAACATTTTAATGACCTCTGTTTGTGAATAATAAACTTATATACTAAACAGTGGAATTAAAATCACTAAACAACAGTACTTTATTCATAATTAGTTTTCTGCATTGTGCACTTTTATTAAAACAGTGTCCAAGATTTGCCTAATATTTAGAGATGTTATTCATTTACAATATTTAATTTATTTACATTTGTTATATTATTGGAAGAACGTTACGGAAGAAGAATCACACCATTCTTAGGCTTTAAAATAATCAATACTGATACTGATTTAGCAACTACGTTATGGTAAATTGTTGGAAAACAATGATTTTTTATATTTTTACTACAATAACGGGTTAGGTTTTCGTTTATCATATAAATGGAATCCAATCTTTATAGGTGTGTGCAACTGGAATGTAATATACTTGTAACTACATATGATTCAACCTGTTGGCAATATTAATATAATAAAATGCTTTTCCGGTGTTAAACAGTCATGTATGTTTTGTTAATATAACCTGTGTGACTATGTACTGGAGTGGGGAGATGTATAACCTAATCGACGAGTCTGGAGAATGGAGTGGTATTTCTTAGGTCTAGGCTATGTCGAAACTCACTCCGGACAAAGACAAGGGCCTGTCAACGTTTGTTCTATTTCTTTCACCCCTCCCTACTCTCTACTATAGGTCAAACGTTATAAGCTGGCACTTGGAGTTTAAGTATAAATTGCATATTTGTCGACTAGAAATCATCAGGAACTGTCGTCATCACTCATAGGGGCCATAAATAGCTGCCTAACAGTCCTAACCCTTAGACAATACTATGTGTACACTTCCGAGAATATGATTTACATTTGTTGTTATTTTTACTATAAATTATAAACTATTAATAATTAATAACATATTTAGTATACTCTATGCTTCAACGGAAGTCTAAAAGTTGATGTGAAAGACCTCCACCCACCCCTCATCCTCGGCATCTAGCCAAGATCCGCAGACCCCAAGTGTCAGCCTATAACATTTTACCTATACGTAGTGACACCTACTACAGACTACTGAAGAATAAAGAATTTCAGAAAGCAAAAGGAGTAAACAGTGTAATCAATTCATTCCTCATTAGGTCTCCATAAAACTTCTAAATACAATTCTTTAATTGGAAACTGCATTAATTTCCATATCTTAAGGAAACAATATTTGGTGAGAATAAATTTTTATTTTAATAATAGTTAAAAGATGCCAATCAGTGTATAAAACAACTTAATTATCTTAAAGACATAATATTATATATAAATATAGCACCTCAAATCTTTATTAATAAACTCAAGCCTACGCCCGGGCACAGATCGAGGTAAACGCTAGCTGCCTACGCCCATGTATAGTCCGTTTATTTTCATAGCAACGTAATTCCCGTCTATTATCGGTTTCCTCGAAATCTATATCTTTACTATTAGGCCAGTCATAGTTACTTTTAGGAACAAATATTGAATTTGTGTGGTAACCGAGAGCTATCAGACAGGTAGGTGTTTGACAGATGTTGGTTTGGGCAGATAGAGAGTGTATTTTTTGTTAGTGCGAGTTGTTTACGTTTAGAATTGTTTTTCTTTGCTTTAAATTTGTCTATCAAATACTTCATTTATTTATTTGTAGTTTGTGTAATTTTCGTTTAGGTATCGAGTTCGTTGTTTTCCGCTTTAAATTAATCTTTCAATTACTTAATTTTTATTATTAGAGATGTAATATCTAAAGACACTTTTTATTGCAATTCAATGCGAGATCTGTTACTTTTAGACTGTAACAGTGATAGTGACAGTGAAATAATGCCAGGGACAATCGACTCATCTTTTATAGATGAACAGAATGAAGATATAAATGACCCTATTTTAGAATCGTATTCTGAAGGAGAGTTTTCTAAATTTTAAAAGGAATATTTAAACATTACATTTCTTTTAGCTTTAAAACGATATATAAAATATAATATTTATTTTCATTCCCATGTAAAACATGTGTAGTAAAGCGCAGAAATGTACAGTTTCGATATTTTATTTTTTAAAAGTGTGTTACTTATTTTTGAAATGCACATAATATCATCTATATGTACGTAATAAATGTATATTATATATTTCTTAAATGCAGGTTTCATTCCCTTTATCTTCGTGTATAATGTGTTGTAAATATGGTATTTATCATGTGTCAGGATTTTTTTATATTTTCCATAGAAACCTTCAGGCAGGTAGAGACTGGCGCCTATTAAGGGACTAGGCTTCGAAGTAATAATGCACATGTATAAATAAATATTATTGTTAAATGAAATATTTATTTGTATAAAATACCAAAACAGAATTGCATTCCGCTCCGAAGATTGTTGAAGGTAGTGGGAAGCGCTGAAGCAGCAACTCCTTGCAGAGGCTAAATGATCTAAATCCGATCCCACACATTGGCTATTTTTCTCATCTCTATTTAGTTGCTCGTTAAACTCTTGCACTCAGAAATTAAGTGTAGTTATTGCCTATTAAAATTTCTACAGGATATTTTCTTGTATTACTGAGATAATATTTTAACAGATTTATAGTGCTTTATGAAAAGTCTTACAGCATAATATGT
>JBAIZL010000006.1:100119066-100204066 GCA_036971475.1 Prosapia bicincta | reverse complement strand
AAATAGATAAGATTATTAAAACATATGATCAAAATGGACACTGGTTTAGATATATAGATGATGGATTATACATATCAAATAAAAATGGTTTGAATATTGACAAAATATTAAAATGTATAAATAATATACACAAAAATATAAAATTTACTCATGAATTTGAATCAAAAAATAAACTAAATTATTTAGATATTACTATTACTAGAAATAGTGAATCATTTAAATATAATATATATAGAAAATCAAATAATACCTCATTATTCAAATCATCCATACAACCAAAAAATGGCAGCGCTTTATAATTTACTACATAGAATGCACAAAATGGCAATGAACTTAAATGATCAAATATAAGAGAAAAATATATTATATCAAATTGCTTTAGAAAATGGATATAAAAGAAAAAACTATAGATAAATTAAATAATAATATAATAAGAAAACTGATACTCGAAAATAACTTTGTAACTAATAAGAGAGAAAATAATTAGACAACTTTTACATTCACTGGTAAGGAAATAAATAAAATTACAAGATTATTTAAAGAAACAAATTTACGCTTATATCAAACCAAACATATATAAATCAAATTTAGCTACGCATTGTATTAATAATGGACACGAGTTTCCGGAAATAGAAAATATGAAATTAATAAAATAATTAAATAAAGGATTAAAAATGAATATATTTAAAACATTGGAAATTTATAAGCATAAAGTTAAAGACAAATTAATTGATGAACAAATTCAAGTGAGATCAAGGCAACAAACTATTTATAAAGTCATTGATGTTATAGAAAAATTTACATAAAGTGCAATACTTATAAACATATGGTAGTTTGTAGCACACATGATTTAATTTTGTAAAAATATTTTATTTGATAATTTTTTTCCTGAAGAAGCTGGTACTATTTTATCGGGGAAAAAGCTTTGAATAAATATATTCATTAAAAGTATTTTTGTTTTTGAAATATTTCAATTAATTAACTATATTACAACAAAACATATCACCATATTTAATATATATATATATATATATATATATATATATATATATATATATATATATATATATATAAATGTGTGTGTGTGTGTGTGTGTGTGTGTGTCTGTGGTGTGTCTGTGTGTGTGTGTGTGTGTGTATGCATATTTACTTACACGATACACATACATACAACCATGACTAATGTATAGTTTTGTTATAGTATAATTTTGTTTTGTTATACACATTTTATAACAAACTTTTCACAAACAAGAAAGTCCTTAATTAACCTTATGGTTTACGCCAGGTACACTCCTGGCATTATCAAAGACTTGAGTTCGTTAACACACTCCTTTGAAAACCTAATGGAAATTTCATTAGTTTGCCAGCTAAAGTAAACTCTCTCTATTAGGAATTACATTATCAAAAACTTGAACACTGTTAATTAATTTCACTTTGATCTGAAATCGGTTTTTTACAACAACGGTTTTCTAACAATATAACATTCATTTATTTAGATACTCTCCAGTTTAATAATTTTAACACTTAATTTATTTGTTTTATTTGTACACAGTCTTATTGTTAGGAAAGTTATGTCCGTTGGTAATGCAATGTGTAGGTAGCTTAGATTTATATATAAATGCCTTCTTGAAACCCTATAATAGTTTTTATATCTATCATTATTATTAATATAATTATATTCCCCATTTGGCATTTCATTTAATAATTCCACTAAAATTTAGTTGCAAATACAATCTTTATACTGTTTTCAAATGTTGCAAAAATAAAATTTGGTCCTCAAGCTGACCTCTTTGAAAAAGTACTACCAAAATGGATATATATATATATATATATATATATATATATATATATATATATATATAATTTATTTATTTAATTATTTATAATAATTATAAATATATTAAATATTATACAAAGTCTTTGAGATTCGCTTAATTCCTACGAACCCATTTCTACCTACCTAACCTCCACACTTAGTACCTCCACTCTGCTCATCGCTATATTTCCTTAAATGCTTCTCTCCACCTTGTCTGTAGGAAATTAATGTATTGTACCTATACTTCGAACTCGGTTCCGAAACCTGTATCGCAAAGGAATATACCTCTTACAAGAACCAACTCCTGAAGTCATATTAAAACCAATTAGTCACCTATAACCTTTAGGCTTTATCGGTGTCACGTGTTCTTTAAGAGACACTATTGACCTAAATAATAAAGTTGGGCTCCTAGTGAAACTTACTTATTATAAAAGAAAACTTGAAATTTAATATAGATATTAATTTTACGCTACAGGTTTTTATATTATTATTAATTGAACTTATAACTCTACTGTATAACAAATAATAAATTTTAAGGCAGGTAACTTGGAAATCCGAAATATTCAATTTCTATTTCAATTTAAATTTTACATTCGATAAATAAAGTATTTTATATTTACCCGAAAAGTAAAATGACCAACTAATTTTCCTTTTCTATACAAATAGCAAAATACTAACTTGAAGTTAAAATTTCTGCTTAATCCTTGATATAACCCCCCAGACATATACAATTATTATAGTCTACCTTTAACAAGATGTAATTTACAGTTTATATGCTTAAAATACGTTTTATTAAATGTGTGACTGTGATACAATTATACGAAAGATTAGATAATAAATTATTTTTTAAGATTGTTACACACACAACTTCCAATAACCCTAAGTTAAAATTTACACGATGTATCCACAAAACAGGTTACTTTTTAATAGAAGTGTGTCTGTGATACAATTAGTTTAAAATTTCAATTTTACAATTGCTATACATAAAAAATCACATTTACTAAAATACAATTATTATTAATCATACAATATAAACATGATATGGTTCTTTATAATTTGTCTAAGAAATAAAGTCATATTGAATGCATCTGATGAACCTATGATTACTCTATATTACAGCCAAACGGTTGAATGGAGAGCCCATTTAGAAAATTAGAAATTGTATACTATTAGTCTAAGACGGATTTTTTTCTTAGGCTATTGTTTTATTTTGAGTTTTGAGGTTTACTAGATACTGTTTAGAACCAATTGCTATTACAAGATAGTTTATAATAATTAAAACAAACTCTCACCACAAATTCAACAAATTTTATTTAACCTTATGTACATTTCGATTACAAAGTAATCATCTTCAGAGATATTTTTACAAACCAGTTATTTGTAAACATACCTCTGAAGATGATTACTTTGTAATCGAAATGTACATAAGGTTAAATAAAATTTGTTGAATTTGTGGTGAGAGGTTGTTTTAATTAATATAAACATTTACGCCACAGTTGCTTCAAGTTGTTGTTATTAAAAGATAGTGTTTATATAGCCTTGAGCATAGTCAAAGTTGTTTTGCTACATCTTGTTTCTGAAAGCAAACATCCAACGGCAGGCACCTGGCAAGCATCTTGTTCCTTTTGGTGAATCCTTACTCGAAACGTGTTGACTGATTGTAGCACTTTTCTGGTCTTGTCCCTATTTTTCAAAGTTACATAGTGGTAGAGTCTGCTTCAAACTTACAAAGTCCGGCTTTACATTCACTTATTTTAATGGTCGAGATTAAACGTGATTGAGATATTTGAGCATATAGCTCAAATATCTAAACATCTCAGAATCACATTTTTATAATTTCTGAGTTTATTTATTCCTTGTCTAGAATCGGTTTTACAGTACAAAAAAACGCGTCTGACTTATTTGGTAGCTTCGTTCACAAGTAACGCTATCCTGAAGGCTTGACTTCGTAAAATATTGTGTTGTCTCTTCTTTATTTTGCATGAACCGTTTCTTCCAATCCCAGCATCGTTGTCTTAGCAACTAGTGTGTTTATTTTTAAATCTTGACCATTTTCTATTCGTCTTCTCTTGAAATAATTTGAATGGATCTTTATAATAAGAATGACCTATACGTGATGTGTTTAAACGTAAACGTTTTCCCCCATAATCTTTTCGGTTTATATTTGTAAAAGTTGATTTTTTTCACCGTTCTAATATTCTATAGTTCCTCGATTACAGCGCTGTTGTGGCCCTGTCGTAAGATTTTATAAACAATCTTGTTCTCTCGTATTAAAACATCTCATATAGCTTTATTAAGATTAGAACCTGTTGTGAGAATATTTTAACCCTATAGAGCCAAAATATCTATTCATACTCTATTTACTAAATGTAGGTTATTTTCTTAAATTAAATATTTTAACAGTTTTATATTAATAATTTTAAATATGGTTTATCCTATTGTTGGTTTACCATGTCCATTTTTACTATGTTTTATTATAATTATTTTATTTTTTGTAATATTATTCTCTTAGGCCTAAATCCCTGGTATAAACAAATACCGATTTTTGCAACGCTCTATTTGGAAGTATCAAAATGTAATACAATAATTAAAGGATATCTGCAACGGCCAGAATGACCGATGCAAATAAATCTGGTGTTAGTACAGATAAATGTAACTAAGTCTAGAATAGTTAAATAGATCAATCAACTAATATTCCACTTATTTCATAGTGTTATAAGTAAAAATGTTAAATATAGGGAACATCAATGTAAACTAAGGTAATTAGAACTAAATAGAAAAACTGGTAATGTTTGAATAAATTATAAACCAACACAACATTAAATAGGTCAACCAATAATAGACCGATTTCAATGAAACAGTAAAAATGAGGCCTATGGGACCCAGCCAAAAATGTATAATATTAAATTAATTTTGAGGAAATATAATCAGGAATTGTGAATATAAGTATAAAAATGTGCGGAAAGTAAATTAGGCATAGCTAGGGAGAGTTGGATTTCTGTAAATTTGCAAATTTTAATTTAAAACATAATAGCCAAAAAATTTGCGGTTAGCCAGAATGAAGTTATATTAGTTTCGGTAAAAAAACTGCGTAGGGAGATGGTTCATACGATCTTTCCACACTGCAGCGACAGCGCTACCGTCGAAGTTGGAGTTAACAAGATGAAACAGCAACTTAATTAAATTAGAAGAAATAAAGTCAAACAAATTATTAAATGGAAGTTAAAAAATTGAAATAACACATTGGAGTAAAGAAAAGTCTTTCACAAAAATTGAATTTAATTAAAATTCAAAATTACGAAATAAACAAGGTCAGTCACCATAGAAACGGCTTTCTCATTGGTTAAAAATGTAATATGGACATCGGAAAGGCGAAAGGTTGAAGAAATTGGGGACGACGAAGCAAAAAAGGTGACTCTTAGTCAGTACGGTTTGAAGTGTCAACGAGTGAGGTCGTGTTGACACACGCTGAACCAATAACAACCCAATATGTGGTAAGAAGTCCGTATAAAGTGCTACGATGTGACCCAGGAGGTGTACATATTATATGAGCTGCGGCTCATATATGCTTCTACCAACATCTCGACCAAGAAAATGAAAAAAGGAGCCGAACTTGACAAAATTCACTGACGCCATGCCATGCAGTGAAGATTATATCCGAATCCCATGAAAGATTTGAACAGGACCAAAGACAACCCAACCATAGTAGATACCTAACGTTTTGCAGTATAAGGTCATATAAACAGTTTAACTTTCCTTTAGATAAAATTTTATTTCAACATGTATTAACTTATAATCAAAACTAACAAAAAATTGAATACCCTAAGGGACTGAAAACTCTCTTATGTTACCTAAATTAATTAACAAATATTCTAAATTGATTTCCATTCAACCGTTTGCCTGAATTGGAAATAAACGTATTGTGTTTAAATCATTTTATCTGATATGGCTTTATTCTTGAAAAAATGAATGAAATTCTTTGATTTAGTATATAAGTATCAGAAGGAAGTTTTATTAAATGCATAGCATATGATAACTAAATAGGTTAATCTATAAATAGGTAAATGTTAACACGAGTCTATTAGTGAATTAAAAGGATTGTTTGTTGAAAGGCATAGCCTAAAGTAACTAGAAATTAACCTTAAATTGTTTGAAAATGAACAAGACTGTAAAATACCTAAAATTTAACAAGAATTCACAAAATTATGTGCAAATTGATTATAATATTTTAATTTAAATAAACGATAGTAAACATATTAGGCAATTTGGGATTTTGATTATAATATTAGAAAAGGATATAGTAAGTGTATATGTGTGTGTGTGTGTGTTAATATAAATAATAATAAAAATGTAAACATAATAAAATGGACATATTCTGTACTAAGACCATGAAACAAGATAATCATGGTAATTCAAAAGTAAGGCTAAGTAAAATTAAAAAAGCTAAATCCTGTTAATTGAAATAAATCAAATAATAATAAGTAATTCTAAATCCAAACAGATAATAAAAAAACTTATAGTTTGCAATTAGCTGTACTTTCATTTAAAATAAAATAAGTTCACTAGGTTTCCATGGTCTTTAAGTCACAAGCGTGTCTCAAATATTCCACTACTCCGAAAGGAGCTTAAAGAAGCTTATGGAAGGCTAATTGGTTTTCTTAAAAAATTCAGGAGTTGGTTCTATTGAGAGGTTCATTCCTTTAGATACAGTTCTTGAACCAAGGTTCGTAGTCAAGGGATAAGTCATTACTCTCTTACGGACAAGGTGTGGTAAAAGGAAGATAGGTGAAGATTGAATGAGTAATGGCTAGTCGGAGGGAGCAGCAGCGGGGAAGGTAAGGTCCGTGAGATATCGAACCCGAAATCACAGTTTGTATATAACGATATTTATTATAGGTATTGAACTAGCTATAGTTTGGGAATTGCTTTAGAGGATAATTTAGATATTGAAATTCGTTTCAGGAATAGAATATTGATTTTATTTTATGGTTTGTCATAGGTTAATTATGTTGAATATTATTGCCTATTTTAATGAACATGTCCAAAGTAAAACTGACATCAGTGTGTAGGACTGAAATATTTCCCAAAACGATAAAATAGATTACATTTATGCAGAATGTGGGCAGTTGTCAAATGGAAGTTTTTTAAGAAGGTCTTTGATCGGCTTTGGGGAAATATTTCCAAAGCATTTCGTGACATCAGGATTAGCAAGAACTTCATCGTACTTCTTTGTGTCCCTTATCATAAGGTTGGTGAACTCTGAAAACAGAAGCAATTGAATTGATTATTAAGTTAGTATAACCACAACTGTACTGAACTAGAGCCATTATGTAAAATTAGAGTCTACGAAATTAATTTTGCTGTGGAAGTAATTAAAAAATATATATTTTGTGGTTATTTGACATATAATTCAATGAAATATCATGAAACTATAAATTGTTATCTATTACTATCAAGGGGAAACAGTGTTGCTGCAAAACGTATTTAGAATATTTCTGTGATGAAAATAAATGTAACATTTATCACTTAATCCCATTAAAAATAATAATAATAAATAAGTAATAATAAAAGAAGATTTACTTTATTATAAAATATTTTGCATTATTAGTCTTTAAAGAATTCCTTAAACATCAATGATAACAATTTCAGACGGAGCTGTGTATCACGAACAATTCACTTCTCTACGGATAACGTGATGAACACTTAAATTGTCGGCGGAGAGGTGTTGCTTGCTAATAATACAACTATTATGGGATTGATGTTGTTCACAGTTATTTAGACTGTCGACGGAGATGTGTTGCTTGTGCAAAATAACATTTTTGGGGGATAGATGTTGGTCACAGTTATTTAGATTGTCGGCGGAGAAGTGTTGCTTGCGAATAATACAACTATTATGGGATTGATGTTTCTCTCAGTTATTTAGACTGTCAACGGAGATGTGTTGCTTGTGCAAAATAACATTTTTGGAGGATAGATGTTGGTCACAGTTATTTAGATATTCGGCGGAGAAGTGTTGCTTGCGAATAATACAACTAATATGGGATTGATGTTGCTCACAGTTATTTAAACTGTCGGTGGAGATGTGTTGCTTGTGCAAAATAACATTTTTTATAAAACCTATTTAAACGTTCTGTAGACGAGTTAGAAAAAATTAAAATAAATATTGTCTTACCTTAAACTGAAAACATTGTATTTGACAGTATTTGTTTATCATGCATTACACAATAATATTATGAAATGAAATACATCCCATACCTTTACCTAAAATTTCTTTTTTATACTTGCTCGAAAACAATTTTTTCTTAGCGTTTGTTTGAAATACGTGTAATGTATAAAGAATACCAAAATATATAAAAAATGGAATATGAAAAATGTTCACCCTATCACTACGGGAAAAATGTTTTATGAATATATGACATAAACTATAATTCAAAACGTTTTGTTATTAATTTACTTACAAGTCTGAAGTCCATGTAGGGGTATTTCCTTAGGCGAGTTAGTTTTTCTTGCATCAACACGGATCGGTATTTCACAAGTGTATTCTTTTTCGGAACAAAGTAATTCTGTATATTTATGAAATCAATTTTGTGCATGGTAAAAGTCTCAGTGGGTAATGTACACTTGTCAGTGATTGCACGTTTATTATTCACTTTTGAGAAACGTTTATTTTAATTATCTATACGGACCAGGATCATCCATTGTACAGAATTTTTAAAAGAAATATCAGAAAGTAAGGAAAAAAACATGACAGTGGAAAGAAGAGATGGAGATTCTAAAATTCACACGTATTGAGATAACCACTAGGCCCACCTTGGACAATCTGTCAATGATACCATTAACACCACACCCATAAACCCCCCAACAATGCTGATATATATTTGTGGTTGAGCGCTATGTATTTTTCGGATGCGCATAGTAGTGCCGCTAAATAAATTTGTACAACAGCACAGATGTATGTGCTGTTCAAAACATTCATTTGGCTAAAGGTCCTGACATAATACTTCGTGCCTTCATTAAGGTAAACGCAAACCTGAAGTGATTACCTGACACTTCGTCTGGAGTTATTTCTGCGCATGCGTAGTTAATAGTGTACGTCGTGTAGTCTGTGCAAGCAATAGTAAGGTCGAAGTACATTTTACGCCTGTCAACTGGAAACAAAACTTTCATTAGCACATTATATAATAGTACAAATGTGTTTACTCTATTTAATTTTTTAATTTTAATTAAAAGTTTTGAATTTTATATTAGCCCTAAGTTAAATGGCTTTTAACGTTTTATAAACATAAACGAAACCAATAGGTCTATTTTGACATTTATAAAGTAACAAGAGATATAAAAGTAATTCAAAGTGAGGTAAAGACAAAAGTATGAGGAGAAATTACACTTAAAATGAATGAAACAGTTAGAATATATTTTCTAATATTTATATTTAAACACAAATTTATTTATGTAAATATATATAAAGAAATAAAACAATTTTCAAATACAAGATTAATTTATTGAATTTACAATTCAAAGCTTTTCTTTGGCAAACAGTTCCTCAGGAATGTTGGTACTGTTTGCAACGAAAAGCTTTGAATTGTAAATTCAATAAATTATTCTTGTATTTGAAAATTGTTTTATTTCTTTATTGATACATTAAGAATACAAATTATAGTATTTATAAGTATATATATATATATATATATATATATATATATATATATATATATATTCATACACATATATTTTTCTACTGTTTACTACGTAAATATCAATGTAAATATCATAATGAATGTGTAAGGATAAAGAGTATTTTATATTTTCAATAGTATTATTATTCACCCTTTATGTATTAGAATATCATTATACTTAGAGTCTACCTATAGGGGAAAGTTGTAAAAAACGGGTAGTGTTTGAAATAAGGTCGTGTTGCTCTTTTCTGTGAAACTTCGCACTATGTTTAGTGGTCGGCATTATACCTTTATTTCCTTAAGTCTTATTTAAGACAGAATATTATTTCAAAGAGTTCTATCAAGTTTCGTAGAAGGTTTTGTTTTAGGTTCAAAAATAAATCGGTAGATAAGGTAAACCGATAGGCAGAGTTGGTTAAAGAAAAGTATGGAGCAAGCAATTTAAGGAGTCGTTAATAAAGAAATGCGATACAACTATTAAAACCCTTCTTAGATCCTCAAACAACATTCGAACGAAAGTGAAACAGACTCGATAAAAATAATTTCATTTGAATTGACTACAAAGTAAATCATCGAAGGATATTGTTATACGACGCAGTACGAGGGTTAAATAGCTAGGTTATTTTCCAAAATAGGATTTAGAATGTCCCTCTTATAAGAGAAATTTTAACAAATAACCGTTCTAGGGTGGTTGACGGTGTGCATTCTTTCAATATAGATTATAAATATAAATATTTAAAGATTTAAAAGATATACGTTGTGATGTGGTGTTTAATCAATAAGGTTACCTTCAGAGTAGTTTTCCCTGGATTCCTTGGAACGACGTCACGATCTAACACAAAAAACAGCTACTGGTACCTTACGACACTTTCTATACGACTCTCGCTATTGAATTAACTTAACTTGATTTTTATTTTAAAAAGGACCGGAAAATCAGCTTTGTGGCAATCAGCTGTTTGTAAACGGGTGACTGCAGCGTCCTGCTCTCGCGCAGCGAACATTAAAATTAGGAACTACTTTGCTTCAATCACTTTTAACGGCTGTTTGGCGGTTACACAAAAGAAAACGTTGCCGTAAAAAAAAAATATGAAACCAAATTTGCTTAAGCACATGAAGTAGAACTAGTCTAGCACGTGTTAATCTTAGAAGTAAGATTATTTGGTTTTAGATTAACAGAACATAGAAAAATGTCTTTGAAAGTGTTGAGGTTAACAAGATAGAGAATCTCTTCAATAGGGAGAATCAAGAGTAAAAGTTGTGAAGGTATAACTTAATTATTTAGTTAATAATGGACGTAACTCACATACTAAGAGTCAATAGGTTCTTAACTTACAAGAGAGCATATTGTCATTTTGCTTTTTTTTCCTCCTCACAAAACTCACAGACTTCAAGAATTAAACATTTACCATTAATTCTATTTTTAAACATTTCGAAAATTTCATTTCATTTTTGCTACTAAGCCTATTTACTTTAAAGTAATTGTTAAAAATTATTTCCTTTCAATTGACTTAGTTTTATATCTATACTCGCCTTTTCTCTGTTTCTATTTTCTATATTCAAACTGTTATTATCAATTTATAAAACTAGGTGTGTGTTTGTGTCCACTGTTAGAGCAAGCAGCCATAAATTTAATCAAAATTCAATACAAATGTACTCCAACATGTTTTCTATGTTTCCATTTTATTTTTAACCTTCAAATATGGTTTAGCATACTTTGATTCGTTACTTTATTTTTAAAGCAAATTGAAAAAAAAATTACTTAAAATCGTTCAGAAATGTGGAAAGATTTCCAAACCGTATATAAGTTTTTAAAATTTAGTATCAACATTATTGATAAATTCTTTCGTGTTGTGTGTAAAAGCTATCCCGTAGTACTTACCGTACGTTCTTAGCCGCCCTTTGGTTGGATCTGGTGCTGTGTAGTTAGCATTAAATACTGAAGGTTTGCCTCTGTAATAAAACATATTGAAAACAATATAGAACATATCAAGATGTATTTTTGGCGGCATGTATAGTAAGGACAAAATATAATTACATGGGTTTAGCTTCTATTGTCATGCAATTTTACAATAAATAATATTTTACAATAAATGTACACAAATTATGATCAATCACCAGTTTATTATTTTAATATTGTACAAGCGACGTTTCGTTCAAAGTTTGGGTGACCCTTCTCTAGGTTTTAAATCTATAAACATAACACAACATCATTATAATTTAAACATTAGATTCACAATAAACTGCAAGTTCAACAGCTTTAAAAACAATTTGAAATATACATGCACTGAATAAAAGTTAGACAATAGCAATCCGTGCTTACACTTTCATGTCCATACCGACACTGATACAAGCAACAGCAAGTTACAATAAACAGACAGTAGCTCAATCAATCACATGAAGCAGTGCTATTCAAAATTACGTTTGATAAATTTGAGAAAGCTATTAAATACTCTTTTCAAATTATCAGTATCTGAAACTCTATTAACACTTTTCAATTAACTTATGGAAATCATTTCTGACAATATTTTTTTTTGTTGGCTGCTTCCTTTATCCAAACTTTTAACTCTGTCAAAACCAAAGTCATGACCGATTAATGTAATTGACTAATGTAGAACTTTATTTATCAGTTTTGCAATCAGACTTATGTTAGTTGATTTTCTGTTCTAAGAGTCTACCAGATTGACCTATATAACTACAATCACAATCAATATACGAAATAATTTATGCAACATTAGTACTTTCCTCTTTTTTTATAGGGTCATTATCCAACTGATTAGAAGATTGGATTATGTCGTCGGATTTGAAAACAACATCAATATTATTATTATCTTTCCATTTTTTTAAAATCTTCTTCTGCAATCGTTTAAGAAAAGGCAATACCACAGTTTCTTTCTTTTCATAAGTTTTGAACACTATTAATGATATCAATCTTTTTTCAACTTAATTTAGCCAAACTCAAGTTAATATATTTATTAATAAACTGAAGAAGATAGTAATTTGCTAGCAAAACTATAGATTGTAAGTTATCAGTTAAAAACTGTTCATATGACATTACCTCAGCTTTATACACACATATTCGGTTATAACCTATTTTGGGAGAGTTAATATTATGGATAAAGGAAGCTACAAGAAAAAAATTGTCAGAAATGATTTATATAACTAAGTGTGAATAGAGTTTCAGATACTAATAATTTGAATAAAGTATTTAATAACTTTCTCAAATTGATTTAATGATATTTTGAATAGCACCGCTTCATGTATGTGAATGATTGAACTACTTTCTATTTCTTGTAACTCCCTGTTGCTCGTCTCAGGGATGAACGTGAAAGTGTAAACACTGATTGCTGTTGACTAACTTTTATCCAGTGCTTGTATATTTGAAATTGTTTTTAAATTTGTTGTTGAACTTGCAATTTATTGTGAATCTAATGTTTAGTAATAAATATGTTGTTTTATGTTTATAGATTTGAAATCTAGAAAAGGTCACCTAAAATGTGACCGAAACATTGCTTGGATAGTATTAAAATAATAAACTCGGCATTGATCATTATTTGCGTTCCATTTATTGTAAGATATAATTACGTTTTTATTTTATTATTTACGGAAAAATTAGAAATCATATCATGTAAACCATTATATTTTTGATAATTTTAGAATATTTGAAAAAGACATTATAAATTATAAATATCAACCCCCATACCATAATACTGTTTTATTGACATCTTACACGTTTCGGTTTCAAGGCTTCCATTATTAGAGTAAACAAGAAAACACAATCATCCTCATTTTGCTTGGTTTTTTCCATCTAGTTAGATGATTTTTAGGCAAACCAAGAGTACTAAAAAAAGTATTCGTATTTATTTGAGTTCGTTTGTTCCTAATCCTCCACAATTTGTTTGAAGTAATATTCTTTTATTTGACTCTTGATTATGATTGCCATATATCAAGATCTTACGATTACATGGAAGAGTTATTTATAAAAATAACTTTTGCTAATAAATTAAAATCCATATATATTAACTATAATAATTGAATTTCTTTTAAAAATTATACAATAATGGCCCTAAGCTCTTGTATCCAAAATTTGAATCTAAGTTCTAAATTTTTAAAAGTTCGTAGTTGTTAATAATATTTAAACATTAGAAACGAAAGTAAAAAAAATATTCCTTGAAAAATGGTTATAAGATTAAAAATACGCTGTGAGCATAAAATAAAATCTATTTTTCGTGAGTACAGGAATTTATTTAACTCAGTATAATGAAATCACTTTTGGTACTAGCATTATTAAAACAGTATCAAATATGCTACGTTTATTATTATTGTTTATTATTCAAAATAGACGGCATTTGTTCCTAAAGTGTTACTGGAATACTAATCACCATGTTTGATTTTCGGAAATATTCGGAACAATTCGTTCAGGAACGGAGATCTTAATACTTCTACAATATTAGTTCCTAAAGAAGAAACACTTCTATAAAAATAAATTTAATGACACTCACTCGGATATGTAGGTGTATTCTATGTTATTAATTGCGTCTTCTCCGTTGTACGCACTAATATTCATTCGGCCGCACTTCAATTCGGAGTATCTCTCTGCATCTGATGGGTTTTGTATATTCATTCCTACGTGGTACCAAACTCCAGCGTGCTGAAATATAAAATGCCATGAAAACTATATCCTAAACATATTAGAAGCAAATATAGAATATTATGAAAAGTATATTATACTCCTATAACAAATAAATATAGAAAGGTAAGGAAAGTACATCCTAACCTTATTAGAAATAAATATAAATCAATGATTAAAGAACATTTTAACAATACTAGAAATAAAATATCCATATTTTATTGGAAGTAAATATAAAACTATATGAAAGGTATACACTCATCTTATTAGAAATAAATGCAAAACAATATAGGAAGAAGATTTATCCTTATTGGAAATAAATATAAAACGAAAAGAAAATCTTTAAATTACAAAAGTCATTATCTTTATCGCACAAATTTTAGACATTAAAGATTGAAATAGGTATTTTATGCAACAGATGAATTTAATTTCCCGGATGATTTGAAACTGATTTCATAGCTTAAAAAGCTACGAAATGAATAAGAAATTATTAAGAAATTTCAATAATAGGGCATTATTACTCAAATACGTTTATATAAATAATATAAAATGGACTAAACATAATTTAAACTTGAGAATATAAAATGAATTAGAACATATATTGTCTTAGAAAACAAGAAACAACACATTTTATGATTATAATTCTTTTTCAATAAACAGAAAAACTGAAGAAAGACAAATAATATAATTTACTAGAATAACTTTTTTTAAATTAACAAATCGGCTTAAATAAATAGGATAGGTAGTAAATAATACTTCGAAATAATTATTGTATACCATGTGTTTAATTTTTTTCAAAATTAAATTATTTAAACAGTAGGCTAGTTTTTATTTAAAAAGTAACAAATAGAATCTAAACAAAAACTAACTATAGTAATTATTTATAGAGGCATGATAAAAACACATGAAACGTATTTATTTAATAACTAAAACCAATTTAAATGGAATAAATTAATAAATGTTTCGGTTATTTTATTACACAACAACATGGTTTGTATGGAAATAAAGCCAGGTATTTCAAATATAATTTATCACAGGTGTAATAAGCAAACCTCAACATCCGGGATTCATAATCGTGCAACCTATTGCTAAAATTACTACTACGTAAGTTTTTGGTTACTCATTCTTGAACTCGTCAACGTTAAACTCCTTCGACTACGTCCTAACGTCTGGCAATCTCGAATTAAAAATTCCTAGTTCTTACGATGCACTATTTTCGTCGGTAAGTAATCAATTAGCCCATTAGAATAAACATAATTATTTTAGGTAAAACTTATTCTAATAATGGGTCTAATTTCTTTTGGGAATAGTTAATTTAATAATCTAAAGAGCTGTAAATCTAGTTTACCTTGGATAAAGAAATGTTTTCCATCGGTTTAACATCTTTACAAGGATTGCTCAAGACAATGGTGAATATCCCGACAAATAATGGCAAAAACATCACCATTTTTCTGAAAAATGTAACAAAATAGTATTTAAAAATAATAATCAATAATGCTGTAACTTATCTATGGCCTCTGAAACAGTCAAAATCTAAAACGGAACAATTAGGCCTACGTTATGTCAAAAATGTAACAAGTTTTATTTGAAAATAATAAACAATATTACTACAACCTATGTATGGCCCGTGAAACAATTAAAATCTAAACAGAAATATTTAGACTATATCAAATCATTGTAAAAGGATATTATTGTTTACAGACAGTGTTTTTTATGGAACTTGAGAATACCTAATTTCATGTTATTCTTAATGTAATTTCACCGCAATTTAATTTATTGCGCATCGCTATGCCTCCCCTTGGGGTTTTTCATCGCCGGTTTTAGGCTTTAGCATTTAATCGGGAAAAATTTCTTTCTGCTCTTTGGTAAAAGAAAAGTAATTTATTTAAGATCACCAATAATAATAATGATATCGAACTGTATAAGTCATGTTCTGCTTAAACCTCGTATTTTTTAAATTGCTTTTACACTCGTCGTTTAAAAAAATATCGTTCGATACACGTTTGTGAAGTGCTCGGCAGCTCGTATGATTGCCATCCCTGGATGTTATTTCGCTACGTCACCAGAGACTTATACGCACTTTCGTCGCAAATTACTATACGATATAAAATGAGCAATCATTTTTGTATTTTGTAATTTAATTCTATACTTCAAAAGAAATAAAAAATTCGCAATGGACTAGTTTTCTCTCATTGACTCCTGATGCGTGTCTGAACACTGGATGAAATAGACTCTAGTATGAAATAGCGTGTATTAGATCTCAAATAAATTTGAAATAAAAAAATGTCTCAAGGTCCAAATTTTTTAATATACAATTTTTGATTATTTTCATAACTTTTTTTGTACCTTCTGTCTATTGTATATACATTTCCCCTTATTTTTACGATCCTAGAATATTTTAAGGATTGTTCTATATTTACAAAAACCTTTCTCCACCACTTAACGTCTCTTACTCCCTACTGCATATACACTTCCTTCGCCTGCTTCTTTTACATCATACAATTTTTTCAGGATGTTTTATATTTACACAGTTGTTGTGCACCTTTACTAAAGTTGTTAAATTTCCTCTCCGCTCCTGATTATGACATACGAGAGACTATATCAGAATATGAAGATAAATATGAGAGACTATACGCAACATCATATGCCTACCTAACGGTTTCGTCAGGAACCAATGAGCAGTACCAGCGGTCAGTCTTAGGTAACGTCAATGTGTCTATTGTGATGAAAACTTGAGTCCTGGAATTACGAGTTTTCGAAAACTTTATTCTGTATTTTAATTACATATTACTAATTTTGCCTAATGACAATATATTGTCCTTTTCGGATCGTATGCAGTTGTTGATATTGAGAAAATAGGACCCACGTTGATTGCTAAATCAAATATAGTTTCTACGGATTTATCCCTGTTGAATCTAAAATATAATAGTCAGGAAGTGGAAATTGTAATATCCCTTATATTCATAACGTAAATAGGCCTACCCACCAAGAAAGAATTTTGCATAGTGACGATGGTAAAGAACTGACTGATTTAAAAATCACCTAGGAATTTTAGCTATAATCGATAAACACGTGAATATTCGGCAAAACCTTTAACAAAATTTGTATAATCCTTTTTTATTATACTTCGCCATTTTATTTTAAATACCTAATATTAAATATATTCCATACGCTTTCTAAGAGACGTACGTAGATGATCCCTGTTTCCTTTAACTACGTTGCTTCGTGTCAAATCATATTTCTAGTGAGTAGGGAAGTATCCGTTATTACAGGAGAAAGAACGAAGGGGTAACATACTATTCCATGCTCCCATGATCCATACTACACCACGTTCCCTTCTAAGGCTGTATCTTATTTGTAAACATAAACGTGCAATAATCTAAACACAAATTTACCACTTGAAATTTAGATAGATGTTTTATTGAGAGCAAATAGTTTTTCTTATTTCTGTAACGGATCATATAAATGCTGTGAACAAACGAAAACATTTATGCAAAACGGGTAAATTATTCTTCTTAGTAAAAGTTACTAATTACTAGCCCGATGTACATTGTTTTTACTTCAGATGGAAACTGAATTTTGAACTTTTAAATAAGTAGCAACGGAATGTAATATGCTGAATAGTTATTAAACAAATTCAAATTTGTATGTATTTACGTTTGTACAAGTTCTTAGCTTCAAGGTTGCATTGAAATAAAATTTAAAAAATACTATAAAGTATATCTAGTATAAATATATTATAGGCTAATTGTGATAAGTACATTATTTAAATATAAGCATTTTTGAATCATTTTTTTAAAATTGGTAGGCCTAATAAGATTAATCATAATAACGGGCAGTTAAAACTAATTTATACCTGAATAGAATTTACAATGAATTATATATAATTTGTCTATATAATGATTGCTGTAAGATTTCTCCTATATAAAAAACGTTTTAGAAACATATTTAACGTTTCATAACATCTTTGTCCGGTAAAATATCTTATTTAGTCAGCTGGTGTGAACCAACTGAAAATCACATAAACATTTCATTCGCTTATAAATACATTTCACAATATATTCATTTTAGCGTGAACTACTACCAAATATTTCGTATTCTCAATAAGTTGGTATTATTTTATTATATATGTGTTTTTGCATAATATAATTATGTGTGTGTTATACATACGTAAAACAAACATACAAACACACACACACCCACACATATGTAATACATAAATATATATTACACATATCAAAACATGTATTGTTACTATAATAGGCCTACATACCTTCGCATTGTAAGGACAACTCTTCTTTAATACGTCAGTATAACAATATTCATGCTATTTATTGCTGTAAGAAATCCTTGAAAGGTAATTTCAACAAACAATCAATTAGAATTTGTTTTTTTTTTTAAACTTCCAGGATATAAATATTAATTATACAAATTTTTATTAGAATTATGAAAGCAATTTAATTATCTGCGTAAAACAATAGGTTTTTTTAAAACAATTATTTCAATTTAAAAGCAATTGTAATCCCACTGTTGGTTGAAACCGGATTTCCTACTTAACTTATGTTTTTAGTTAATAAATTACTCAATTATTCTATGAATAGCAACTGAGATCCTAGAAACGTATTTGTAAAAGTATTACATACGTCGTTTCAAAGATGATAAATCTAGATGTCTCAAGTACCAAGTACTTGAGCATATTTATATCCGACGTCGTTGAATGTGTTCAAATTCGTACATTCTTTATCCAACAGTTGGGGCGAGCCTGACACCATTCAAAAAAATTGTGTCAAATGATTCCTTCAGCCGTCGGAAACGTTTGACTTTCGTACAGATGTCTTACCTTACTTTTTTATTTTGCGAGAAGATTCCCAACAGGTATAGTTAAGGTGGCTTGATCCCCCTATGGAACGGATCCCTCTCCCACACATTTCGTTCCTTCCGCACACATTGACACTTTTATTTTGAGTGCTTATTGATATTATTCATAATAATAATTGGTCTGCTTACCCTGTTATAATTTAACCTTGTTTAACATTTCAAATCGTATTACCACTTTTCATGTCTCATGTCAGTTTATGTTAAACAGGAGAAATGTAACTGTATATAGAATCACTAAAAAGTAATTTATTTAATTGCCAATTACTCCTTGGCGGTAGGTTATCCCAAACCACCGAAGGCTTCCTGCTTGACTTATCGCGGTTCTTTCTTGTGACGTTAAACGTTTCATTTCATTTCGCTATCATCCAATTATTCGAATTACTATCTCTCCAATTACTGATGGATATTGTTAGCTTGATACTTGAGCAATCCTAAATCCTTGATTCGCGAGGATAATAACTGCATGAAACAACAAGGATCAATCGCAAAAAGCAAATATGCAGAAATAAATCTACTATTTTCTCTCTCTATTACTCCAGTTGTGTTTTTTATTTAAAATTTCGTACATGGCCTGATATATTTACTGACCTAAAACAACAACATACATTCTTTAGTATTGTTATTTAAATATATTAGAATGGTTTTTCTAGTGTAGAACTCCTTTTTTGCTTAAAATATCGTGTAAATCTTCATCATCTTTTCTAGGGGAACGAGACAAAACGTTCTTCTCTTGGTTATATACGAATCCCTCACTATCCTCAGTATTATGTTTTCGAGCAACCAACGCCTTCTTATCCCTTTAAATCAATACATTGTTTCGTAAGAAAAACCTACACCTTTGATAATTATTGAATACTCATCATAGAACAATCTTGGAAAATAAACACTACTTCAAGAATATTTTTCGATAAAACTATAAAAATGTCTGTTTCATTTAAACAATTCAAGTATGTAACGAACTAAATCGAGAAAAACAAATATTTTTAAAAACTTTTAAATGAAGAATTTTGTTTAGAAGAAGTTTTAAAACGAACTTTAAAAGAAAATCTTTACAATAAAAAATATTAAACGAAGAAAAAGTGCATTAAATTTACTTTTCTGTTACTTTATTCGTTTTTCAAAAACCAACACAAAGTATAAATTCGATCCTGTAATTTACTTTATGCGTATCACAATTATTATAAATAAATAAAACATCTTAAGAACATAAATTTTTTATTTAAATCTTGATGTACATTTGGTCTGTAAAGATATCTTCAGAGGAAATTACTAAAATACTATTTTAAAGATTCTTGAACGGATTTTCACTGAAAACGATTGCTTAGCAATCGAAATGGCCATCAGGTTTTAAGTTAAATTATTTGTGGTGTACAAGTCTTATTTATTGATACAAAATACACCACAGATGGTCCAATTTATTATTACAAATATGTTTACAAACATATATATATATATATATATATATATATATATATATATATATATATATATATATATCAAAACGAAAATTGTAAATGCTGTATTGTTTTGTCAATATCTTATTACTTTGACATATTGTTAAATATATAATTTAAAAACTTACCATTTACATACTT
The DNA here is from genome assembly GCA_036971475.1 of Prosapia bicincta. Lineage (NCBI taxonomy): Eukaryota > Metazoa > Arthropoda > Insecta > Hemiptera > Cercopidae > Prosapia > Prosapia bicincta. The sequence continues at coordinate 100,183,478 of JBAIZL010000006.1, read as the reverse complement.
TCACACTATTTAAATAGACTCTTAATTTAAGAGCTTACTATCAGTAATTATTACATAACTGAGGAATACTTTTGAACTAACGCTGTGACGGGTTTCTAAAGAATTGTTTCAGTTACAAAGTAATCGTCTACTTTACGATTTTTTCAAAACGCGTCAGCACGTAAGTTTGAATATGCAATTAGTTATCCAATAATTACTTATAGTTTATTCAGTGAATTGAAGAACATTACAACAAGCAAATTGGAAAACTTATAATTGACTTATTTTAATACAATGTTAAAAAATCATAATTAAATTTTGCAATTTACTTACTTTAGGATAATTAAAGGAAAAAAAATTAAAACCTTACAATTCTTTTACTATTTAAATTTTAAAATGTTCATAACTGAAAACATATTTATTTACTTTGATGAAAGTTGAAAATCATAGTGAAAATTTAACAATTTAAATAATAACTTTAAAATATCATTTTTTTAACTTTATTATATTTGAAAAATATCATTATTTAAAACTTACAATTCACCTACTTTGACGTAATAGTAAAAACATAATATAAAAACGTAAAATATGCTTACATTACCATAATGTTTAAAAATCATAATTTAAATAGCTATAATTATAATAGCCATAACTTTAAGGAAACCATAATTTAAGACTTTTACTTACTTTTGGATAGTGTTACAAATATAATTAAAAAAACAGTCTACCTAACTTAACATAATTTTAAAAAAACCCAATTTAAAACTAACAATTTATATATTGTTAAAAAAGAAGTACCCTCCCCTTGTGAATGTTAAATACAGTATATAATTATGGTTTCATTTAAAACAGAATAGGATTATAAGTTGGCGAAATCGTCCAGTGGAGATTTCAGCCTAGTGACGGAAGAGGAGGCTCACATCTTGCTACGTGGGTGAGCCTTGTTGCCAATTCGACGTTAGACTTCCGTTAGTCGCTCAGTCTCAATGTAGGTGTGGTGGCATGAAATACTAGTAATGTAGCTTGCTTCGTTCTGCTATTTCAGTTTTGCTTCCCTTCAACAGCCTGTTTCAAGACTCAACTTTCTCGATCTATATAGACATTTAAATCGGAATGTTTTAAAATTCCTTCTATTACCTCACATTCTCTCTATATAGATGTACATAAGTCTTGCACAAATTTTCAATCGTTAATAAAATACGTTTTTATTCATTAAATCAAGTTCAAATAGATCTTTTTTTGCCTATAGTTGATGACAATTTATTTTAATTAAGTTTTTTACAATTATATATTCAATAATTAATTACAAAAATGTTTTGGTGTAGATCGGTTTCGAAATGAGTATCTTCATTTTCAAATTCTAGTGCTTTCTGATACTGATCCAAATATCCATCGATAGAAATTAACTTCTCAAAGATCTATATGATAAACCTCCATGATATAACCTTAAATTGTTGCCAATGTTTCCACACAATATCATCAATAATTCTCTATGATTAATAATTAACGAAATGAATCAAATAAACAAACTGAATTAACGTTATCGAACCTAGCTTCACAAACGGACAATGCAAAAGAAAAGCGAAAAGAAACTACAACACAATACAAGCGACGAAATAAAAAAAGCGTATAAATAGTAACAAATAAAATAATAGTCCAATACTACACAAGAAAAGGAAAATGAAAATTGGCAAAGAAATTAGCTTTCTATTTTGCCACTTATTATTCTTATTCTGACATATGTAGAGGCTATATATATAAATATATATATATATATATATATATATATATATATATATATATATATATATATATTAATTGCAATTTTAAAACAAATAGAAACTAAACTTATCTTTGTTATTTTAAGTAGGAATTGACTTTAAAAAAAAAATTATGTCACTATTGACTTATTTTATTGTGTCATGATTATGCTTATGTCACATCCTAATATATATATATATATATATATATATATATATATATATATATATATACCCGTTATTAGCGGACATTTGTTTACTTTATTATGACATACTACTCCTTCTGACGTCCATACATTTTGCTCAATGTCTCTTATTTTTATTAGTCAGTTCATTTCTTTTTATTGACATTTATCGTTTATCTGTGTGTTAGTTATATATATCTACCCATTATTTATATAATACCATTATGTATTTATGTTATAAATTTCACATTTTATGTAAATATATGTAGCTATTATGAACGTGTTTGTATTTAGTTTGTATTTTTGTGTGTAAATGAATTAAATGTGTGTACTACTGTGAAACTGAAACACTCATCGTATTACTGCCAAACTACATTTTTTTCTGCACAATCACTTAAAACGTCTAACCTATACGAATGAAGAACATTTTGTTTTATAAGATAATATTTAAATAATTGTTGCATGTTATATATTATTAATCACATACTTATTTCAATTTTCGAATTAACTCCGGTTAATAATTAAGTAGTATTTATGAGAGATACTTTACACCTCATTATACAAAAAAAACAGTTTTTAAAAAATGAAGCCTTAGCTAATAGAGAGGATTAAATTCAGAATAAAAAATACGATTTTTTTTCGGAAAAAAATCTGGAATTTAATTAATGACTTTACCAACAAGCTACTCTGGACGGTATTAGCCACTGGCTGTGGTGGGTTGACTGTCATAGCGTTCGATCTGACAACACCGCATCCCTAACCTACCACAAACCCATTCCTATTCTACTTTATATCAACGTATATTCAGTTCTCACCACAAAAATGTCAGTTCTAGCCAAAATATTGGCGTAAGAGCGGTTAGAATAGGAATTCTTCAGGAATGCATACACGGACGTAGGAATACGGATCTTATGAGCTTTGTGTTATATTTGATACATTGTTCTTTCTTCTTTATGATCACTTATTAAAGTTTGTTAGGCATTTTTGCAGACGTTTTTGGCATTTAGCTTTTATATTTTCGTTATGTGACACTCCCGGATAGGCGCTAAAATTAATTTGCATTTCTTGAATTTGCGATTTTATGATTTTTCTTTTTTACCTCCTACCAAAAGCTTTTAACAAGATTTATATCAGGACTTTGAGAAAGAGATATTTGCTCTTTTATACTCCTGGAAAGGGGCTGCATCATCTATATAAATAAATTATGATGTTGATACAAATCTAGTTATTATTGTAGCAGTCTTCTAGACATTTCCTGTATTGGTCCTGCATTTTAGTATTTGCTAGAATATACCTATAACGTTTTGCAACCTATACACTTTAAAATCACTAGCAGTTTTCTGAACAGCTTTTTTAAAATGAATTAAAATGATAAATATTGTAATATTATGATAAAATAATACAAAATATCACTACCTATATTTGTATCGAATCAAATGACTGTATGATAAAGATCTTAAATTGATAGAGTTTATACCGTAAATTTAGTTTTTTCCGAAACATCAAAACCTTTTATTCTATGAAAATATTGGGATATCTTAATGAAGATGTTAGAACGATAAGTAGATAATCACTTACTATTTATTAGGAATATACTGTGGTTGAATTTAATAATAAATACACAAAAACCTCTTAACCACAAACTTTCTTTAATTTACCCTAATGTACATTTCAGTTACAAAGTAACCATCCTCAGAGGGATAACATACAAAGACTGGTAGTCTTTGTATGTTATCCCTCTGAGGATGGTTACTTTGTAACTGAAATGTACATTAGGGTAAATTAAAGAAAGTTTGTGGTTAAGAGGTTTTTGTGTATTTATTATTAGATAATCACTCTTTAACGGGTTATTTACTTATAGATTTTATCTCCGATATCATTCAGTTGCTGTAGCATTAACCATGAACTCTGTTGATATTACATTTATCAAAACTTATTTCAGAAAAAAAATATCGATTTAAACTTTATTGATAATGTTAGTTACTATTAAAGGCTAATTTCATTCGACTCAATCTTTCTAATTATATTATCAGATTACTTTAAGTATCATAGTAGATTAATTTTTCTGCTCGTCTAGCCAGTCTATACGAAATTGTATACAGTTTAGTCATACGAATAAAGAAAGACTGTCGGCCTTCATTCATATCTCTGCAATAACTCTTCGTTTGAACATATTACATGTTACGTCATGCGTTAAAAACATGATTTTTTGCATCACAGATTGTGAATAATTTTGTGTGACACAAAGGAGTGACGTCATTAGTTGCCTGTCAAAAACACACTTCCTGTTGATCGTTAGTGTCGTTAAATGCTTTGTTTTTCACGCACAGAGCCCATCAACAAACCCTTGCAAAGGTTTACTTTTCATGGAACTTTGCATTGTTTGCTTCTGAAATGAGATCTGCTTCTGACAACTGAGTTATTGGACGCCTCTGGTGTTAGGACAATACGTTATGGCAAAATGTTTGCAAAATTCACATTTTATAAAAAGTAAATTAACACAAGGTACTTTGTTTGAAAAGGTAAACAATTTACAGACAGATGAGGACGGAGAGGGAAAGAGTCTCAGTGGTTTTAATTATATAAGGGGATGCACGGGTGTGGCGCTACGGGAGTAGAAAAACGGCCAATTGCGGTAAAATTGTCAGAAGGCAAAAAAAAAAAAAAAACGGAAAATGATCACTCAGGGGGTTAATAGTGCTGAGTCTTTCACCGTTATCGAACGTCAATGGGGATACACGGGTGACCCTCTATGGGAGTAGCTAACGATGAATTGGGGTATAATTGTGAGAAAGCAAAACAAAGTTAGAAAATGATCAATCGTAGTGTTTTGGAGGTTGCTGAGTAAAATACCGTCTTCAATATTATAAGAGAATGCACAGGTGTGGCGCTACGGAAGTAGAAAAAGGGTCAATTGGGGTAAAATAGTCAGAAGGCAATCAAAACATGGAAAATGATCACTCGGGGGGTTTTAATGGTGCTGAGTCTTTTACCATTATCGAACGTCATGGGGATACACGGATGATCCTCTATGGGAATAGCAAATAATGATTTGGAGTATAAATGTGAGAAGGCAAAACAATGCTAGAAAATGATCAATCGTAGTGTTTTGGAAGGTGCTTAGTCCAATACTGTCTTCAATATTAAACGCGGATAAAAAGGTGTGCCTCTACGGGACTAGAAAAAGTATGATTGGGGGTAACATTAGCAGAAGACAACATAACAAGAAAAATGATCACTCGGGTCTTTTAATGTTGTTGTCTTTTACAGTTATCGTCAATGGGGATGCACGGGTCATGCTCTATGCTAGTAGCAACTGGTGAATTAGGGTAAACATTTCAGAAGGTAAAATAAAGGTAGAATATTATGGCTTGTAAAGTGAAACATTCAACCAAATAAGAATTTATTTTGGTATTTTTATCTTTTGGAGGGAATGAACTAGCTGAAGTAAATAGATACTATCATGAAGTAACTATCATGGTCCCTGTCACAAGATTAAAACTGATAATACTGAAAGATGTGTTCATCCTTCAGAGATCGAAAATAAACATTACACAAACACGTTCATGACGGGTTCGATTCCCGGCGCTAATTGGTCACGTGTTACAATGTGAAATTTATACCACCATTTTTCCATCTACTTTCAACATACAACCACACGGGACGTCTCTTTACAATCAGTTTCGTTTCGGCTACAATAGTACATAGTTGTCTTAGAAACTGTCACATTGATTGTTACAATTCTATTATTTGTTGTTATTTTTAATATGAATTAACGAAATGAAACTTAACAAATTTATTGTTTTTAATAAAAACAAATGTTCACAAATAAATTTAAACCCTCAATTTAAGTCATTTCTTTATTTAGGTTAGTACACACGGCACTGCCTTATAAAAGGTATTAATCTCTTTTACGTATGTTTGGAAAAAAAGGGAGACACTTGCTAAATCTATGCCTTACGGGTCGCGTTCCTCGTGTCGGTTTCTTCCAGGACATTGGAAAAAATTAAAATTAATAAATCCACCGCCGCTAGGTTGCTATTTTAAAATTTCCCATTGAAGGTGCTCAGTGCTCTGTCGAGTTTTAGGAATAGTTCTCCAGTTCTGTCAGTAAACATAGTGTCATAGTAACAAAAATACGGGAGTGCATGTAGACGATTGTATTGTGAATCAGCAGGTTAGGTGTAGACCGGTATCCATCGATCCTCTGGATTGGTTACATGTTTTCAAAACCCTCAATAGATCTGCAACTAAATGAATGGTTTCATCTTTAACAATATTCAATCTAGATTTCCAGGCTTGCACTGCACGGGATAAGGGATAAAGGCTTTTTTCTTCTGAATTTCTCATTTAATTATCAGTCTTAGAGTTAGTACACTAACTCCTCCTATATCCTTACTTTACGAAAGTACATTTATTCTCAGTAAATTTATTTTATCTCATTGAGCTTTCTGCCACAATTTTTAAATTCGATTTCTTTCGTGTTACAATGTTTTAAGAGTTTTTGCAGTTTAAGAACGATTTTGCAGAATTTTTAGAATAATTCATCGAATTATCCGTTCTTCGGTCGACATGTTACACACATTTTTATAGTTAGTATCAGAATGAATTTAGTTCGTTCGGCTGTGTCTAATCTCAAGACAAAGTCTGCTAATACTCAATCACTTCTCAAAACTGTCTCCTTTGTTTATATATTTTACGAATCCTACTACTAGCAATACCAGTTAATAAAGAACTCCTAATTATAAACTTAATATTTCAATTTGAATATTCTCTATTCTTCGTTGATAGAAAATTACTTCAGTTAAGCAACTATAACCAAGTGCTTATAAAACGTTTTGTAGTCAATCTTTAGACGTTGATAATCATAAATATTTACTACCGATAATCACGGTGATTTTTCACTATACTTTAGATTTACTGAAATTTTACTGATGATCTCGTTTCATTTTTATGGTAGGCGAACAAAAAGACTATCTACGATCAAAACATTGGGCGTCCTGATAAAGATTACAACGGGCATCGGCTTTTTTTTAGCTATAATTGCCGACACTTAGTATGGTGTTTATATCGTATGGTATCCCCGCAAGCAAGAATCAGTACAGTAGTCTTGAAGAGCCAAGCAACATTAATTTATGTATGTACTGTAATCAATAAAGTTCTACATACGTATTTTGTGAATTCTTATTTATAGTATTAGGGCTCAATAGAACTCCAGTTTTTTTTCTAGTGTACAGGAAGCTATTTCCGTGTAATCCAAGTTGTCGGTAATCCGACGGTGTCTCGGTCCCATCTACCTCGAATTATCCATGCACTACTGTATTTGTTTCCGTACCAATGATCACCGTACTTAAAACAGTTTTTCATGCAGCTCTAAAGTGAGTGAAAATCCCATAAACATCAAAGTTACTCTTGGGACTAGAATATCAAGGATAGACATAATAGATTTATTACATTGCTTACTGAAAACGTTTTGATTCCTATCTACACTGCAATATACATTGGGAAGAACTATACCCTGACATATAAACTTCAGAGATGTAGAAATGAAGAATTTTAAATATTTACCATTGCTTAAAGCGCCTGAACTGCTCTCTAGTTTAATTGACATATTAACACCTATGATACATGTATCCTTAAATATGTACTTAAAATGTTTTGCCCTTATGGTCATAGAATGTGTGTATATATCCACGTGTTCAATCTTTGCTACATTATTTATATATTTTTCAAAACTATTTTTGAGTAATTCTGATATGGAAACATAAACAGCCGACACTCTGAAACCCATTCTGACGCGTTTGTTTACTTGATGGTAGACCAAACGTATCTTAATGACCCGGTCAATGCATCTCATACTTTTCCCTTGGGGTTCTTAGATACAGTAGGATCGATTAAGTATTTATTTTTTAACTTAACTTGATTTTCAAATTAATTGTCATAGCATCTCTATCCAATTTTAAGAATCTAAAAGTGACTATTATTTGCTGTATATTGTTACAATTTGGTAACATTGCAAACGTGTTACCACGAGTCTGCAACACATGTATTAACAGATGTAACATTTAATATGGCCTACGCCATAAATATTCACTAAAAGTTAATACCAATGTATTCAATAAACATATTAATAAAATAAAATATAGACCACCAGCGGCTAAAGTCGAGGATAGAAACAAATGTTTCCGTCTTTATACGAACATTTTGACGTTGGGAGAATACCATAAATTATTTACGTTTACGCCGTATGTAAATGAGAGAAAGGGATGGAAAATATAGAATGCAGAAAGTTAGTTTTTCGAGCTTTCGTCCACGAGAGTACTTGTGGAGTGCGAGCCTTTATCTTTGTTTGGCTTGGACCTATGTTTGTTTACACCAGACAGCCTGATATCGTAATATAAACTGACAACACTCGCACAGATGTCATTTAGGTTCTTGTATACAATACAGAGATTAACGAAAGATGATTCAGTATTTATTAACTACTACTTCAACTACCGTCCTGCAATTTCTGTCAAAATACTACTGCCGTTGTAGCTCACAGGCACGAAATGACTAAGTGTGATTTATTGTGTGTTTTAACAATTTATCTTGCATTTACTTTATAAAAATTGTTTTTGAATATTCTGATTGCATGTGACTAGTAGGGTAAACGTAGTTTTATGAGAGCAGTCATATTTTATTTACTAATTGAAAACTGTAGTAAATAAAACCTACAGATTTTAGCGCAATTTAGCGAAAAAGACATATAATCGCACGATAATTAACATACACTAATTATTTCTTGTTCACTGATTGTACACACTTAACTTTATATACAAGATATCATTTGACATATTATAAGCTTTATTTATGGAAACTGGCATTAAAAATAATAACTCAATTTTGACAGCAGTATTTACACAGCGGCTCAGAACATTCTAGACATATTGGCTGTACAAAGACATCTTACAAAGTGTAACTAGTCTTTCTATTTTTTGTTGGTCATTAGATACAGCACCTGAATCACTGTCTTCTTCGGCTAACCCGTCGCTGATGGTCAGGCACGATGACTGTAGTTAAAGGTTTAGCTTGGAATTTGTGATATTGGCATAATAGGTTTTCTGGATATATAAGCTGATAAAGATAAGTCGATGAAACGATGTGGGTCAACAAATTCTTTTTGTCGTTTATTCTAAGTTGTATAAAGGTTGAAAAAATATAAGGTTTACTTATTTATAGTTTTTTTTTTAATTTACGGTTATAGTACAATTTTTTTCATTAACGGATGGTTGAAAAGTAATTCCGCTGCCCCCGCTAACGAATACCTTCCTTTTTAAAAGAACAAAAGAAAATAACACGAAAAGAGAAGAAAATTAATTACCCGAAGAAGAATGAGAAAACAAACATAAATGTTTAGATAGTCTAAGTAAAATTGGAAAGAAAATATATGACAATTAGGTAAACAAAATACAGTTTTTAAAAAATTAAATAAAAAATTTAATTTTTATAAAATTATAAATTTGGGACAAACGGTTATCTTTTCAAGTTGAATCGTTCAAGCATACAGTCTTTAAAATTCTCAAAGCACATGGACAGGCTGCATTGAAACACTGCTCCAAGTTATTAAGACTAGTTTGACAGACATGAGGTAAACAAACGTGCTAGAACTGCTATCGGAGTGCCGCCTGTTTATGTTTTCATATCACAAACATTTCTGTAAATAGTTGTAGCATAACTTCTGTCCAAGACAAGGTCGCGAACCCGACTCTTTCTGTTGGTTATGTTGCATAGTTGGAAACATGCCAATTTCGGGCGATTTATTGTCAATGGGATATACTCCAAATTACCCCTTGGTAACTTCGTACATCCCCGACGAATTTTGATGACAAGGGACTAGGACCTTCGAAAATCTTCAAATGCGGATTTTTGGGCAATATTTTAGATTCTGGCAAGTTTTACCTCAATTCACCCACAGCGACACCCGCAGTCCCTTCCCGGATTGTGAGTGGCCAACTTCGGTGCTAGGATTAGACTCAGCATTATTAAAAACCCCGAGTGATCATTTTATAACGATCTCTTAACCTCTGACCTTTTTACCCCAATTCTTTCTTTGATACTCCCGTAGAGCCCACACCCGTCCAGCCCTGGTGTCTTTCGATGACGGTATTGAATTCAGCAGCCTCAAAAGCCCTAAGGCAGTTATTTATCTGACAATTGCAACCCAATTTATCCCTTTGGTACTTGTGTAGAATCATCGCAGTACATGTCCGGCGACGGCATTCAATTCAGCCTCCTCAAAAACCTCCGAGTGGTAAATTTCAAGTAAATTTTTGACTTTTGAAATTTTTACCCCAAAACATCCCTTTGGCACTCACGTAGAGTCACACACGTCCATCCCCGGTGACTTTCAATGACGCCATTGAATTCAGCACGCCCGTCTAGATGACGTCATTGAATTTAGCATCCTCAGAAACCCCCGAACGGCCATTTTCCCGCGATTCTTAGGCATCTGACATTTTGACCCTAATTCAACCCCTTTGGTGCATGGGTTTAGCCTCACCAGAACATCCTCGGAGACTTTAGATGACGGCAATAAATTCAGCATCCTCAAAATACTTCGAGCTGATATTTTCCAGCGATTTTTTGACTTCTGACATTTTCACACCAATTCACAAATTTGGTAGTCGCGTGGAACCACACCAATGCATTACCGGTGACGGCATGAAATTCCGCTTCATCAAAATTCCTCGAGTTGTTATTTTCTAGTAATTTTTTGACTTTTGACATTTCTACCCTAAATCATCCCTTTGGCACTCACGTAGAGTATCATCTGTCCATCCCCGGTGACATTCGATGGCGGAATTGAATTCAGTATCCTCCAAAACCCCCGAGTGGTTATGTTCCAGAGATTTTTTAACTTTTGACTTTTTCACCCCAATTCACAACTTTGGTACTCGCGTGGAACCACATCAGTGCATCCCCGGCGACTTTCGGTGACGACATTGAATTCTGCCTAACCAAAAACCTCCGAGTGGTTATTTTGTAGTTATTTTATGACTTTTGACTTTTTTACCCCAAATCATCCCTTTGGTACTTACGTAGAGTTACATCCGGGTAATTCCCGGTGACTCTAGATGACGCCTTTAAATTTAGCATCCTCAAAAAACCGCCGAACCGTCATTATCCCGCGATTTCAAGGCATCTGACAATTTTACCCTATTTCAACCCCTTTGGTACATGGGTTTAGCCTCGCCAGTACATCCCCGGTGACTTTCAATGACGGCAATGAATTCAGCATACTCAAAAACCCCCGAGTGGTCACTTTCCAGCAATTCTTTGTCCAATTCAAATATATACATTACGTAATACGATTGATATCTATGTGGATGCCAGCAATGTTGCCACGTTTGTGGCTGCCATAATGTTAGGGAATGGTTGAAATATACAGTAAATTTATATACAGGAAGCGACCACGCTGCCCCTGGCGGAAATGTTACGAACTTGTGATATACAAATCCCGTTCACTATGCTATCAATACGAGTACCGTTTGGTTATTACAAATTATTTTTTAAAAATTCAGAACGACCATAGAACTTCCAAATACAGTATAGCTCCAATAAAACACTTCTTTTTACACTTATTGACATGATTTTTATTTCGATTATTGTCAAAGGTTGTTACATCATCGTGGATTACTATGTGGCAGCCGTATACGGCTGCCAAAAGTATCCGGCTGCCAGTTTGAATGCAAAATGACCAATGTATGGTCTCCGTATTGTTAGCAGGCTGTATATATATATATGCATTATAACGGTCCCAACAAGTAGAAACGTATAATGATGAGAAAAATGAAACATTAATTTTTTTAAATTTGGAATAATTGAAAAAAAATAATTTGAAAACTCTTCTCTAAACTTAAAACGCAAAAGTAAAGCCATTTAAAAAGAGACGATATATGAGTTCACAGCGACTAAGGCTGTGTTTAATCATGACGAAGTCTAAATATCAAGTAGAAACACAATCTATATTTCATTATGATCAGCGGAGAGGAAGAAATCGTTAACTCTTACCAAAATAAAGATAGAGGGGTTGTCTTCAAACTCCTAAATTTGGTTCAACTATTTTTATTTGAGAATTTTACATTTTTAAAATAAACTTTAAGAGATAAAATTTTAAATATGTATATTCTTATTTTCCAAGACATTTTCAATTAATTATGAAGTAGTCTAAAAAGTCTGTAATTTTTAAAATGATTTTAAAACTTTTATTGATTTCAAAATGGCAAGATTTGCAAAGTAAACATAAGTTTTCAAAATTGCTTTAACTCATTATTAAATTTAATAAAAATAACAGTTATTTAAAGAAATAATTTGAAATGTATATAATACGAAAATCTCAATCGATATATATATATATATATATATATATATATATATATATATATATATACATATATATATATATATATATATATATATATATATACATATATATATATATATATATATATATATATATATATATATATATATATATATATTTATACACATATTACAATGTTTAGATTTCTAGGTCTCTTAGTGTTGAAAATGTTAATATTTAATGTCCTTTATGGATATATATATATATATATATATATATATATGTGTGTGTGTGTGTGTGTGTGTGTGTGGTTTTTTACATAGAATTGTTGTTTATATGAGATGTTCTGATAGCAAGATATAATTAATACACATTAACTAATTCAGGCAAATACATTTGTAAGTGGAAAAATTTATTAAAAAGAATTTGGGTAAAAGAAATTATAGAAATCTTATTTTAAGGAAATAAAAATTATAAATGATATAAAGTAGAGTAAATTATAGTTTGTAGTATTACAAGATAAAATAATTTGTGAATTTTTGAATATATTTTTCATATTAATGTAGAATATTAAAATGTGAATTAAAATAAATTTCATAAAAATAGATGAGAAATTCGATTATAAAATATATGAATAATTATTGAAAATCGAAATCTAAATGAGCTAGTAGAAAGGGAAATAGGACCCCATTAGTTAACAGAAACAAACTTTTGTTTAAGAATGTAAATCTTTGAAAGTTATTGTATATTTGTTCCTTATGTATATTTTTTGGTTAGATTAAATAAATAAACTTAAAGATTAAAATTCATAGTATATCATTTTGATTGAATTTAGGATAATTTTATATTTAAATTTGGAATTTTAAAATGTTTAATTAAAATTATATATAAAATTAGGAAGTAAATTCCTATACTAGTTATTATTTTATATAAATAAAATCGATGTTTTTTTACTAACTTATGGCTAAGAGTGAAACTTATTTTTCACTAAACACATTTCTTTGTGTTTAAAAAATCTATAATCTGCTGTATGATGCTCTTAAATAAAATATTCCCCGAGATATAGTAACTAAAAGGGTTAAAAACCAATAGGGTTGGTTTTTAAAATAAAAGTTTAGTGACTGGTTCTCTGGCAGAATTTGGCTAGCAGCCCTACAGCCTCTTGCTCGTGTCAGATCTGCTTATTTCAAATTTTACCTACGTCGGCTGCCCACAGTTAAGTGCGATCCAGAACAAAAACGGATAAGAGGAGGAGTCTGCGTGCACTGTGTAGGTAGGCCGCCACAATATATTCCAACTATAGTTTGGCAATTTTCTCAAGATGATAATAGTAACCGGTATATTCATTTTGCTCTATGTCACTATTCTTATTTAAATTAATTACTATATTGCATTCTTTTGATAGGTGATATCTGAAAAAGCGTTCTGGTTTGCTGTAAGCTCTGGTTAGGTTACTGGGATTAAAACAGCTGATACATTAGGCGTACAGAACACACCAGCTGGTTTGATATGTTCATTATTAGGTAATATTCTGATAGGAAAATCCATCTCTTAAGACCTAATATGCGCCAATATAACAACATTAGTCTATACGCAAATCAATTAAGGTTTGTAATGAACTATAAACTTAAAACAGGACTAAAATTCTTTCGATGTATTCAAATAGTTTTATTTGTTTGGTCGCTTTGACTAAAACTCCAGTGACGTATTGTTTACATTTAAAATATATGACCGATTTTATTGACGTAAGACTGATATTTACTTCTTTTTAACTATTAGCTTTTTATTAACTGCGTTTTATTACATTTAAAAATTCGTTTGAAATCAGGGTGTAATTAAAATAAAATTTGAAATGTGTTTAAAGACAGATTGAAACCCGCCTTTTCCTTCAGACGACTAGAAAATAAAAATTAAATGTTGCAGTAATTTTTAAAATAAAAATATTATAAAAGTTGTCTCAAAGGTTTATCCTTTCCGTTGAAAGAGGTAATTTCCTGTACTCACTCCAGTGAAAACACCTATTGAGGCATGCTGGAGAAAAATATATAACCTTTAAAAATAACTTGTATAACTTCAAAAATATATAAAGAATTATCTGATAATGTGATAATTGTTCTTATATAATACCATATTGCTTTTGCATTCATTATGTCATTTAGGTTTTGAAAATAAATTGTTGGAATACTTGGTTAAGTATGGTTTGTACTTTTTAAAAATCTATCACACTTAACCCCTCAAAGGTTTATCCTATCCGTTGAAAGAGGTAATTTCCTGTACTCACTCCAGTGAAAACACCTATTGAGGCATGCTGGAGAAAAATATATAACCTTTAAAAATAACTTGTATAACTTCAAAAATATATAAAGAATTATCTGATAATGTGATAATTGTTCTTATATAATACCATATTGCTTTTGCATTCATTATGTCATTTAGGTTTTGAAAATAAATTGTTGGAATACTTGGTTAAGTATGGTTTGTACTTTTTAAAAAATCCAACACACTTAACCACACTTAACCCCTCAAAGGTTTATCCTATCCGTTGAAAGAGGTAATTTCCTGTACTCACTCCAGTGAAAACACCTATTGAGGCATGCTGGAGAAAAATATATAACCTTTAAAAATAACTTGTATAACTTCAAAAATATATAAAAAATTATCTGATAATGTGAATATTGTTCTTATATAATACCATATTGCTTTTGCATTCATTATGTCATTTAGGTTTTGAAAATAGATTGTTTGAATACTTGGTTAAGTATGGTTTGTACTTTTTAAAAATCTAACACACTTAACCCCTCAAAGGTTTATCCTATCCGTTGAAAGAGGAAATTTCCTGTACTCACTCCAGTAAAAACACCTGTTGAGGCATGCTGGAGAAAAATATATAACCTTTAAAAATAACTTGTATAACTTCAAAAATATATAAAGAATTATCTGATAATGTGAATATTGTTCTTATATAATACCATATTGCTTTTGCATTTATTATGTCATTTAGGTTTTGAAAATAGATTGTTCGAATACTTGGTTAAGTATGGTTTGTACTTTTTAAAAATCTAACACACTTAACCCCTCAAAGGTTTATCCTATCCGTTGAAAGAGGAAATTTCCTGTACTCACTCCAGTAAAAACACCTGTTGAGGCATGCTGGAGAAAAATATATAACCTTTAAAAATAACTTGTATAACTTCAAAAATATATAAAGAATTATCTGATAATGTGAATATTGTTCTTATATAATACCATATTGCTTTTGCATTCATTATGTCATTTAGGTTTTGAAAATAATTTGTTGGAATACTTGGTTACGTATGGTTTGCACTTTTTAAAAATCCAACACACTTAACCCCTCAAAGGTTTATCCTTTCCGTTGAAAGAGGTAATTTCCTGTACTCACTCCAGTAAAAACACCTATTGAGGCATGCTGGAGAAAAATATATAACCTTTAAAAATAACTTGTATAACTTCAAAAATATATAAAGAATTATCTGATAATGTGAATATTGTTCTTATATAATACCATATTGCTTTTGCATTCATTATGTCATTTAGGTTTTGAAAATAAATTGTTGGAATACTTGGTTAAGTATGGTTTGTACTTTTTAAAAATCCAACACACTTAACCCCTCAAAGGTTTATCCTATCCGTTGAAAGAGGTAATTTCCTGTACTCACTCCAGTAAAAACACCTATTGAGGCATGCTGGAGAAAAATATATAACCTTTAAAAATAACTTGTATAACTTCAAAAATATATAAAGAATTATCTGATAATGTGAATATTGTTCTTATATAATACCATATTGCTTTTGCATTCATTATGTCATTTAGGTTTTGAAAATAAATTGTTGGAATACTTGGTTAAGTATGGTTTGTACTTTTTAAAAATCCAACACACTTAACCCCTAGGCAGATTCGAGATGTGGCAGAATGGCATAACAAAGGACGAGTTGAAACGCCCACGGTCAGTAAATTTCTTGGATCTATAAGTAAACTATTAATGGTAGTTGTAATTCCCTTTTTTGAGTTTCGTTTGAAGATAATAAAAGTTATTTCATAGATTGAAATATTACATGGTAATAGTAAATAAGACTGACCACCCCTCATTTCCGTTCCGTCTGAATGTGTTTGAAAACGTTATAAATATGAAAAATGTTATAAATTTGTTGCGATCCAGATATTCAGGTTGAAACATTTTAAATAAAAACATTATCTTAATGTAAAAACATTTATAAATCAGTATGAACTAAGTGTTTCTCAATCTAAGGTTTCGATAGGTTTTGGTGGACAAAAATAAAATATGGTAAGCTACACACTTAGACCTATGATCTACCATCTTTAGTATTGTTCCAATACCGAAGCCAATGATGAAAATCTATTATCTCAGTAATCGGTTAGTTTACAATGGGAAATAACTTTATTTTAAAGCAACAGGATATTGTTTGCTAATGTTTAATGTAGGTGTATTGTAATGAGGTCATACGTCTTCTAAAGAAAACTTGAGTTTATGAACTATTGTTAGTGTTTGTGAATGAGGTTATGTATGATTATTGGGGTGAATACATCTTTTTGCTGGGTAAGTCTGATGTTTTGCATGAGAGAAAAGGATTTTATTCTTGACGCTTTTTCCACCCCTATTCACGTCACGCTCTTCAACTTTTAGCTACTTTGAGTGTAGAACAGCTATTTTAGGTTATGCTAATTTATTTAATGTATATTATTACGAAATTTTCGAAATAAAATCTCCTAATTCAATGTAACAAGAATATGCTGTACATTTTATTCTAATATTTGAAACGACTAATTTTTCAGGAGCGTCTAACCCATTTTAGAAACAAATTTCATCAACAATTTTTTTTTTTTAGTAAAGCTTTAATAAGTGTTTAAGGATTTCTATTGATTAAATTTTTAATCATCAAAATTTTAACTAATTAAATCATCTATTGATCACATAATAATAGGTTAAAATATTGTTATTAAATAATTGTCATCACTTTATAAAAATAATAATATATATACAAGTTTATAATAATATTTTTCATTACATAAATAGAATTAATTCAACGTAACTTTAATGAACAATATATTTTTATTACATTTTAATAAACTTAAAAAACCCTTAATAGTGTCTGACACTTTAAGATGCTATTTTATTCGAACTTGTCAAGTAAAACTTTTATTTAGTAACGTTTTCAAGATATATAAACGATTTCCTATTATCTACATTTTCTTAATAATATCTACATTAGCTAGATAGATTGTATTAAATCCTCTATTAACTTCATACTTAAAATTTACACTTCTGTAGGCCAATCATAATGACTGTCATATTGCAATTTATCCTTATGATGTAAGTTTTGAACACTATATCAGATTAACAAAACTTGTATTCTCCTGTGTATTGTTTGTAGGGAAAGCATACGCCTTTTCCTTTTCCTTTAAGTAACTCATGTAATTACGAAGCAAATCTGATTTCACCCATACTTTAAACTATCAATTTATATTTGCATGCGGTTGTTTCTTTCTCACATCCTATGACCATATTTACTCCACCCTTTTATTATGTATAGTTATTCTTCAGGCAGTGCCATATATATATGTAAGTGTGTGTGTGTGTGTGTATGTGTTTTCTGACGCCATAAACGAATGTTAAGGATAAAGTCAATAAAATTGGAACGAAAACCGTTTTCTTTAAATCATGTTACATAGTTTTATTATTTTAACGTTATTCGTCCTCTGAGTTTTCTTGTGTATTGTGTATACATATTTTTGAAACCACTAAAAAATTACTTCTGAAGTGTCGTTTTATTTTTGCAACTAAAAATCTAATCACTAAATAAGAACAGCCGTAACAATGAAACTATTGGAAAGAACCACAATACACAAAAATAACAAATAAAACAAGTTACTTAAGAAAAAACCATTATGTACATTTCGATGACCATGTCATCATCATCAGAGGGTCTTATTACAAAATTACAATATAGCAAACAAGAAGTTACAAGCAGAGTGATACCCTTTATCACTCTAGTATAGAAGTATTACTACTAGTTATAACTATTATAGGTATTACTACTTTGTAACTTCTAGTCTGTTAGATTGTAATTTTGGTATAAGACCCACGTGGTCATCGATATATACATAGGTTATGTTTTTTATGGTAATTTTTTCCAGTATTTTCTTTGTACTATATCGTTCCACTGTGCTCTTGATATTGTATATAAAAAACACAACTTCATAAAACAATAAACTTTGTTTATCGTAACAGAGCATTAAAATCTCATTTATAGCGTTATTAATAAAACACATTACGAGTTTATATTACAGGATGACACTATTGTGAGACACGCCATCGCTAGAGGGTGTAAAATATACCATTTTATTTCGCATTAGCTTGAGTTTAATGTTCCTGTTAGTTACTTTTGAAATTGTTTTATAACTATTGTAATAAAGGAATATGACATAATGCCTAAAATGAAGTTATCTGGTAGATTGTAGTTTTAACGAGAAAACTATTCATTTGGTAGAAAGAGAAACTAAATTTGGTAGAAAATTTCTAATAGCTGCGATTTCACTGTAAAAAAATTTCTTTTTAGTTACAAAATTCATTCATACAAACTAAATATTTGTTTTTTAAGATTTTACATTTAATCCGCAATACAATTTACACAACATTCTTCGCTTTGGAAACCGTTCATTAGAACTCTTATACTTTCTTATATCAATTCAGTTGGTTTAAGCATTGAATAAATTTATTTTAATAACAATTGCTCACACGTAAAGGGTGCTTAAAACCGATCCTGACACCACGGTCCTCCCACGCCAGTCATGCAAATCTTCAAATCGCAGAGGCAGAATAATACAAATCGTAAATTGAAAGTATAAAATAACTGAACGAACGAAATAAAACAATGAAACATTTGGGAAAACTATAATAATTTAGAAACAAACAGAAATTGACGAAACCCTGCTGCTCTTTGAGAACTACCTTGCCTGAGGGCAGGTACGCCAAACATAGGATCCTACGTGTTTTTTCAAAACCTACTATTTCTGTATATTCGTAATTTCCGTTTCTCGATTCTATTGACATAAATAAATGTACCATTAACAAATGTCGTTCAAACGATAAAACTCTGTTATAAAAATATGTAGCATATTAAATGACTGCAGAAACCATAGCAAATCGATATTATGATAATTACCTGGTATTCCATTCATTGAAACTTATGGATTAAAATAAAAAAATATGTTGCTACAGTGGTTATGTTTCTAGTTTATAATGTTACAGGTATTAATGTTTCCTTAATATTGTCAAACATATAATTTTGTTTTTAATATAGGGGAAGATCAAAACAATATTTGAAATATTTTGTCGTCGCTGGAGAATGAGTATTAAAAATAATTTATAAAAAAAATTAGTGTTATGCTGTATGATTTTAGTACTAATATAATATTTTGTATTACCATTTATTGTAGAAAACTGGTATTCAATTCTTTCTTGTCGATAACATTGATATTTTGTGATTGAACATGTTCTTTGTATTTGAAATGTAATTTGGGTTTTACCGTTACAATGGCGTTTTAAATTACTTTTTATTGTTCCGAAAAAGCTCCTGTAATTCTATATTTCGCTTTTCTAACTGAATTGTGTTGATTTCTTTTATCGATTCGTATTAAATTTAGATTGAACAAACATATCAATTATTTTAATTGTGATATAAAAATTGCTTGCTACATTTGCTTGTAAATGAATCATGTCTAGGATATAATGGCATTTATAACATTTGTGGGGATCATAATTTGGTAGCTAACAGATGGTTAAAGTTACTAGTTCATATATATATATATATATATATATATATATATATATATATATATATATATAATATGGCAATATGTTTTCTTGTAATATATTTAATAAATTGAAAATATTTCAAAAACAAGAATATTTTAGTACACATATTTCTCAAAGCTTTTCGCCGATAAAACTGTAACAGCATCTTCAGGAAAAATAATTATGTAACAAAATATCTTTACAAAATTTAAATCATATATACTACAGACAACCATATGTTTATAGGTATTGCACTTTATGTAATTATTTCCATAACATCAATGACCATAACTACAAATAGTTTGGTGTCTTTAACTATTTGTTTAAATCTTTTATTACTTTAATATTTTCCATTTCCGGAAATCTCTGTCCAATATTTATAGAATGAATAGCGAAATTTGATTTGCATATGTTTCGTTTAATATAAGCGTTTAAATGTTCTTTGTATCTTTCTTCTAATTTTTTGTTTGTTTGTCCTGCATATAATTTATTACAATCTCGACATTTTACATTATATACATTTTTTTTTGTGGATACTATTTTTATTGTTTATTATATTTTAATTTTATTATCAGTTCTGAAAGTAATTTGTAAATTTGTTTCTTTAAATAATCTTGCAATTATTGTTTATTTCGTTACTAGTGTAAGTAAATGTTGCCCAAATGTTTCCTTTTGTATTATTAACAAAGTTATTATTGATATCCTGTTTTCTAATTACGTTATCTATAGCTTTTTTTTATATACATTTTCTAATCCAATTTATATATCGAAATCTTTTTGTTGTTCATGACGTGCTGGTTGTAAACTACAAAATACACTTTTGCTATTACTTGCGACAAGACATTTGTTAAATAAAAGTTGTTAATTGTTAACTTACACTTGGAGGAAACGTTTTCGTCTTACGACTTCTTCAGCCTTGTATTTTTGCCGCTAGGAATGCTGCTGTTGTGCTTCCTCGGTACCATTTGTTTGTAATGTTAGAAGTGATGTGATCGAAACGTATGTGTGATCTGTGCTGTGTTTGTTCATTTAAGATATCATTTTTATGTGTGTTGCTATGTCTATATATATTTCAAACTGTTCTAGTGTGTTTAATTTATGGCCTTTGTTGTATGTGTGGAGGATGCTCATGTTATTTTTCATACGTTAGCATGAGTGGTCAGTGGCCATGAGGTGCGAATGTGGATTCAATAGTAGTGTGCAGTGCCCTTTTGCGTTCTTTATATCTTAATATAGGTTTATTAAAAATAACAGCCACATTTAGGAAGCACAAAGGCTAGTAGTGAAGATGTGGATCTTTTTAGAAAACTTTAGCAACACAGAATAGGTAAAATACGTGTTCACTTTGGCTGTCTTATCGCATTATATCTGACAATCAGGCTTCTTTATAAAGCGAAAGTAAACAACAAAACATTACGTTTAATAATGCGTTCTTTGCGTATCTCTGTTTCACATCGCGTTATTACGCGTCTGTCTGTCATTAGTTATCTCGTAAAGGGTTAATGTTCTATGTTTACGGTGAACCCACGCCTTTAAAGACTCCTACATATCATGACATTTGTCCTACAAATGAAGTTGCTTCAACTTTATCAACCTAAGCCTATTTAAAAAAAAAAAATTCTTACGCTTGACTAATAGAAGTCAAGCATTTCCAAAATTTGATAATTACCATTTACCCATTAAAATATAAAGTTAATTTAAATTTGCATTAGAACAAACGAGTCTTTTCGACGTCTGTATAGATAACATAGGTGCGAGTATATTTGTCGTGCGGGTTTGTTGCGTCTTAAACATATCTTGATCGCAAATCATGATTTTAAATTTACCAATAACTGATTTCATACCAAGTGTAGGTGTTCTGAACACAAGTGGTAATCTAGTGCCCATGATTGACTGTTGAGATATAGGTAATAAAAGGTTTGTAGATAGGTCAGACAACTTGGTAGTGTGATCTAAACGTGAGAAAAGACTTAGAAACATAATATATTCATATATAATTGTACGATATTAAAAATTGATCGCTAGGAAAGTTTCAAGATAGATTTGTAACTGGCTACGTATTCGGGAATATGATGTCCGATGCAAGACATTAAATGAATTATTTCTGAAAGTGGGCCATCTAGGCATATAGAAAATCCTGCAACATAAAATCTAAAAACAATAGTTTTACATTGAAAATGGAGCTTATCACATAAAAGATTATTATTAAAACCTTTCCAGTAGTAAGTCACAATAGGTTTTCACCCAGAAAAGTGTAATTAAATTATCTAACTTTAATTGGGTAGTAAAGGTATGTTTATTCAACTTAGTCCATAACGTTTAAAGTTTGGGTTAACTAAAAAACGTAATACGATAATTATCGGAGTTGAAAAAGTGGAGGGGTGGTGTAAGTGACGGTTCGTTGCAAAATGGTATTTAGCTTTAAGTTTTATTAATTGAGTCATGGTACAAGTGTTTTAGGGCTAGTAAAAATAACAGTCCATTAAGAAAGCACAAGGCTTAGTAGTGAAGACTTGGACCTTATTAGAATGATTTAGCATCACAGTATAATTAACATACGTGTTCACTTTGGCCGTCTTAGCGCATTATATATGGCTAGCAGGCCTCTTATAAGGCATCTAACTATATGGGCAAAAGTGCACAACAAAAGATTACGTTTATTATGCATTCTTTGCGTATCCCTGCTTCACGTCGCGTTAATACGCGTCTGTCTGACATTAGTTATTCCATAAAGCGTACATGTTCTATGGGTATGTGTCATCGTTCTTGCAGCTACATACCGCGGTGAATTCTGCCTATAAAGATGTTTACGTTGAACCCATGTCCTTAAAGTCTCCTACATATCATGGCATTTGTCTTAAATATGAAACCGCTTCAACTTTATCTACCTTAACCTATTATAGTGGAAAATTGTAAACAAGTGCTACAAAAGTTTTGTGATAATCCTTCGTTAACTTAGGTAGCTATTTCCTATTATCAAATACACTATGGTACTTTGGTAAATAACAAATATAACTTGTACTTATAGTAAGATTAGAAGGCCTAGGTACGGGCACTTAGGACTTTTACTTTATACCTGGATACGTTAGCATTAACTCTTCAAAACCTTTCTAAAGAAATATCTGGTAAACCCAGTTATTAAATATTTGTCGCCGCTATTGTAACGTAATTACGTCGTCACGGGCCTTTTACTTTCGTCACAGGCTTAACCCTTTCTTCAGCACACATGGAAACTTCAACTGTCAGTTTACAGTCATTCCTATTGTGTAAAATGTTGCGTGGTCTTTACAGTGGCACCTTAATCTCAAACTAATTGTTTCAAATAGTTTTTTCCAAACTGGAAAAACAGTAGAGAAAAAACAAAATTGATTGTTAGTTAAGTTTTCTGAATTCAGTCTTCATATTACGACTCCTCCATTAGTAAATTAACAATTTGTTTATTACTAATATCTTTCGGCGCAAGATCTGCCTGTTTGTTCAATATAGAACTTATTGCAGTTGTTGCATTTTAGTTTGTATACTCCTGGGTTATTATATGTGTTGGTATTGTTTTTAATGCTGTGTCTGATAGCCGTTTGGCTTTTATTTGTTGTTCTGTAAGCTACATTGTATCCTGCTTTTTTGAATTGGTGCGCTATATTATTTGTAAGTTTGTTTATGTATGTGAGGGTGATGAATTTGTTTGTGTTCGTACTTTTGTTGTTACTGTTTTTGTTGAGTATTTTTCTGTGTAGTTTGTCTATTAAATAATTGTCATATCAATTTTTTTAGCTAAATATTTAATTGTGTTTATTTCTTGTCTGTAGTTAGTTGTGGACAAAGGTATTCTATTTAGTCTGTGTAGTAAATGTTTGAATGCCGCGTGTTTATGTTGTATTGGGTGGTTCGATGAATTGCGTACAGTATCAATGTGTGTGTCATGGTTGGCTTGCGGTATATGTTTGTAACGGATGTTATAAAATGAAACTAAGCAGAGTTGCGCAAATTGTGGCAACGGTTTATAATTTTACAAATTGGACTTTATTTAGTTATAACTCTTAAAACATTCAATATTCACTTCTAGCTTACAGTTGAGGCGTAATGAAACGTCTGTCTGTAACGCAATAGAAGTTATAAATCCGTTACAGTTAAAGTATTTTAAATTACCAAGTTAAACAATTAAAATTAGCAGAATATTCTTGAATTAATTCTTAAGGTTTATTTACTTGAAATGCAAGGTATTTGTGCGGTGGTAAAATAATGACATTTAAATTCAATTAAAGCAAATCATAAACTTTATTTTAAAATAGACAGATGAAATAAATTAAAATCATGACACATAAATTTCTTTAACACTCAGTTACGGATTATGGAACATTTTTAATTTTACTTATAAACTTTTTAAGGATAGCAATCCTTCAATTAATTAATTAATCAATGGCTGAAAATGAACATATATTCGAGTTTACTTGCTTTTCTTGTATAATCAAGTTTAATAATTTAATGTGAACATATTAGCACCAAAAGGTGCGTAATTATAATTATGCTTATTAATTAAAAAGTTCAATGTTCATAATTTAGAAATTCTGCTTCGAAATGTTTTAAATTTTGAAATTAAGTTTTAAAAGTTTTTAAATCGCCCACTTAGCTGTGTTAACTTGTCGCAACTTCCCTTCCATCTCGGGGTAAATCTCGGTAAAGCCTGGTCTCATCTTCGTGAATAAACGTCGGGAAAACCATGAATAAGTCTGCAACCCATCTTGTATCTGGTACTGTAAGCCGCCTTCTATGCCATGATTTAAAAAAAGAAATACTTTATATTAATTAAAATAAAAGGAAACTAAATACATCTTCTTGCCATTTGGAGACGTCCTTCCCTGGTTACATCCTGGCCTAATGAGACAGATAAATTAAATACGAGCAACATTCCTACCTATTGCGCATCCACGGGGCGCACGCATAGCTTAATTACTTATTTTAAGTTTTTCTCGATAGATGTCACTATCAGCCAGAGATCTCATTAAAA
The DNA here is from genome assembly GCA_036971475.1 of Prosapia bicincta. Taxonomy (NCBI): domain Eukaryota; kingdom Metazoa; phylum Arthropoda; class Insecta; order Hemiptera; family Cercopidae; genus Prosapia; species Prosapia bicincta. The sequence continues at coordinate 100,158,369 of JBAIZL010000006.1, read as the reverse complement.
ATATTTATCATACATAACAATTTTTTTTACATAGTTATACATTATTACAATTTGGAATTTATTCTCGTTTGTTTTCTGAATTTTACTATTTTAATATGTAACACCGTTTAAAGTGTGTTACATATTTTTCCCCCCTTTTGAAAAAAAAAATTGTGTGTTTTCACATTCCCTTTTAATTATTTTTATTAAATGTAAAGATTTACGAACAACTCTTAAGTTAACAATCAAATTATTTTCTTTGGGAAAACATATCATAAACCTATTTGATTCTATTATTAAAACAAACTTAACTCGACATGAAACATAACATAAACAATATTAATTCTGGCATTTAATCCTTTCCAAACAAAAAAAATAATAACATTTTAAATAAACTCATATTCAATCTTCCTTTTATATTCATAAAAGATTTTATATTGACACATACTCTTTATACCATTACATAATGTTCTATATTTGTTTAATTACTTTTATCTTTAATTTATTTTGTTTAAAAAAAAATGTGTCTTTTAATTTCAATTTAAATCTCATAACTTGTTACATTATTTATTAATCCTTTAATTTACATGATTAAGTTTTAAAATAATTACATACACTTATCAGTTGCTTTGAAATTTTAACTTCTTTATAAACTTTTCATCTCTCAAACTTTATGATTATATATTTACATCTCTTCAAATTTTTAAAACTCATTACTATATTTCTTATACATTTTTATTCACAATTAAATTTTTATTCAAATTATTTCTCATTAAAATTCTTCAATTCATTTATTAATTAAAATTTTCTTCAAAATTGTCTCTTTTTGTGTCAACAAACCTAACCTACTAGCTGTATTTATCGCAGTCCACTACCTGGGATCTGCAAAACTGCTTACTCCCTGTAAGCCACAAGTTACCACATTTAAACGACGCTATATATATATTTTCAAAAATTCTCTCTCTCTATTTACCACTAAGAATGTACCATTGCCTAATAACCTCTCTTTGTTATTCTTACAATACTCGTACATCTTAAAACTATTGGATTTCAAATCCCACACTTTGAATCCAAATACTTTTTTTTTCTTAAATCAAATCCCATACTTTGATTTAAAAACCATACAGCCAGTTGTTGACTTAAAAAGGACTTTATTCAATTCATCATTCTTAAATTTTCTTTCAAACATTACTATGACAATTTGATATTAAAATTCGTTTAAGCTCTTGCATTAATAAAATAAGAATTAAATCAAACAGAAATTAGTATTGTACTTTCACATGCAATTTTTGGTCAAGTGTTTTAGTCTCTTCGTGTAGTATTATGTATTTTGAGATTTTGTCAGGTCTATCTCGTGTATAAGTAAGATTGCATGCCATTTGGGCCCTTTGACACACAATATGCCAGTGTCGTCATGAGTTTCTAAAATTGCATATCAAGGCACTTACCACTTCCTTGTTAATCAATTACCCTTTTAAAAATGAAAAAAGGCTTTAAATTTCTTCCAACAATAACTTTTCTAAATTTTAACCATTTTTGAAGTTATAAATTTGCTTGTAAACCTTACACAACTTATACATATATTTAATTTTATTAAACCTTGTTTTAAATCCATTTACAAAAATTTCTTTTTATTATTATAATTCATCCGTACTATTACTTTTGTTAAATTGTTTATCAGACAGTATTACATTTACTTTCAAATTATTTTAATATTAAATCATTTTGATTCTGCAATTCATAAAAGTTTAATAACCTCTTTTATCGTCTGATAAATCGATTCACTACAGACGTTCAGAAAACAAACGGAAAGTTGATGGCATAGCAAAGCAAAGCAAACTCGAAATATTTAAACAGGCTTTATGTAAACATTGGACTTCAGGCTAGATACTTGTTTATACAAACTCGGACAATCAAATCTAACTTGCCTGACATTGGAACTAGCAGCTGTGTCAACATTGGTAATCTACAACTGGCTTTCTCAAAGCCATGCACAAACTTTTAAAAGCATATTACGATTAACATTTTAAACAAGGGTCTCTAACCTTGAAACTCTACACTACAAGTAAAAACTGGTTATAACTGGTTTTTTCCTTAACTTTACCCAACTGTTTACACAAGCTACGTCCTTTTACATTCAACTTATACATTTTATAAAATTTTACACTGTGAATTTACGTTTTGAATATATTTAATGAATTCGGTTATTTTCAACCATTTTTAAATTTTCCTTTTGCCAACACACAAATTTACATTTCAAATTCATATAGCAGAGTGGCGCATTTATGTAACGGATTATATAAAATGAAACTAAGCAGAGTTGCGCAAATTGTGGCAACGGTTTATAATTTTACAAATTGGACTTTATTTAGTTATAACTCTTAAAACATTCAATATTCACTTCTAGCTTACAGTTGAGGCGTAATGAAACGTCTGTCTGTAACGCAATAGAAGTTATAAATCCGTTACAGTTAAAGTATTTTAAATTACCAAGTTAAACAATTAAAATTAGCAGAATATTCTTGAATTAATTCTTAAGGTTTATTTACTTGAAATGCAAGGTATTTGTGCGGTGGTAAAATAATGACATTTAAATTCAATTAAAGCAAATCATAAACTTTATTTTAAAATAGACAGATGAAATAAATTAAAATCATGACACATAAATTTCTTTAACACTCAGTTACGGATTATGGAACATTTTTAATTTTACTTATAAACTTTTTAAGGATAGCAATCCTTCAATTAATTAATTAATCAATGGCTGAAAATGAACATATATTCGAGTTTACTTGCTTTTCTTGTATAATCAAGTTTAATAATTTAATGTGAACATATTAGCACCAAAAGGTGCGTAATTATAATTATGCTTATTAATTAAAAAGTTCAATGTTCATAATTTAGAAATTCTGCTTCGAAATGTTTTAAATTTTGAAATTAAGTTTTAAAAGTTTTTAAATCGCCCACTTAGCTGTGTTAACTTGTCGCAACTTCCCTTCCATCTCGGGGTAAATCTCGGTAAAGCCTGGTCTCATCTTCGTGAATAAACGTCGGGAAAACCATGAATAAGTCTGCAACCCATCTTGTATCTGGTACTGTAAGCCGCCTTCTATGCCATACATAACAATTTTTTTTACATAGTTATACATTATTACAATTTGGAATTTATTCTCGTTTGTTTTCTGAATTTTACTATTTTAATATGTAACACCGTTTAAAGTGTGTTACATGTTGAATTCATGTTAGTTTTGATTTTTTGTTATGGTGATGTCTAAGAAATTCAATGTTTTGTTGTTTTCAAATTCTGCAGTGAACTGGATATTTTTGTGTATTTTGTTTATATGTGTTTGGAGTTGTTGGCATTGTCTTATGTTTCCTCGGTATAGTATTATACCGTCATCTACATATCTGTGCCAATATATTATCTTATCTGCGTGTTTGTTGTTATTTATGATTTCTCGTAGAAGTATTCCTACAACACATAGAAAACGTTTCCTCCAAGTGTAAGTTAACAATTAAAAACTTTTAGTAAACAAATGTCTGGTCGCAAGTAATAGCAAAATTGTAATTTCCGATATATATATATATATATATATATATATATATATATATATATATATATATATATATTATAATAAAGATGATTATTTTTTCTTGATTTGTTATAATTATTAAATAACTTCAAAAAGTTCATAATCAAGATATATTGTATTCAACATTTACAATTATGCTGAATCTTTTCGCCGGATTATAGTTCCAGCATTCTCAAAGACTACTCATATATGTATATATATATATATATATATATATATATATATATATATATATATATATATATATATATATATATATATATATTAAAACAAAATAGGTTATTCAAATACAAGAATATTTATTATTTTATATCCAAAGCTTTTCGTTGGCAAACAGTACCAACATCATCAGGATTCCTGTTTGGCAAAGTACCTGTTGGTACTGTTTGGCAACGAAAAGCTTTGGATATAAAATAATAAATATTCTTGTATTTGAATAATCTGTGTTGTTTTAAATTATTAAACAAGAAAACGTATTATATATATATATATATATATATATATATATATATATATATCGTGTGTGTTTGAGTGATAGAGAGTACACGTGCGCGTACGTTGAGTGTTCTATTATTAGAGAGTGTGTGAGTGTTCTATTATTATTGTATTATAACTGTTTCTTGTTTCTGGGGGGGTGGGGTGGGGGGCAATAGTTCTGTTTTACGAGAAACATATCTTTTAAATACAAAGGTAAGCCACTTAATAGTCTAAAGGATGGCACTGAATACTAACTAAAGTTTCTTGGTTCAGTCCATGATAGTATCGATATATTTTTTCGCATTCAGGACAACTGCTGTGAAAAACTATCTAGCATCTAACTAAGCCTATGCATGTAGAGTGGAAGCATAGTTAGTCGCATTATCCTAATCGAACAGCGTGAACACCTAAATAAGGATGACCTATCTCTTTGATTAATCCTAGAGATACAAAATGAGTCACTAATAATACTATTTCAAAGAAAATAAATACTACACCAAAACCGAATTATCTGTGATGCGTATAAATCCTGTAAAACTAGTAAATACCTATTAGTTCATAAATAGCGTAAATTCTATAGTTACATAAAAATACTATTTCAGAGAATGTTTTCCGTGATATTCAAGTTGACATCCAATTTCACATCATGCAACCAATTGAATCGCGAAAAACAGTTCTGCTCGAGTAAACCCGAAACGGGAACAGTAATGTCTAACAGACCATTGCATTTCTATATATATACCCGCACCCAATTCTCTCACAATAAGGCTTTGTAAACGCAAAGTTTTGTTTGCTGTATAAAGGCTGTAAATAAACCAATCCTCTAAATAAACACACTGTAAACAAATTGCCGTTTTCGCGAGCTCTGTGGTTGTTTTAGTCTATATTGCTTTGTTATAACGTAGAGAAACCGTATTACATTCTGGTATTTTTAGAATAGTAATATAGTATCGTTAAAAAGTTAGTGAAATTATAGAACGTGATAGAAAATCCTCATTGACCTCTCTACGAATCTAAACACAATAATTTTCTTTGATAATAATTAAGGTTTAATTCAAAACTTTTAATTTTTTAAAGAACAAGATGAAATAAAACACTATTACATTAATTAGGATTTAGTTACGTGAAAAAAGAGAGTATGGAGCCCAGTTTTTTATGGGTTGGTCTGTTGTCATAGCCTGGTCAATAAGAGACAAGAATTAGGTTTTGTAAATCTTGTAATCTATGCAAACTACAAGGCTTACCCCTATTAGGATTTTTAAATTCCCATATGTATTACTACTACATAGCTGTATAGATGTATATAAATAATTTCAATTTCAACAGTACAATTGGGAAAATTGTAATCAAATCTTAAAAGAAATTAAAATATTCAAGCTAATTTTATTATGTTATTTCTATGTTGTCTTAAAAATATTCTAGAAGATTTTAAATAAAATTATTTTAGTAATATTATAACACATATTAAGGAATTTAAGTACGTTCTATTTAAGAATTATGATTGAAGATATAAGTCAATTGCCGTTCATATGGTTATTAAAGGGGTGAATCATGTACACAAGTTGTTTAAGGTACATCGCTATTAAGGTTTAGGCATAAAAATTATTACTCTATAAGAATGTGTACAGAATATATTCAAAGACTTATTTGTATAAAGTAACAATGCAATTTAGTAATTGGAGGATCTACTCCGATTTTTAGTAGACAGAAGGTAGCTCTCTTCACAACAGTTGAATGACTGCTATAGATAAACAATTTAAACCCGTGGTACCCTCTTTTGTCCGTATTTCCAGTAAAAGGAGCAATTGTATGTAACCTTTTACTCAGCCCTAACTAACTCCTTCCCATATCATTTTTCCTAGAATAAATGCGAAGGGTAGTCATTGGAACAAAAGTTTCTGTATACCATTCCTTCTACTTTAGTTTTTAGGCTGACGGCCTTCGAGGGAGAAGAAAGAATGAGTATTTTCGGCAAGGTCAACAGAGGGATATAAAGCTTGGTAGGGAGATAAACCCTGGTAGTAATAGACTGTGGTAGGATTATAAACCCCGGAATGGATATAATCGTTTTAGGGAGATAAACACCGGTAGAACATAAACCGTGGTAGTGATAAAACAACCCGGCATAGACATATCCTTGGTATGGAGTTTATCCCTGGTTGGGAGGTAAGCCTTGGCAGGTAGGTAGACTCTGGTATAGACATAAATCTTAGTGGAGAGATAAACTAAGGTAGACGAAACAGGCTGGTCAAGACATCATGTCTGAATGATCGATTGCCTGATAATACTGACGCTTTATTGGGGTCATATAGAACTACCCACCCACTACACCTCTTTGTAAGAATAAGTAATTAAGTACTGCCAAATAGGTCATATTGAACCTCTGATACTGATGACAGAGGAAATTTATTGGATTGCATGAACAGAATTGTTTATTCAAAGTAGACCTGTTTGAAACCAATGTAAATCATGGTATTTACCTGTTACTCGGCTCTATATTGAAATCACTATATCAAAGTTATTCATTTCAATGGAGAGTAGAAGGCTACTGTAAAATTCTAAGAGTAGTTCCTTAGACACGTAATTTAAGAAATATTTTGTAATAACACCCTATATCCGGGGTGTTACGCTTTAAGATAAATTTCCAAAAAACCCGGCTCTCTGAATAGGATTTGGAATTGTTTTTACTTACAGACTGAGGCCCAACCCTACTATCAATTGTTTCTGGTATAGTAAAGAACTCGATAATAATTTTTTTAATTTTAATTTTTATATGACAACAATGTATTTTTATGAAAGTTCATATAATTTATTACTAAACACTGCAACTTTTAAAATCACTTGTCGATTGGTCTCATCTATTCACAATTACTTGCGTGTGATATTACAACAGGTAGGATGGTGACGAGAAGACAAACCGCATACTAATGTTTAATACAAGTAAAGAAGATCAGTCAAAACAGAATTAAATTTCAAGAAGCATGCAACTGGAAAACACTGAAAATAAAATATTTAAATTAATTTAAAGTATTGTTTGTTGCAGATTATATTAATGTTTTAACAAATAATTTTTACAAACTTTTAAACTAATATTTACACTCTAATTATGTTGCATTCTTTTCGTCGTATAATATTTCATTAAATACAATTGTTGTTAGGCCTTTTAAGTTATTTGTATAGGTACAAGGCCTAACCCACAGGGGGATATAACAGATTAGACAGTTTGTTAGATGGCAGTGCACTTGATGAAACTCACAAAACCAAGTATGTAATCCACAAATTTATACAAATCCGAAACATATTTTTCCCACCATATACCATTTACTAGCAAATAGTTTTGCAAAATAGGAGAATTCCTAATTTTAAAAATTTTAATAAAAGGCATTATGTAATTTCGTAAAAGTTTTTTTATAACTTTAAAATAACTTTCGCAAAACAAATATTACTGTTTGAAATGGAGTTTATTAAATTTCCGATTTATGCCGTATTTTATGATGTGTTTTCAAAGATTTTCAGTTTAAATTAAAATAATTAATATCCAATGGAACCATAGCTTGTCTGTACGGTTTAACTCAAAATGTCCCGATTTGTATTTGTTGCAAGGCGCAACGCATAGCATACATGTCTGAAATTACAGCCCGTCCTCTTTGGCTTAAACAAGATTACATTTTGGAAGTGACAAGAGTAATAACATTAACCAAAGCTGACTGGAATATAATTTGATAAACCTTTCACCAGAAATATATTCCTTATTATTCGTACTAGATAATTTGTTTTTGGCTAAAAATGTTTGACTTTCTAGCTGTGAGAGGTGACTCCAAAAATGGAAAACTTTATTTAATTAATAAACTACGGATTCATTAAGTTAAAAATATGATATGTAATTGATTTCATTGCAAGTCTAAATTACATTCTAAAGACAGTTACTTTAATTCCTAAACTAAGGGGATTCATTGTGTTATGTTTGTATACAAATAGTTTTATACTGCAATCACTCAAGTATAGTCATTCAACGTGGTTTAATGCATTGATCAAGACAATTATGATATTTATGTACATATCCAGTTTGTGGAGACATTTCCAACATATACAGAATCCTTTCTAGAAATATATCTCCTAAAACCGAACATCTTAACATCGGTGTTTAAAGGGCTTTCTGTTTTCCAAATTATAATATTACGTGTCGCGCTTTGTTACGTAAATGGTAAAAAAAGTTTGAACTATAAGTGGCGAAATGTGGTTTTGTAACGCCGAAATAAATATCAAGATTAGTTAAATCAAGGTTAAAGATTAAATAAATCTTAGCATAGCAAGTATTGAAGGTTTATTAAATAAAAACTAGGCGCGAATAAAGCGCGTTAAACAACATATTTTTTTCAAAATTATATAAAAATACGAAAATGAAAAGCAAACTATTAGGACAAACATGATATCCTGTGCGGCCAACAAGAAAGGTACCTACGTGGAGCGAGAGCCAGGACCCAAGGAGGAAAGAGGGCGAGAGGAAGATGCGACCCCGGAACAAGGTCAAACCGGATCGAGGACCAAATCACCGGTCCGAGGGCTGTTTAAGGGAAAGGATTCCTGTGGACGTGAACTAGCAAACAAGTTAGCACTGTCTTTGGTTCTCTTTAAAATTTGAATTTTGAATAATTATATTTATTTTTAAAATTTTTAATCAATTTAAAGGGAAAAAATTATATTTATCAATTTGAAGTAAATTTAAATTTAAAAAAAAAAGTTCAAAAAAACTAGAAAATTTAATTTGATTTAAAAACCTTTTAATAACCTAAATAAGGCGACATTTGCAAAGAAAACATAAATTTTCAAAATGACTTTAACTGTAATTACTGAAAGAATTAGGTTGAAATTTATAAGAAAATTTCTCAGTTGATATATCAAGATGTGTAGATTTATACGTCTGTTAGTTTTATCAAATGTTAATATTTCATGTCTCTTTTATATAAAATGTATGTGTTTTTTACAAAGAATCTTTGTTTATGGGTAATGTTTTAATGACAAAGTAAGAATAATTGAAATTGATTCAGTAAAATAAATTTGAATGTGGATACATTTATAAAAAAGAACTTGGATGAAAAATTATAAAAATTAAATTTTGAATAAAATAAATATGTCAAAAAATGAAATAAGTAGATTAATTTATGTTTGGTAGTAACACCAGACTAAATCAGTGGGGAATGTTTGAAAATATTTTTCAATTAAATGTAAAGTATTAAAATGTACATTAGAGTAATTTAAAAAAAATAATAAATTTGATCCTAATTTTATGAAAGTAAATGGGACATTCGATTATAATTTTGAAATAAAATATTTGAATAATTATTGAAAATAAGTGGAAAATAAATAGCACCACACAAGTAAAAAGAAGGAAATTAAAACAAACTTTTGTTCAATTTCATTTTTCGGGAGGTGATTATATATTTTGTTCGTGATAAATCGTTACAGATTCGATTATTGAGTTGTTAAAAGTAATACAGGTTAGAAAATAAGTAACGTTAAATTATTAGTAAATATTTTAAATAATTTTAAAATGTTTAATTTGAAATTTTAAAATTTTAAATAATTTGTTATATATAATATAATAATCAATAAAATTCCTGTACTATAAAATATTTTATTTAAATAAAAACCAATGGTTTTACTATCTTACGACCAAGATTTAAATTTATTTTTTACTAAACAAAATGCCCAAATAATTCTACAATCTGGTCATTAAGCTATGTGATGCCTTTAAATAAAATTTCCCCTGAGATATAGCGACTGAAAGGTTTAAATATCAGTAAGTTAAAACAAAGTCTAATGACTAGTCTCTGGCAGAATTTGGCAAGCTGCAGTACAGGTTTTGGCTTGTGTCAGATCTGCTTGTTTAAATTTATCTGCGTCGACGGTCTACAGGCAAGTGTATATCCAGAGGAAAAAACGGCTAAGAAGTAGTCTCGTGCACTGTGTACGGTAGATCGTCGCAGTAGAAAGGTAATTAAACACCCCTTAAATTTGAAAAGTCAGACAACTTTTAAATGACTCTTCAACGTGTTATAAAGTTAATTTCAATTTATCTGAAAGCAGTGCTTTAAGCGAAGAATAATTAATATTTTCAGTCAAACGTAGTTTGTCAAGTTTTTTCATTGGATTTCCCATGCAACAAAGTTTGCTAGATAGTTTGATTAATGTTTTCGTTTACCAAACAATAGAAGTTTTTTTTCCGAAAATGTTTTGGATAATTGTTTCTCTGTTTAAATGTTCGTGTATATAATGCAATTTTATTTATAAACCGACTCTTCCGTTATAAATATTTGTATATTTAGTGAGTGAAAAATTCAATTAAACTCTAATATAGTAGGTATATAAATAAATAAATCTCTCTCTCTCTCTCTCTCTCTCTCTATATATATATATATATATATATATATATATATATATATATATATATATAGAGAGAGAGAGAGAGAGAGAGAGAGTGTGTCTTTGCTTTTTCTGCTCAAGAGATAAGGTTTAATATTTGCAAATTCTACAATACGTAAAATTAGGGCCTGAATTCTTTGTGATTTGTTGTATTTGGAAAACTAGTACCATAATAAAATATTAAAATCTAATCTTATATAACACAGACCTGATTCAAGCGTAGCTTTGTAACAGAGACGTAATTCAAGCGTAGCTTTATAACAGAGACCTGATTCAAGCGTAGCTTTGTAACAGAGACCTGATTCAAGCGTAGCTTTGTAACAGAGACCTGATTCAAGCATAGCTTTGTAACAGTGACCGGATTCATACAGATTATAGAATTGAATCACGTTTTAGTGAAATTACTTCAATAATTTTTATTGTAAGGGTTTTGAATTTCTTATTACACCTTGGCTATTACTTTAGACCAGACCTTTTGTTAACTAAAGGTTGTTAAATTGTTAACTTACACTTGGAGGAAACGTTTTCGTTTTATGACTTCTTCTGCTTCGTATTTTTTCCGCTAGGAATGCTGAAGTTGTGCTTCCTCGGTACTATTGTTTTGAAAGTTAGAAGTGATGTGATCAAAGAGTATGTGTGATCTGTGCAATATTTGTTCATTTAGGATGTCATTTTTATGTGTGTTGCTATGTCTATATGTTTCATAGTAACCTACGCAATAAATTAAACACACAAAACAGTTTGAAATATATAAACATAGCAACACACATAAAAATGACATCCTAAACGAACAAACAAGGCACAGATCTCACATACTCTTCGATCACATAACTTTTAACATTATAAAAATGATATGGAAGAAGCACACCTGCAGCATTCCTAGTAGCAAAAATACGAAGCTGAAGAAGTCGTACAACGAAAACGTTTCCTCCAAGTGTAAGTTAACAATTTAACAACTTTAGTTAATAAAAAGTCTGGTCGCAAGTGATAGCAAAAGTGTAATAAATAATTAACAACCAGCTCGTCATGACCAGCAACAAGATTCGATATTTTTAATTTGGTAAAACGTTGTGGTTAGTTTTCCAGGATAAAAGTGTAGTAGTTTACCAGGATATATTTTATTATTTTGATATTTTATGATATACTTTCCTTAGATTGTCTATATTTGTATCAATGCGTATTTCTAGGATGCTTAACCAGGCTCTTCATCTAAAGTGTATAGATAATGTTTTCTGTAAATAGGACTAACCCAACGTGTTGTAAAACACTTTAATCAAACATGACCATATTGTCACGCGAACAAAAACTTCTTGATTCACTTAGAGGCGGTAAGAAAGTATATTATTATTATTATTATTATTTACAAATAAAACACACGCCACGTATTTTTAAAACAGTTTTTATATATGAACGGCAGAATACATTTATGTAAAAATACTTTTCATAATAGAAAATTCTAAGCAGAACTGAAATTTGTACAGTTATGAGAAAACTCAAATCTTTCAATATAAGTAATAACTGATTGGACAATTTACCATTATAACATACGTCATGAGAAACAGCTGTTTTTTTCTTAATATACATTTGCAGAGTTTTTAATCTTACTTTTTAACATATTCACTTGAGCTTCTAGTTTTTCCTAAAATCAATTGAAGATAAATTAGTATGTTATACTTGCCTTTGGTAGCATTAATCTCTTAGATAATTGATGATGACCGATTCGGAAGTTGTGTCCCATTGTCAACTCAGACTGAACGCTACACAACAGAACAGTATGAAATGTAGAAATATTTCAAAAACACCCAATACACTCGCTGTCCAAATACATTACAATTCACATACACAGTTTTACATAGCACCGTTAAACTCCCTAAAAATTATTGTGAACAAAAGTCTTTTAAAGTCAATTCTTACTTAGGAATACAAAGCACAATTGAATTTTAGTTACTTTTTAATAAATAATTACAATTAATATAAATACAGTAACATATGACCTAAAACACATATTCTATCTTATAACCTATAGAATAAAATCAGCCTTTTTATGAAATCAAATGTTATCGGTTGTTTTATGCCAAATGAAACAAAATAACACTACAGAAAAGAAAAACAAGTACATCAAATTGTCATTCATAAACAACACAACAAACAAAATAGCCCGATAATTTCAAGAAATAGGTTACAAAATAGCATACCAATATAGCAAAACCAATAACAAATTACAATACAGAATACAACAACACCAACAACAAAGATAAACTACAAGCACCAGGCGTATACAAACTAAACTGCGACGAATGTAACAAATTCTACATTGGACAAACAGGTCGCAGCGTTAAACAAAGAGTCGAAGAACACAAACATAACATCAACTCAATATTTTGCAATCACTTAACAGAAACAGGACACACATACACAGGCAATTATCATAATTTAGAAATCCCACACGTCAACAAAAAAGGACCACATTTCAACACACTAGAACAATATGAAATTTACAGACACACAAAAACACAAAATACAAACACTTTAAACGAACAAACACAATACAAATCACACATACTATTTCATACTATCGAAAACCTACCTTTAAAACCGTCACCGCTTGACCCAACATATCCAAGCAGAAGGCACTGATGAAGATCGGCACATAGCGACCGAAAAGGTTTTGTCTCAGTAAGTTTTTACAAATTTACTAAATATAAAGTTCAGATAGTCATAAACTAATGTTTAAGTGATTAGAAACAAGATAGTTATATTACATACCTTTGGTGAAAAGATTTTCTCCGTATAAAATTAAAATGAATGGTATAAATTTAAGTAAAGATATATTATTTGAAAATATCTTCGATCCCCTTAGGTTCAAATAAATTTTTACATGTGTGCTGGAGGTCACTTGTTATGGTCGATAAATATATTTTTAAGGATTGGAAATAAAAACAACAATAATACAAGGAGAGTGTGAGCTATTAAAAATAATTGAAATATACACTTAATATCTATGTTCTATCCCACCGTGAAATAAATTAAGCTAGAGGTCAGTTTCGGTCAGAGGAGACAAAGAAGGGATACATCTCCTGAAACGACTCCTCAATAATCCCAAAATTAAGTGCTACTATAGGCAAGTGTAACGTACTAACATATGTACGTGTAAGTGTATTTAGTGAAAACTAGTGAAGATGGAATCAAAATTTAATAAAAATGGTTGAAATGTATTTAAAAAAGTACATAAGTTTCTCGCAAGGTATGTTATAATGGTAAACATTTGTAAATTTACAATTCAGTTATTACTTGTATTGAAAGATTTGAAGTTTTCGCAAAACTGTATAAAACTAAATTTCATCTAAAATTTTTAGCTTTGAAAATAAACAGCCTTGGCCGTGTATTCGATAATATTGTCTCAAAGGAAAAATTTATTATTGCGTTTGGATCCGCTCAAGTCAAAGTGTAATGAATTAGCTCCTGCAACGCCCTTAGCGAACCTCTCATAATTAAATGCCAGTTTGACCAAGGGCTTTGCTCTTTGTGTTTGTTCATTCATTGGATTAAAGAAGAAAAATGTAAAAGTCTTCTCTTTGTCAAAGGTCGAACGAACCGTAAGGGTTTTATAATTTACTTTAAACTTTTCGCAGTAATAAGACTTACTGACTTAATAAAATCAGGCTTAATAAGCTAATATGCGTAGGGTTATATATATCACAGTATGTAATAATGTCAGTATTACTGACAGAACTTGGTGATGTCTAAGAAGTTGAAAGGGCATGGGCAAACAACCTCAACAGAAAATATTGTGTCCCGAAAACCATTTCTTGTGTGTTTTAAAAACGAAATTTGCTCTCTGTATTTAAGAAAAATATTTATTAGTCTAGTCTTAAACAATTGTAGAGAAGAGAGATTTTTGAGGAGACCAACGGATTCATTTATACAGGTTTACTGTACATTCTACTTCTGTTCTAACGCTGTCTGTAAAGGTTGTTTTCTTCTTAAGCCTTTCCTGCAACTCCTTGGTAATGGTGGCGTATCCAGGATGACTTCGTTTGGTATTACCACATACTAAGAAATTACCTAACGTTTGTATAATGCAATCCTATTCAAATCGAATTATAACTTTAAGACTTGTTTACAATGTTTGAGGGCATTTTTATAAATGCGTACTAAGAAACCAAAAAATAAATTAATTTATCACATTTTTAAACCGTTTTGGTTCAGCATTGCGGGCAAGAAGCTCAGCATAGCTGTTATGTGGTGTTGGATAGCGTCTATGTGGTGCATTATAGCGGTAATGTGCTTCAGAATATCGTTTATGTGGGTATGTGTAGCGAATTTGTAATACAGCATAGCGATATGTAGTGCATCAAAGCAAATTGATGGTGAGACATTGCGGTATAGGGGTTATGTGTAAAGCATAGAGGTTATTCGGTTCAGTATAGTGGTTATATCAAGCAGCAAAGCGGTTATGTCGAATATTTGATGCAGCATAGCGGTATGCAGTCCATTATAGCAAATTGATAGTGAAGCGTTGAGGTAATATTTCGCTGTATAGGGGTTATGTGATGAAGGATACCGAATATTTGGTTCGGAATAACGATTATGTCGTGTTTAATATCCTCCAGTCGTGCATGTGGCCATGCATGTCGTTATGTGATGTAGCATGCCGATTAGGTAGTACAGCATAGCGGTAGGTGGTCCATCATAGAGAATCGATAATGAAGGAATGGAGTGATTAATTGCAGTATAGGTTTATGTGATGAAGGATAGGGGTTATTCAGCGGAGGGGTTATGTCTTGCAGCGTAGGGGCTACGTGGTATAGCATGCCGAATAGGTGGTGCAGCATAGCGGTATTTGGTCTAACTTAAACAAAATTTATAGTTTAGCAATTGGGTGATGTTTTGTAGTATAAGAATTATGTGATGGAGCATACCGGTTATTTGGTTCGGAGTAGCAGTTATGTCGTGTTCAATAGCGATATAGTGACGTAGCACGCCGATTAGGGGGTCCATCATAGCGAATTGATAGTGAAGGAAAGGGGTTATGTTTTGCAGTATAAGGGTAATGTGAAGAGGATTAGCGGTTATTCGGTTCAGCGTAATGGTTATGCCGTGTAACAGCGCGGTTATGTGATGTAACATGCATAATAGGTGGTGCAGCATAGCGGTATGTGGTGCAACAAAGTGGTAAGTGGTGTATCATAACAAACATATAGTGAGGAATTTTGAAACGGTATTGCAATATAGGTTTAGTAAAGCAAAGCGGTTATTCTGGTCAGCGTAGCGGTTATGTGATGTAACATGCATATTAGGTGGTGCAGCATAGCTGTATGTGGTGCAACAAAGTGGTATGTGGTGTATCATAACAAATATATAGTGAGGAATTTTGAAACGGTATTGCAATATAGGTTTGGTGAAGGATAGCGGTTATTCTGGTCAGCGTAGCGGTTATGTGATGTAACATGCATAATATGTGGTGCAGCATAGCGGTATGTGGTGCAACAAAGTGGTAAGTGGTGGATCATAACAAATATATAGTGAGGCATTTTGAAACGGTATTGCAATATAGGTTTGGTGAAGGATAGCGGTTATTCTGGTCAGCGTAGTGGTTATGTAATGTAACATGCATAATAGGTGGTACAGCATAGCGGTATGTGGTGCAACAAAGTGGTAAGTGGTGTGTCATAACAAATATATAGTGAGGAATTTTGAAACGGTATTGCAATACAGGTTTAGTAAAGGATAGCGGTTATTCTGGTCAGCGTAGCGGTTATGTGATGTAACATGCATATTAGGTGGTGCAGCATAGCGGTATGTGGTGCAACAAAGTGGTATTTGGTGTATCATAACAAATATATAGTGAGGAATTTTGAAACGGTATTGCAATATAGGTTTAGTGAAGGATAGCGGTTATTCTGGTCAGCGTAGCGGTTATGTGATGTAACATGCATAATAGGTGGTGCAGCATAGCGGTATGTAATGCAACAAAGTGGTAAGTGGTGTATCATAACAAATATATAGTGAGGAATTTTGAAACGGTATTGCAATATAGGTTTAGTGAAGGATAGCGGTTATTCTGGTCAGCGTAGCGGTTTTGTGATATACCATGCATATTAGGAGGTTTAGCATAACGTTATTTTGTGCATCATAGCGAATTTATAGCGAAGCATTGCGATAATGTATTGTACTGTAAAGGTTATGTGATGAAGAATAGCGGTTGTTCGTTTCAGCCTAGCGACTATGCCGTGTAGCGTAGCGGTTATCTGTGTAGCTTGCAGATAATATGGTGCAGTGTAGTGGTATGTGGTGCTTCATAGGGAAATAATAGAGAAGCATTGCGATAATGTATTGCATTGTAAGAGGTATGTGATGACGAATAGCGGTTGTTCGTTTCAGCCTAGCGACTATGCCGTGTAGCCTAGCGGTTATCCGTGTAGCTTACAGATAATGTGCTGCACTCTATTGGTATGTGGTGCTTCATAGCAAATTTATAGCACAGCCTTGCTATAATTTAATGCATTGTAAGGAGTATCTGATGAAGAATAGCGATTGTTCGTTTCAAACTAGCGACTATGAGGTGTAGCCTAGCGGTTATCCGTGTAGCTTACAGATAATGTGCTGCACTCTAGTGGTATGTGGTGCTTCATAGCAAATTTATAGCACAGCCTTGCGATAACTTAATGCATTGTAAGGAGTATGGGATGAAGAATAGCGATTGTTCGTTTCAAACTAGCGACTATGTCTTATAACGTAGCGGTTATCTGTGTTGGTTGCAGATAAAGTTTTGCAGCGATGTGGTATGTGTTGCTTCATAGCGAAATAATAGAGAAGCATTGCGATAATGAATTGCATTGTTAGGGTTATGTGATGAAGATAAGCGATTGTTCGTTTCAGCCTAGCGACTATGTCGTGTAACCTAGCGGTTATCTGTGTAGCTTGGAAATAACGTGGTGCAGCGTAGTGGTATGTGGTGCTTCATAGAGAAATAATAGCGAAGCATTGCGGTAATGTATTGCATTGTAAGGGTTATGTGATATTGAATAGCGGTCGTTCGTTTCAGCCTAGCGAATATGTGGTGTAGTCTAGCGGTTATCCGTGTAGCTTACAGATAATGTGCTGCACTCTAGTGGTATGTGGTGCTTCATAGCAAATTTATAGCACAGCCTTGCGATAACTTAATGCATTGTAAGGAGTATGGGATGAAGAATAGCGATTGTTCGTTTCAAACTAGCGACTATGTCTTATAACGTAGCGGTTATCTGTGTTGGTTGCAGATAAAGTTTTGCAGCGATGTGGTATGTGTTGCTTCATAGCGAAATAATAGAGAAGCATTGCGATAATGAATTGCATTGTAAGGGTTATGTGATGAAGATAGGCGATTGTTCGTTTCAGCCTAGCGACTATGTCGTGTAACCTAGCGGTTATCTGTGTAGCTTGGAAATAACGTGGTGCAGCGTAGTGGTATGTGGTGCTTCATAGAGAAATAATAGCGAAGCATTGCGGTAATGTATTGTATTGTAAGGGTTATGTGATGATGAATAGCGGTCGTTCGTTTCAGCCTAGCGAATATGTGGTGTAGTCTAGCGGTTATCTGTGTAGCTTGCAGATAATGTTGTGCAACGTAGTGGTATGTGGTGCATCATACCGAGTTTATAACACAGCATTGCGATAAAGTAATGCGTTGTAAGGGGTATGTGATTAAGAATAGCGATTGTTCGTTTCAGCCTAGCGACTACGTCTTGTAAGGTAGCGGTATCTGTGTAGCTTGAGGAAAATGTTGTGCAGTGATGTAGTATGAGGTGCTTCATAGCGAAATAATAGAGAGGCATTGCGATAATGTATTTCATTGTAAGTGTTATGTGATGAAAAATAGCGATTGTTCGTTTCAGAATAGCGATATGTCGTGTAACCTAGCGGTTATCCGTGTAGCTTACAGATAATGTTGTGCACTCTAGTGGTATGAGGTGCTTCATAGCGAAATAATAGCGACGCATTGCGATAATGTATTGCATTGTAAGGGTTATGTGATGAAGAATAGTGGTTGTTCGTTTCAGCCTAGCAACTATGTCGTGTAACGTAGGGGTTTTGTGTGTAGCTTGCAGATAATCTGGTGCATCGTAGGGGTATGTGGTGGTTCATAGCGAAATAATAGAGAAGCATTACGGTAATGTATTGCATTGTAAGGTTATGTGATGAAGAATAGGGCTTGTTCGTTTTAGCCTAGCGACTATGTCGTGTAAACTAGTGGTTGTCCGTGTAGCTTATAGATAATGTGCTGCACTCTAGTGGTATGTGGAGCTTCATAGCGAAATAATAGCGAAGCATTGTGATAATATATTGCATTGTAAGGGTTATGTGATGAAGAATAGCGGTTGTTCGTTTCAGCCTAGCGACTATGTCGTGTAACCTAGGGGTTATCCGTGTAGCTTACAGATAATGTGCTGCACTTTAGTGGTATGTGGTGCTTCATAGCGAAATAATAGCGAAGCATTTCGATAATGTATTGCATTGTAAGGGTTATGTAATGAAAAATAGCGGTTGTTCGTTTCAGCCTAGCGACTATGTCGTGTAACCTAGCGGTTATCCGTGTAGTTTACAGATAATGTGCTGCACTCTAGTGGTATGTGGTGCTTCATAGCGAAATAATAACGAAGCATTGCGATAATGTATTGCATTGTAAGGGTTATGTAATGAAGAATAGCGGTTGTTCGTTTCAGCCTAGCGACTATGTCGTGTAACCTAGCGGTTATCCGTGTAGCTTACAGATAATGTGCTGCACTCTAGTGGTATGTGGTGCTTCATATCAAATTTATAGCACAGCCTTGCGATAACTTAATGCATTGTAAGGAGTATGTGATGAAGAATAGCGATTGTTCGTTTCAAACTAGCGACTATGTCTTATAACGTAGCGGTTATCTGCGTTGGTTGCAGATAATGTTTTGCAGCGATGTGGTATGTGTTGCTTCATAGCGAAATAATAGAGAAGCATTGCGATAATGAATTGCATTGTAAGGGTTATGTGATGAAGATAAGCGATTGTTCGTTTCAGCCTAGCGACTATGTCGTGTAACCTAGCGGTTATCTGTGTAGCTTGGAAATAACGTGGTGCAGCGTAGTGGTATATGTTGCTTCATAGAGAAATAATAGCGAAGCATTGCGGTAATGTATTGCATTGTAAGGGTTATGAGATGTTGAATAGCGGTCGTTCGTTTCATCCTAGCGAATATGTGGTGTAGTCCAGCGGTTATTTGTGTAGCTTGCAGATAATGTTGTGCAACGTAGTGGTATGTGGTGCATCATACCGAGTTTATAACACAGCATTGCGATAACTTAATGCGCTGTAAGGGGTATGTGATTAAGAATAGCGATTGTTCGTTTCAGTCTAGCGACTATGTCTTGTAAGGTAGGGGTTTTGGGTGTAGCTTGCAGATAATGTGCTGCACTCTAGTGGTATGTGGTGCTTCATAGCAAATTTATTGCACAGCCTTGCGATAACTTAATGCATTGTAAGGAGTATGTGATGAAGAATAGCGATTGTTCGTTTCAAACTAGCGACTATGTCTTATAACGTAGCGGTTATCTGTGTTGGTTGCAGATATTGTTTTGCAGCGATGTGGTATGTGTTGCTTCATAGCGAAATAATAGAGAAGCATTGCGATAATGAATTGCATTGTAAGGGTTATGTGATGAAGATAAGCGATTGTTCGTTTCAGCCTAGCGACTATGTCGTGTAACCTAGCGGTTATCCGTGTAGCTTACAGATAATGTGCTGCACTCTAGTGGTATGTGGTGCTTCATAGCGAAATAATAGCGAAGCATTGCGATAATGTATTGCATTGTAAAGGATATGTAATGAAGAATAGCGGTTATTCGTTTCAGCCTAGCGACTATGTCGTGTAACCTAGCGGTTATCCGTGTAGCTTACAGATAATGTGCTGCACTCTAGTGGTATGTGGTGCTTCATGGCGAAATAATAGCGAAGCATTGCGATTATGTATTGCATTGTAAGGGTTATGTGATGAAGTATAGTGGTTGTTCGTTTCAGCCTAGCGACTATGTCGTGTAACCTAGCGGTTATCCGTGTAGCTTACAGATAATGTGCTGCACTCTAGTGGTATGTGGTGCTTCATAGCGAAATAATAGCGAAGCATTGCGATAATGTATTGCATTGTAAGGGTTATGTGATGAAGAATAGTGGTTGTTCGTTTCAGCCTAGCGACTATGACGTGTAACGTAGGGGTTATGTGTGTAGCTTGCAGATAATGTGGTGCATCATAGGGGTATGTGGTGGTCCATAGCGAAATAATAGAGAAGCATTACGGTAATGTATTGCATTATAAGGGTAATGTGATGAAGAATCTGGTTTGTTCGTTTTAGCCTAGCAACTATCTCGTCTAGCGTAGCGGTTATCTGTGAAGCTTGCAGATAATGTGGTGCAGCGTAGTGGTATGTGGTGCTTCATAGCGAAATAATAGCGAATCATTGCGGTAATGTATTGCATTGTAAGGGTAATGTGATGACGAATAGCGGTCGTTCGTTTCAGCCTAACGACTACGTGGTGTAGCCTAGCGGTTGTTTGTGTAGCTTGCAGATAATATGGTGCAGCCAAGTGGTATGAGGTGCTTCATAGCGAAATAATAGCGAAGCATTGTGGTAATTTATTGATTTGTAAGGGTATTGTGATGACGAATAGCGGTTGTTCGTTTCAGCCTATCAACTATGTGGTGTAGCCTAGCGGTTATTTGTGTAGCTTGTAGATAATATGGTGCTGCGTAATGGTATGTGATGCTTCATAACGAAATAATAAGGAAGCATTGTGATAACGTATTGCATTTTAAGGGTTATGTGATGAAGAATAGTGGTTGTTTGTTTCAGCCTAGCAACTATGTCGTGTAGCGTAGCGGTTATCTGTGTAGCTTGCAGATAATGTGGTGCAGCGTAGTGGTATGTGGTGCTTCATAGCGAAATAATAGCAAAGCATAACGGTAATGTATTGCATTGTAAGGGTAATGTGATGAAGAATAGCGGTTGTTCGTTTCAGCCTAGCGACTATGTCGTGTAACCTAGCGGTTATCTGTGTAGCTTACAGATAATGTGGTGCAGCGTAGTGGTATGTATTGCTTTATAGCGAAATAATAGCGAAGCATTACTGTAATGTAATGCATTGTAAGGGCTATGCGATAAAGAATAGCGGTTGTTCGTTTCAGCCTAGCGACTATGTCGTGTAGCGTAGCAGTTATCTGATCAGTTTGCAGATAACGTGGTGCAGCGTAGTGGTATGTGGTGTTTCATAGCGAAATAATAGCGAAGAATTACGGTAATGTATTGCATTGAAAGGGTTATGTGATGAAAAATAGCGGTTGTTAGTTTCAGCTTAGCGACTATGTTGTGTAGCGTAGCAGTTATTTGTGTAGCTTGCAGATAACGTGGTGCAGCATAGTAGTATGCGGTGCTTCATAGCGAAATAATAGCGAAGCATTGCGGTAATGCATTGCATTGTAAGGGATATGTGATAAAGAATAGCGTTTGTTTGTTTCAGCCTAGCGACTATGTCGTGTAGCGTAGCGGTTATCTGTGTACCTTGCAGATAATGTGGTGTAGCGTAGTGGTATGGTTTGTTCATACCGATATAATAGCGAACCAATGCGGTAATGCATTGCATTGTAAGGGATATGTGATAAAGAATAGCGGTTGTTCGTTTCAGCCTAACAACTATGTCGTGTAGCGTAGCGGTTATCTGTGTAGCTTGCAGTTAATGTGGTGTAGCGTAGTGGTATGTGTGCTTCATAGCGAAATAATAGCGAAGCATTGCGGTAATTACAGTGTAATTACGGTGTGTTGCAGTATAGATTTATGTTGTAAGGTTTTGAAAAGTTTTATTTAATTTGGTTTTCGACTTTCTTCTTTGCGTTTGGTTTATGCTTGTAGTTTTTAACGAATTTGGGAAATTGGGAATTTGGGAACAACGCTCCCTGTTCTACGAATTTAAGTAACAGTCTTTTCACAATGTAAAACCAGGTAGTTGGTATTTTCATTTTTTTAAACTAAATTTTTAACTATTATTTGTGCGACCAGTTCTGTCATATAGCCTTTTTCATAATTTAGGGCACGTTTTCATTAACCCAGATTTGTTTTACAGCGTAAGAATGTGAGTAACACTCCCGTAAGTCATACGCCACTATGTAACGCTATATCTAGTGTATTATATAGCCATATATTTTTGGACACAATACAATTCTTGTGGTCAAAAAAATAACTAAATAGAGTTTGCGTGGTATCAATAACAACTATATTACGAGACATGAAATGTGTCGCAAATGACTATATTAATAAAATATTTACTTAAATTAATAAATTAATTCCTTATTTAACCACCTCTGCAATGACAGAGATTATGTATTGATAAATAAATGCGGTTGACTTGCGAGCCATGTACAATTTTTTATTTATAAATTCAACGTTTAAATAACAGATACGTTATCGTCTTCCTTATTTATTAAAAACAATCCTTATTTACTGAGGAGCAATTCATTGACCTAATTTATGTTTTGTCAAATATACTTGTGTGAGTATGTATAAATCATTCTATATAGGAAGATACCAAAATAAATCTCTTCCATGTAGGAATTAAAGTCACTGTCGCCAGAATGTATTTTAGAGTTGCGTGCAGTCAATTACGTATAATATTTTTACACAATTTATTCTTCGTATAGAGGTTGAATATAATTTAAGTTGCTATAGTTAACTGTCAACGCTCTTCGAAGGCAACACTATTGGCGAAAGACGAATTATCTAATACGAAGAATAAAATAAAATATAGAATAGAGGCGTATCAAGATTCTGACGAGAGATATATCAAATTATATTCCAGTTCAGTCTTGGTTAATGTAATTATTCTTGTCATTTACAAAATGTAATCTTGTTTAAGCCCAAAAGTACGGGCTACAAATTTAGACATGTCTCCAATGGGCTGTGTCTTTCAACAAATACAAGCTGGACGTTCAGATTTAAACTTAGTTAAACTTTACTGACAAGCTATGTCTAATGTAATTTATTTTAACGACTATAACCGTGATGTTAGGATTTTTTTTTTAAAACTGAAATTAAAAAAATTATTCCTCAAAAGAATTTAAAAACTAATTTTAACTAACGGTGTTTAAAAAATTTAATATTTTTTAAAAACCAGTTTTTTTAAATTATCGAAAAACTTTTTTAAAACGACTAAATGTTTTTATCGATAATTTTATATTTTATCTTTCTACTATCTTTTCAAAATTATTTGCTAGTGAATGATATTTCTTGGGAAAATATGATTGTGTTTTTTATAATATTTTGTGTTAGGTATCTGTAGTTACATCAAATGTAATGACGTATGAGAAACGGGATCTCCAATTCGTGTTTTCATTTCTAAGATTCTTTCTTCCATTCGGGCCTATTAGTAGCGAGCATAGAGAGTAATCTATTGAAATAAATATTTGTTTGGTAAGGCACACCCCAATAAAATCATAGTTTTAAGTATGTTTTGGACAGGAGAAAAATCATCTCATACGTCACGCTTAGTTTCATCACGAGATGAATCACCGAGCGCGATTCACAATCTTACTTGTAACACTCTTAAAAATAAGGTGTTACATATAAATTCATTTATATATTTAATTTGTATTTAATAATTATATCGTCCCAGTATAAAAGAAAATTTTTGTTTTCTTTGTACAATTGTAATTCTGGGGTAAGTTTCATAGCGCCCCTAGCGGGTAAAAATGTAAAATATCGTACAAGTTAGTAACTTGAGGTAATAACCCACATCACACCATGTGACGTAAGCATGGTCTGATATCGCCTGATCTGATGCACCAATCAAAAAATTCGAAATAATACGTAAGGGTGGGAAATTCCGTTGGCGTGCCCTTACAGAAGCCCCAGTCACCCAGAGGTCCTGAACGGAACAGACGTCATGGCACTTTTCGGAATATAAATTAGAAGTTTATAAGCTTCCAGTATTCAAAATTTAAGATGTCAAGGCCGGTACCAAATTTATTTAACGGAGCTAAAGAAGAAGTCAAAAGTGATTATTTATGTGTTTCAAATAAGTAAAAGGTTATATAATTTTTTTTTAAGAGCGCTGATTGCAAGAGCGATGTGCAGTGCTAAGGTGTACAAAATCCATGTGCAGTAACTAATTATTTGTGTATAGTGTTTTACAAGTAATGTGCACAGCCAGGTACGTTTTAGATAATAATAAAGAAAATGTATTTTAAAGTTAACTAAGTTGAATTTTAATTGATAAAGGGTTAACACATGAACGGTAGAAATTGTCCTTTGAATATTCATTTCAAACTTAAATTGGAAAACTTAAGTTACTATCTTCTCGATACATATAAAATTTTAAAGGTTAATAAGTAATTAAAATCTATGTAATAGTTAGCAGTAATTAAAAGATAATTACTCGACACATTGGTATCTTTTGTTCTATTGTAATTTGTCATTGATTAATAAATTTTAAAACTTTGTATTTTAAAGCTTTAAATTTTCATTTCCCAAGTAACCTAGTGCGTTACAAAAGCGCAACTCTGCTTGTTTTTGTTGTTTTCTAAAATGTAAGTCTCATACTCTGCTAATTATCGAAACATTTATTAATTAAAAAGTTGAATGATAATTACTGCTAACGAATTCTAAGGATTAATGCCATTCATGTGTTAATTATTTAAGTTGTGCAGCCCTCCTTAAAAATACTCGTCAGTGTGTAGTAAGGTTAATTTCAAACTATCAAAATGTCTAGCGATTTAAAATCAATATTGATCTGTTGATAAAAGATGAGTTAATTTTCAAACTAAAAATTAGAAGTGTAGAGGTTAGAATTGACAGTACAGTATCCGAAATAAGAAAGACCTTGAGAAAAAAAGCCAAACATTCAAGTTATAAAGCCGACCCTATTTATTCAATTGGTAAAATGGATGTGCCAAGCGAGTTTTTGTTAATTGAAAATAAATTTAAGGACTTAGTAGAAATGTGTAATAATTTAAAAACCGACCCTAGAGAGCTATTGATGTTTTAAGAGCTGAAACAAAACTAGTACATTTAAGATTAAGTGGTAAATGCTTGTTGAAATTTGAATTAGATTGTAAAATGTCAGACGACCTAAAAGATTTCCTGAAAAAGATTTGGAAAAATTAATAGCTGAAACAGATTTAGACAGTAAAGTTAGGATAGAAACCGAAAGACAACTATCTACTAGTAGCCTAGAGGAAGAGAAATTAATTAATGATGTGTTTGAGAAGACTGAATCAAAAACAAACGATTGCTATAGGGAATCAACGGAAATTGCAATACCTGAACTGTTAATTGGTAATAATACAAATTTAGAAATAACTAATTTTGAACATCAATTAGTAAAAAGTCAAACCAATTATATGCCAGTGTTTAATCCTGAACTGTACAATAAATTGCCAAATCCTTTAGAATGGTATTTAAAAATGTTTGACATGTCAGATGGACTAGAATTAGACAGCTTATTAAAATTTATGAGTGTAATTTTGAAGATAAAAAAAGAAACTAAATTGCCAGATGCAAAAATTTTAGAATTAAGCATTGGAAAGGTACAAGGCCCTTTGTTGGATAAACTTCTCCTTGCTTTAGACAATAATGTCTCCTTAGATGATTTTCATGAAGATATATTAAAAAGTTTTATACCTAAAAATCTGAGAGAAAATTTAAAAAGAAATTTGGTAAACAGACCGCAAGGTAATTTAGAACTAATAAACATGTATATCAGAAGAGTTAAAGATAATTGCAAATTGTTAAGATGTAACTATTCAGATAATGAGATCATAGATATTATTAAGTTAGGAATTAAGCCAGAAGACCGTAATAAATTAATTTTTGTAAACAATCCCGCTAATTTTAACGACCTGGACATTATGTGTGTTCAGATTAAAAATTTAGGTTATAACGATGTAATAAGACAAGAAAACAATAATCCTGTATTTAAAAATTATCCAAGTAGAAGGCAGGAACCGAATAAGATACATTTTAAGAAATATAACAATGAACAAATAGTAAATGTGAATAGTAATAAGAACCATGTAAAATGCTATAACTGTAACAGGTTAGGTCATATTGCTAAGCATTGTAATAACAACAAAAATGTTAAGTAGCAATTACTGTTAAGGAAAGAAATGCCTTGAAGTTCTCCCGCAATGAAGTAACACACAGAATTAACTTAATCAGGAAATGTCGAAATAAATTTTAATGTAACAATAAAGGGAATAAATTTAAACGCTCAGATTTAAAAAACGAAAATGTAATAAATCCGAATATCTCAAAGAATGAAACAAAAATTGAACAGGTTAATGTATTGAATAAATCAAAATTTTTCAGAGAGACTAGAAAATGTTTGAAAATTATGAAAATGGTAGACAAGAAAAATTGGTTAAAGAATGAAACAAAAATTGTTATGCTACCTACAATAAACATTAAATTAAGTGGTAATTTAAATTGTAATGCTTTGTTGGACATTGGATGTTCAATAAACATAATAAACAAAGAATTTTTTGAAACATTGTTAAAACAAAAATTAGTTAAGAAAATTGTAAACAAACAGGATAAAGTCTCGGCAGCCAATAATACAGAAATAAAAATAAAAGGTAACTGCATTGTTAAAGTTAAAGTAAAAAATCTTTCATGGCAAGTGAAATTTTTAATAGCAGAAGGTTTAAATTGTAAAATAATTTTAGGACTTCCCTTTATCAAAGAAACAGGTTTAGTAACAGATATCTCAAAGAACTCATGTTATTTTAATTTTAAACCCAATGTGAAAGTAGCATTAAACAGTGTAAAGAGTTGTATGGTTAATAATTTAAACTCAAACGAAATTCAAATTGGTTGTGAGGAAGCCAAAAAAGACATAGAAAAATTAGTAAAAAGTTATCCTAATGTTTTCACAGATAAGATTGGTAAAGCATTATATTTTTAATTTTAATTAAAGGTTAAAAGTAAAGAAATAGTAAAATTAAAACCATGCCCATTAAGTCCGCCAAAAATGGCAATTTTGAAGAAAATATTAGAGGAACTCTTAGAACAAAAAATTATAGAGCATTCGACTAGTCCATATTTAAGTCCTTCGTTTATAGTATCAAAAAAGGACAAACATAGGCTAGTAGTTACTTATGGAAAATTAAACCAAATAATAGAGGGAGTTTCACATCCAATAGGAGATATGTCTGACTGTTACCAATAATTAAGTGGTGCTAAGTATTTTACTTGTATTTATGTAATTCTTTTCATCAATTTCCACTATCCGAAGGAAGCAAAAAATATACTGCTTTCAGTACTCCTTTTAGCCAATATAATTACACGCGAATTCCTTATGGTCTCCATGTTGGGAATATTGAGTGCGTAAGTAGAACGAATGTTTTCCGATATAAAGTATAAATTCAAGATACATTTTGTTGATGACATCATTATTTATAGTAAATCTTTAAAAGAACACATTCAACATGTAACTGAAGTAGTCAATAGATTAAGCGAAAATAATTTAACTGTTAATTTGTCAAAGGCAAAGTTTGATTGTACAGAGATAAGCTTTTTGGCAACAAAATAAGCGAAAATGTAATTAAGTTGGATCCAGATAGAACTAATTCTATTAAAGAATTTCCAAGACCTAAAAACCCAAAAGATGTATCAAGATTTATTGGCATGGCATCTTTCTTTAGTACCTTTATAAAAGATTATGCTAAAATTGTTAGCCCATTAAACGAGCTACGCAAAAAGAGAGTAAAATATAATCGGAATCAAGAATGTGAAAATAGTTTTGTTAAATTAAAAAATTATATAATGAACCCGCCTTGTCTAAATATTCCTAATTATGATAAACCATTTTATTTAATGACAGATGCCAGTGAACATAGTATAGGTTCATGTTTGATGCAAAAAGATAACAACGATAAACATAAACCTATAGCCTTTTATTCTAAAACATTTACAGATTCTGAACGCAATTTATCAGTTTATGAAAAGGAAACTTTAGCCATAGTTTTAAGTATTGAAAAATTTTACAAATATTTAGGAGTAATGCAATTTTATTTAATAACTGACAATCAATCGCTGTCATGGTCTTTAAGTCACTTCAGAAAGCGTTGGCTTGAGCGCATATTTCAAAATATTCCATGTAAAGTGTAAGGATAACCCTGTAGCTGATGCCTTAAGCAGAATTCATACTGAATGTAGTGACGTACAAATTGAAATAATAGAAGTAGAATCAAAAGATGAAATTCTTAACATTAACAAGTAAAAAAAAATAGATGGGTCAATAATAAATTGTTAAATGTAAATGTAATCTCTCAAATACCCTTAAGTTTTATAGATATATAGGAATACCAAAGAAATGATGCAGAAGTTAATACGATAATTCAAAGTGTACAAAACGGAACTAATAATAAAAAAATTTATTTGAATAAAGGAGTTTTAATGTTTAAAATTAAGGAGAAATCCAAAGCACAGATTTATTTACCAAAATTGTTAATAGATATGTTATTCAAATATTATCATAACTCTATGATGGGAGGCCATTTAAGTCAAGTGAGAACATTCGTAAAAATAAATGAATATTTTTATAGACCTAATCTAATGAACATTATTTTGGAAAAAGTGAAAAACTGTGAAATTTGTATTAAATCCAAACAAGCTCCGAGAGTGTATTATGGACCATTAATAAGTAAGACAGCCAATAAACCGATGGAAAAATTGTATATTATTATGGAGCCTCTCGTTCGTAGTAAAAAGGGTAATAATTATTTGTTAATCTGTGTGGACGATTTATCAAAATTTTGTTTTGTTATACCGTTAAGAAGAGCTACCTCTGTGAATGTCATCAACAAAATGCAGGATATTATTTTTGCTAATTTCGGAGTACCACAATGTGTTGTTTCTGATCAAGGTCCGTGCTTTAAATCAACAGAATTTAAGAATTTTATGTTCAATAATGGTATCAAACATACAAAAATTATCCCCTATATGTCTTGTAAAAATCGCGCTGAGCGATATATTAAAAATGTTAAAAACATGTTAAGAGCATACTTCCATAACAAACTAACATCTTGGGACGAAGGAATAAGCCTTTTTCAGAGGAGTTTAAATTTTAACAGCAAATAAAAAAAACACTTAACCACAATATCGTTTTATTTAAGTCGAAAGATTCTTATAAGAGTATTTGCAGATAAAGGTTTTGTTTATTCGAAATAAAACGATACAAAACAGGTACTTTACGTTGTTATCTAATAAAGGTTTCCTATTATAGACGCATTCTTCAAATGAGGTAATAAATTTTATCCGCCAGTCCGATTCAATTATTATTGCTATTAATTAGTCTTGAAATCATTGTTCCGCATAAAGAAAATAGGATTTACGCGTGTTCGGAGAGTGATCCCCAATGAAATGTTGAGGCTCACATTCGGTGAGAAATACAATGTTATCATGAAATTATTGAGTTCCAGCTTTATCGAAGTGTGAAGTGTCAATCCTTAACTAAAATCAATGAATAGTGACTTCTATAGCGCACTTTGTATTCACCCAGAGCAAAGCGATTGTAGGTGAATAAATTGTTGTAGAAATGTATCAGCTGAATCCATTATAGTGCGCTCTAAAATACTTGACGTATCGGAAATAGAAACTCCCGCTCAATAGATTGTAAATCAACGAACACGTCACCGTGAATAGGGGCTGCGTGAATCTGCGGAGGGTGACAATTTTCCGATTCACACTGTACAGCAGATAAAATAGAATCCTGTACGTCATGTCTAATCAGCCTATACGTTATTATATCTTATGTGTTATTTATTGTCAGACTTTAATTCAATAACACTTATTAATTTTTTGTATTGACTGTTTATGATGTCAATATATAGTCAAGTGATGTATAGATATCACTATTATTTAAACGTATTTTATAACAGGGTTATTTCAATATTGATTAGTAAAAAACCTTTGTAAAATGTAATTTAAGGGAAGTTGGACTTTG
Organism: Prosapia bicincta; assembly: GCA_036971475.1. Lineage (NCBI taxonomy): Eukaryota > Metazoa > Arthropoda > Insecta > Hemiptera > Cercopidae > Prosapia > Prosapia bicincta. Next base: position 100,127,895 of record JBAIZL010000006.1, on the reverse strand, counting down.
TATGAAGAAAGAAAAGATATGCCAGGTATGAATTTGTTTTTCCCGGGCTTGTAAAATGATTGAAAATATAAGGGGATTGTGAGGGATGTTAACTATGGTATGTTTAAACGGTATTTTAAGGAAGGGCGTAAATTGAATGTAGCCATAAATTTGCTTGATATGAATAAAACACAAAGTAACAAAGCACTAAAAACGTCCCCAGTAGAACATAGACGCAAATATATAGTTCATTCATAAACACAGGAATAAAAATAAGAATTGTATTATGATATATTCCGTATGTTAGAAACAGATAGAAACGTGAAATATGTAATGGGCTGAAACGTGAAGACTACGAATAGTCCTAATTAAAATTACTTAATTCTAGAAAGTTTAGTAACTATTTAGAGTTAAATCTTTTTATATTTGTATAGCCTTTAAAAGCATTTACTTTTAATTTGCACCTTGAAGTAAATTACCTTTGCGCCTTATCAAAGTATAATTGTTAAACTATATTTAAAACTTTAGCCCAACAATTTCCCTATACGCCCCCATTGTTGTTTCATAAAAGTTATTGCATGTATTTTATTTACATTGTGTTTTATTATGGTAATATTCCATTACATTGTATACTTTCAGACGCTTTGAATATGTAGTAAGAGCCTATAACAATGTAAATCTGCCGCCAAAACCAGTTAGTTCCAAATCCTAATAAACTTCAAGTGCTATTATTATATAATATAGTATTTGCTTATTCATTGCCTTTTATTTTACTAAAATACATATTAAAATAACTTCTTTAAGTCAATACTACGTAAACTTAAGATCAGTTCATTGAGTCAATAAATTTAAACCTACATTTAACCTAAATTTGATTCAACAACGTCGTACAGATACGGATCAAACTACATTGACGAAATGATGTCAAACTTTAATAGTGTAAAAACCATTCAAAGTACAAATTACGATATACAACTGTAATCCTATCAACAGGACAGTTATCAATGGCTGTTATTACTATTTTGTAATTGTTATTATAAATTGGTTAGACGTTACATACGCATATAAATGTACCATTTAATAGTTATATTCATCCAATGGAATTCTTATTATACTCTTTATTAATTTGAAAAACGTCAAGGTTTTCACAACATACTGACATTAACGTTGATCTATCATTTTTGATCCATCATTCAATTGCATCACAGTTCGTTTTGTAAATTTAGAATTAGTTTAATATATTTCTGTTTTTAGTATTATTCATAGGAATTTATTACTAGAATTACTAATTTACAATTTCTAATTTGGGCGATGATAAAGTGTTTATTTTCCGCTTGGAAAAAAGAAAACAATTGCAAAGTATTTTTTACAGTTAATAGGCATTCAATTTCCAATAAATCCTGACAATATACTGCACGAAACTATGTCGTTAGTTCTAGGGTTGTAAGATATGGTAGACTTTAGCCTACGTGTAGGGTATGCTTTGTAGGTTTCCATGGAGAAGCTTATTCCGTAGAGAAAGATATAACGATGAATATTTTCTGAAACGTGTCAGAAAATAGTTTGACAACGCTAGAGATTTCAGGAAACTATATTAAAAATATATTTTATAATAATATTTATTCCTGTGTATATTATATTTATTTTTATATAAAGGAACATTTTCTGGGTCCTGTTTATATTTTTAAATGTGTATTCTGACTTTCTGTCGTGTTGCATCATTCACACTTATCTAGCAAGACAATGTTCACTTACTCAAAACGTAAAATCTCCGCTCTTGACACTTAAATAACCTTTTAGCGATCTAGTAACAATTTATTAATTAAAATTGTTGTGTTGAAAAACGTTGTTCATATATAATAATATTTTATTGTTTAGATTTGTCTGCAACTACGTGTTTTATATTTTATGAGTGCCTAAATTTTGGTGGTGTCTGCATTATATAAATTCTTTTTTATCTTACTTTCCTTAAATAATAAAAATTTATTATATTTTTATTTTGAATAAAGATAGAGATATTCTCTTGTATTAATAACTTTTACGTTACAAATCCAGCTTGTCGAATTTCCCGGACGGTGAGTTTGTTTGCTCAAGCTGATAAGCTGCCAAGAATTATCTGGCTTTAGTAGTTTTATAACATCCAGCTGAATTATTTTAAAATTTTTAAAAACTTTTTTAATATTTTGTATATTTTGAAAAACCTGCAACTTTGAGACAGATTTTGCAGTGTCAGAGAGAGTGTGTGTGTGTGTGTGTGTGTGTGTCTGTGTGTGTATGTGTTTATCGTTTACTATGGAATCTAGAGTACATTGTACATTAGAAAAAGAATATTTTTGCAATTCGAAATTATCCAAAGTTTTCCAATACAAAGTAACCCATTTTGGCAATTTTGAACAAACAAACTATTTTTAATACCTTTATAACAAAATATTTGCAGAAACAAAAATGGCCACAATTTTACAACACCAAATTATAAAAACAAACCATTTCCAGTAAGAAGTTATGCACCAAAATTATGCAATACCAAATTAGTGAAATGTTTATTTAAATAAATTGCCCAAATATTAAGCAAATCTTAATTTATAAATTTTGTGATACAAAATTTATCAACTTCTTGGAATAACTAAATAATATGTATATTTCCCAATACTAATTTTAAAAAATATTTATCAATTTTGAAATAATATTTTGTTAAATACTGAAACCAACCAATTTTTTTCATACACAAACATAACAGAACTTTCGCCATAAAAAACTAACCACACTTTTGCAAATTGAATAATTACATTATTGCAATACTAAATAATTATACTTTTCCAATCTATCAAATCGGGATTTAGAAAGTGAAATACCCTAACATCTACCTTCATCTACATTATTTATATTTTTTCCTGCATTTTAATAACGCTATATGTAATACGATTTAAGCATCCGGTCCCTTAATAAAATATTTTAATATTATTCCTATAGTTTAATATTTTATATTAATAATTTGTAATATTTTTTTTTTTACATTGTTGGTGGGAGTGAATGTCCGTAGACGACAAACACTAGGAAATTTCAAATGAATATAACAACACGTCATTAATTATGAAAAACCAAAATACTATGCTAACAGGGTCGAGTTAAATGATATAACGAAGATTTATATTTTTCCATATAAAATACACCCTAGAGTACATAAATGATACAACTTCAGTGTTCCTTGTCTTAACAGAATGCGACCTGAAGTCCAATAAAACTTCACGTTAGCTACTGAATCGCGAGAAACAATTCCGCCCGAGTTAACCCGAGACGAGATCAACAATGTCCAACGCACCCTTATCTCATTCTGCGTTATGAGCACGGCCAGCCGTCCTGACAAGTGAAATCTCTCCAACACGTTACAATGCCTTCTCTTCAATACAATAGCGTTAAACCCACCAGTCTACTTCTCTTATACATCCAGTAGATTTAATGCGTTTATTTGTTTTATAATTTGCTTCTATAAACTGATAAATGGAAACAATTCCCCAAAAACACAATATTATATTGTCTACCATCTAAAATATTTAATAGTTATTTATTGTTCCACGTAATCGGTAATCCCAATAAAAATACACTTTGCTATATAAGACGTCCTCAGGAATAAAAAAATTAAAACTTAGTTTTTTATTATATAAATTTGATATTTTGAAATATTCGTAATTTTGAAAACTTTACAACATAGCAATTATTCTATATTACATGCAAATATTTCTGCAACGTATCCAGATTTGCGAGATTTCGTTGAGTAAAGTCATGTTTACAATGCACGAAGGCAATAGTTGAAAGAAGTCAAAATGTACTACTTGATTCATGCAGCGTTGCAGACATGTGTATTTAAATAGAGAGTTTTCAGTTCTCAACCGGTTAAGAGATTATATTTTATGATAACTTAGCGGATATATAAAAATCAATCCTTCAAACAATGAGATATTTACATATGAACAGGTTTAAAGAGATGAATATTTCAATCGATCCTGGAAAGAACAACCGCAATATTTACTTAAATCACACGTAAATATTAATTAACTCCCCCTTGAAATTAAAAAAATTCCTTTCTACCCAGTTGGAATTAAAAAGGATTATTTTATTATAATGGTAATATAAGTAAAAACGACTGAATCTATAGAAAAAAAATAAAGAAATATCAGTAAATAATTATTAGTAAAATAGAATCAATTTTAGTAAATGTACTTTTAGAACAAACGATATTATTTGTAATTTGATTATTTTACTGTTTGGTTGTATTTACGTTTTCTATTACCACACGTTTCTACAAAATATTCGTGTCTTACTAGGAGGTGTAATAAAATCAAACCCTGTGTGCACTATATTTTCCTTGTGACTCTTTTAAAAAACGTTGAGGCTAAAGAAGAGGTGGAAATTTTCGTTTACATTCTGCGCAAACGTTTTAATCTTTCTTATAAACCGTTAATTTAATCTGACGTTAATCAAATATTGGTCTATTTACTCGGAAATCTCCGAGGAAATCTATTCAAATTTATCACTCTCACATTTCTAAACGGTGTTCTCCCTTTTCTCAGTGATTTTTCTTAAATCGGATTTCTATAGCAGAAATAACTTTGAATTTCCCCATATCGATTATATATCATTGTAACTGTTTTTATTATTGGTAGCTTTAATTCTTATGAATTAATTTTAAACATTGCAGTTTATAGTTACATATCTAGAAGACAACCTGCAACGTCTTATTAAATTGAGATGCAATGGATTTGTGTGCTCGTTAAATAATTGCTCTCTTATATCTTCAATTTAAACCAAACAAACATAGTTTATAAACCCAAAAAGATAGAAATTTCAAACCAAATACATATTACAGAAACACTGCATTAGTTACTGATTTTGAATATTTAACAATTGACTTATTTATCATAATAATAAAATTTTCATAATAATAAATCTATGGCTGTAATGACTCTATTTTCGAGTTTGCTTGCTTGCTCTTTTCATAATTAATTCTTACAATTTAAACTGAAAACAAATGCACCAAATGATGCATCAATTTAATTTAAATACGCATTGAAACATTTAAAGTTCATTAATTTTGTACTAATCTGTTTAAGCATTTAAATTTTGTGATTGTTCACCAAAGTTTAAATTAGTTCACTTAGCTGTTTTAACAAGGTGTATCCCTCTATGGGATAAATCCTCACAATATTCGCTTTGTCAAGATTTTGAAAAGGCTTCAGTAACTTCGCGTTCCATCTTCGTTCTTGGAGACGTGCGTTGTCTTCTACCTTCTGATTACAAGAAATTAAATATCTCTGTTATTTTAAAAATTTAAAATAAAACATTTCCTCGCTCTTGGAGACGACCGTTGCCTTCTACATCCTGATTTGAAGAGATTATTAATGACTGTTACATTTCAAAATTAAAATAAAACATTTCCTCGCTCCTCGCACTTCAAGACATGCGTCTGCGCTTATATCTTTGTTACGAGAGAGTATTATTATCGCTAGTAAGCAAGCGTCCTAATTACCGCCCATCAATTTCCGCGCATACATTAATTTTAGCTTCAAACTATTCCAACAGATGCCTAGGAATCTCAACTAGAGATTTGAACAAATCACAATTTTTTTGATCTAGTTCTATTATTGTTACATTTTTGAATACATTCTCGTTCGTTTTCTTAAATTTCCTTTTTTTAATATGTAACACCATCTAAAATGTGTTACATCATTAGACGGAATAGAAAATAAATATAAATTTGTTCTTGTTCCATTGAATTATGTTTTACACGTTTCTGAATAATATGTTATCATCATTGATTAAAGTATGTAAAATATAGGTATTAAACAAAATTAGAATATGATTCTATATATTATTCCTAATAGTTTGTTACGTACACTAGGTTTATTCTTTAGTTTGCTAACAATTTATGAATTAAGATGACGTCACTATAATACACAACAATTAAAACATTCGATAAAGCAAATTTAAAACAATAAATAATAGCCATTAGGAGTAAACCATTAAACGACTTACTTTTTAAAACTACAGTACTTTTTAAAATTAAAAACAATGCTATTATATATTAATTATTTAACATATTTTCGCGTTATCTTTCAATTCGTTACTATATGGATTTTAGTTTTCGACTATATTTATGGTCTACTTTTTATCATTTATAAAACAGATTACACACATAAAAGCATAGCATAGCCTGTAAGGTGTATGTCAGTGAAGTTTTGTTGTACAAGTTTATTTGATTTATGACGAGCCGTGTTTGTAGTTATGCGCAGGGCTTTGAGGACACGTATAAAGGTAACGCCCGTCCCTTTCGGATTAAATAAGATTAGATGCTGAAAGTGACAAGCATAAATACATATTCAAGCCTGACTGGGAATACATTGCAATTAGCATGTTTTATTGATGTGTGCCTTTTTAGAACTAAATTACTTTGCATTTTTAAATATTTCCTATATAAATCTGTTCCTCACTTTATTACAGCGATTTAGTAAGAATAAAACGCTTTTACAAGTTTTAAAAAAATATTTGGTCTGAAGTTGTTAAATAACAGCGTTATTGTTGCCCCAAAATAACAAGTTTGGTTTTTTCACCAATTGTTTTGCATTGATAAAGGTTTTCTCAAACACTACTTCACCTTCAGTTTTGGGACCTGTTTTATTCCAATTTTAGGTCAAAAACCTTACGAATTATTTGAGTTCACCATTAAATGGACCATACTAGAGTTTCAGGAAGACCTCGTTTTACCTCGAGAGCCGTTATCTTTCGCTAGTCGTAACTTGCTAACAAAGCATATCTGGACCCATTTGTATATAAACCATCCCTTATTTTTACATGTAGACTTGGGTCCCTGCATATCTTCGGGAATAACCCTGTAGCCTATATACCTGGAAAACATATTTTTGGAAAACATATTCTGTTACAGCTAGAAAATCAAAAGCGTCTGAAATTCTGAGTGAAATTCCAGGAGTCAATAATTGATATTTTCCTTTCGTTTTTTTTCTAAATGTAAGACATAGTTACGTGCAACAGTATCAAAACAAATTTTAAATATTAGAAGGATATTGGTGCTTTCATTATTAATATTTGAGGGTTTGGAGGTTTTCAATTGTTTTGTGTTCTATGTCGTGGAAAATGTAATAGAGTCTTGGCGCAAAAAAAGTCATGTTGACAAAAAATATTTAATCATTCGGAATTACAAAACCTAATTTAATGACGTTATCAAAAATTAAAAGATCGGTTGATTTGCGCCTTTCCATTTCACATAAAGCTTACCAAAGCGTTTATAAAGCCTTTACGTGTGAGGAAATTGGGTGCGGGTATAAATGGGAATGCGACGCTCTGTTAAACATAGCTGGTCCTGTTCGAGCTTACTCTAGCAGAACTGTTTCTCACGATTCAGTACCTTACATGATGTTTTATTGGATGGGAAGATGATCCCTTTGGGAACCCTGTCGGAAGTAATAATTTTCCTTTTGAATATAGGATCATTTGTTGCAAAAAATGTAACTCCATTGGGGACTGTATTAAAAGGTAATGTAAAAGTAATTGAATAATATTTCACAATCAAGTTACATTTAATTAGAAATCTATTAAGACACTTCCCTAAAACACCCAGCCGTGTTTTCATATATTCTCTAAAAAAAGAACGTTAATGTATATTGTTATTCTACTAAAACAAATATTAGGCTTCATTTTATAATGCTTTACTTCATTAACAACTTTTAATTATATGCTTGATTTCATATTTTTACAGAAACGTGTTATACGTAATATTTAATGCCTTGAAATAAATCTAAAGACTCTGATATATCTATATGAGTTAAATTTTTTGAAGGTCTATTACTGAAGAAACTTTTATTTCGCTCATAAAACAAACACACATCTACTACGACAACGCACATTGTTTAAACAAATTTGTAGAAGAGCCGTTCTAAATAACGCCAGAACTAAGAAAGTAAATTACAACTGAGCAGAAATTGGCAATTTCGCTAAAAGGGCAAAGTGCAATAAGGGGAAGTGCTTTGTCGGTTGCGGTATTTTAGGGGGCAGACATTTAGCAAGTAACAGCTCCATTTATGACTCGTATACGGCATAGAGGTGACTATTTGGATAGAAAAAAAGAATATAAAAAACAACGCCATAGACTTTGCGCTTGAAAGTAATGAGTAAAACAGAAAATATAAGTAATAAAACAGAAAATAACAGAAAATAAGAAGAAAAACATTGTATTAAAAAACAATAGGCTATAATATTTGTTGGTAGTTCTCAAGTTTTAGTATGATCCTTTGTTTTCTTTAATTAAATTATTTTGATATAAAAAGACACCATTATAAGCCAATCTTCCGTATATCTACTCTAATATAAGCGTACATCAAAGCACTAGACTGAATATTTTCTACAGATAACTAAATAGGTTCCATAAAGCACGAGGTTGCAAAACGTGTGTGAGTGTTATGATGTATTTGTATGTTTTAATGTTTGAATGAATCAAATATTGAATCATAAACTCTTTTTATTTTTATAGAGAACTTATATATATATATATATATATATACCCAACAACAGGGTCATTCCGTGTCAAATGAACACACCTATTTTACCACACCCTTTCATATATTAATAGAATTTGGTACACCCAAAGTGGGGGTTGAGACTAAAAAAATACTAAATTTCAAATTTTTATCTATAACGGTTTGCGAAATACGGCCATGTAAAGTTTTCAAAAAACGGTCAAAATGTCGCTGCGGGAAAACGTTTAAATGGTCATAACTCCTCTCCTAATAAAGTAAGAATCATGGAAAAGGTGTCATATTTTAGCTCCTTTTATGCCCTTTT